>PVIW01002937.1:0-106836 GCA_004026585.1 Noctilio leporinus
TAGGTTCTTATGAATTGGTGTCTCAGGATTCTTTGGGTATAGTCCAAGTAGTGGAATTGCTGGATCAAAAGGCAGTTCCATTTTTAGTTTTTTAAGGAAACCCCATACTGTTTTCCACAGTGGCTGCACCAGCCTGCATTCCCACCAACAGTGTATGAGGGTTCCCTTTGCCCCGCATCCTCGCCAACACTTGTTGTTTATTGATTTGCTATGATTGCCATTCTGACAGGTGTAAGGTGGTATCTTATTGAGGGAAAACCCTGTTTCTTTAAAACAAGCACATGTTGCCTCTATCACACATTCTGTATCCTACAAGTTGAGCATCCTCTAGAAAATCCCTTTTCTTGAACAAAAGAAACATTTGATTCATCACTGCACATTAATGAGGCCTAATGAAGCTAATTCATAAATAGAAATGAGCAAATTCTCTCTTTGCCTCCCATCACCTTGCCAAGCTCCAGAGAAATGGAGCCTCCACCTTCAATACTGAAAGCCTTCATTCATGTTTCTCCTTAGAATGTGCTGCTGAACTTCAGACTCCCAGAGTCATTGGGAGGGACTAGCACAGACCTTTAGATGGAAGGCAGTATTTCTCTGCACATTTTATAGAGCTGTGTTTCTCATGTACCCTCTTATATCCCTTCTTTGCCCTTCAGTATCACCAGCCAATCCTCAGAAGGCCTCTTGGCAGGGTCCATGATTCACCCAATGTTAGTCTACCTTAGGGAATACATAAAGGCCAACTATGGTTAGTCTTGTCGGTCTGTGAGCATCCTTTTACATCAGAGGAGAAACTTAGTTTTATCATTTTGCTCATAATCTGAAATATTCTTTGTGCATGCTTTTTTAGTATTAAAAAGGGCACTAAAGAATTTTTTTAAAACATCTTGATTCCATTAACCAATTGTTTAAAATCTGATCTAGCATCACCTAACAGTAGGCAGATTGGTCACTAATAGAGCACATTAACTGCATTTTTTAAAATTTATGTTAGGCACTGGCAGGTAGCACAATGGATAAGATGCTGGCCTGTGAACCCAAAGGTCTCTGGTTTGATTCCCCAGCCAGGGCACATAACCAGGTTACAAGCCAGGTCTCCAGCCAGGCCCTTGGTGAAAGACAACCATATATTGATGTTTCTCTCCCTTTCTTCCTCTCTCCCTTCCTTTCTCTCTGGAAATAATAAATGAAATCTTTTAAAAAATAAAAAATAAAATTTATTTTAGGAAATGTTAGAGGGCAAGGCGAATTATATATACCAAAGAATGCAGACTCAGAAGAAAACTAAGTTCTACAACTCCTTGACAGCATTCAAGAGACTTTCTCTTCATCACTATTCGTGGCAGATATGAGGGCCTCACAGGCAAACATTCAAAACAAAACAAAGAAACTCAGACTTTAATGGAAATTCATGACATGTTGCTATAAAATAGCTAAACCCAGACTACCTTTGTTTTCTAGTGAATTAAAGAATCCTTGCATTAGATATTTACTTTGTCAAATCTATCTGTGTTGGGACTATAAGAATATCAATATCTAATATTCTTTTATCTTTAACATAGATAAAATTTGAAGAAGAAAAATTAAATTACCTTACAGACGACACCCTACTGCAATGATGAAGCCGGAATAACAGAGTGTTTTCTTCAGTGTGCATCAGGAAAATGAAATCTCTCAGGTTAAATCCTGTTAACCAATCGTTCTGACAACGCTAACACCCCATCCTTCAACAACGTTTCCCTGGAAGACATCTGTTCTTACAATATTAAGAAATGTTCTATGGAAAAATCAAATCCTGTTTATGAGCCCTGTGTTTATTTCTCTCACCTCAATTTTACCTTTCTGCTTTCAAAAGACAAAGATGCATTTTTGATATCTTGGGATTTTATATCGTCTTCCCTTCAGCCTCAGAGTCACTCTCCTTTTACAGAACTTTTGATTAAAATGTTTGCTGGAATGTGAAAAAAACCAAGGTCCTAGGAGCTCAAACAAGACTTATTCTTTATCACAGAACCTCCACCCCCACCTCAGTCCTGTAGGACCTCCGGCAGAGGAGAAGCTGATAGTAAGATCAGCTATGAGACTCCCTTCTGCCTTCCTTTCATTCCTTCTTCCCCAACACTACATGTGAGTAGCATCTTTGCCAGCACATCCTTGCTAGTGACATCCATGGAGCTTACGTACAAGAACTGCTACCATCAAAATGTGGTGTGTCAAGTGCCACAGTGAGAGTACAAGAGAGTGTCACCTTGGCGACCTTTAGGACTAGTTTTCTAGGCAACAACACAGGGCTCCACATGCTGAAGGGCCCCAAGTTTGGTTTCATGCTCTCTTTTCACCATCTTGAAATTCTTAATTTAAAAAAAGGGGAGGGGGGGGCTGCATTCATATTGCCCTGTCTGAACCCTGCAAGTTCTAGAGCCAGTCTTAGCCACACTTGTCATCTGGGGCCCTTCTCTCTCTCAGGCTCAGTCTGGCATCTCAAAGTTCTCTCTTTTGGAAGCAGGTCCCAAAGCCTCAGAATGCTGCCCTTTTCTCATTAGTGCCACCACTGCATTCTTTATTCCTTGGGCTTGTCACCCCCCCCCTCCCCTAAACTGGCTGTAGAATGATGCTTAATGCATTGTTCCTCTCCTACTTACAAGACACCAATGATGCAATTTTTCATTTCATAGTCTAGATAATCACTAAGGAGAAAGGATAAACATGGAGACATTATAAAGTTACTAACAAAGCAAATGGCAGACCACTTATACGCCAGCCCACCTGCTTTAATACTAGGGGTAGAGGGGAATAAACCCACCCCTAGCCCCCACAGGCTTGAATAGAAAAACAGAAAACAACAGAAACTCCTTGGATGATTGATCTTTCTGCAGCCCCCCAAAAGGATGGCATCCAGTCCTCTGGGCCCCTAACTCCCTATGAACAGAACCCCTGAAGCACTTTTCCAGAGGGCAAGACTCCATGAAGACTCAGGAGTGAGCAAGTTAGAAGATAGAGCCCTCTACTCTGTGAGGCTTGGGGTACTCCTCCATAGTGAAGAAAAACCTGGGGTGAAAGGAATAAACTTTGCACAGGTCACACAGCTAATAAATGGAGAGCCCAAATGCAGTCAGCTGACTTTGGAGCCTCCACTCTTGACCCCTCTTTGCGCTTCACTGCCTTCCTTGACTCTAGACTTCCAGTACAGTTCTTTCGTGCCTCCCCATTATTTCCCCTAAACCATCTTTAGCTGCTACGTAAATAAGTGGGTGTAATAGAAACAAGAAGCGCTAACCCTCAGCCCTACTCATAGGTGGCTTCCAGTCCCAAGTGTAAATATGCACTTCGGGGAAGAGGCAGAGTGACTTCTAGCTGCCCTGGGAGACAACCTGGGAACTGAGTTGGGATGGCAGATCTGCACCTCGGAATGGGGGACAGGTCAAGACACACCCTTTCAACATTCGAAGGGGAAGGCTTTATAGGAAACAGGGGCTTTAGAGAGGAGGACAGGGGTGTGACACCCCAGCACAGGAGAAGCTAAACAAAAGGCCTGGGAACAGTGCAGCAATGATGACCATGAAGGAAGAAGCCATTCTCAGCAGCTGCCATGAACTGAAAACCATGAAGAAAGGAGGACTGCTAACTGTAATTTTTAGGAAGTCTTCTGTGGAGACCCTTCTAAAGAAACTCCTGATTTCTTTTATTTAAAAAAAAAAAAAAAAAAAAGGATGAAGACATTATTCTTCAAGTATTCTGAAGTTAGACTGTTGTTTCCTTGAAGCAATTGCAACATGATGCAATACTGGGCCCTATGAGACTCTGGGATGTATTTAAGTTTCAAAGAACACAAATGAGCACTTTACCTCCACTTCTATTTCTTTGGAGATAACTAGAAGCCTCTGTGGTGTGATTCATGCTACCCCTGAGTGCTAACACTACCCACGACTCCAGTAGGTACTTCTTTATAGTCAAAAGAAATCTTTTTTTTTTTTTTTCTTTAAGCAAATAAGACCAGAAATTAGACATTAGAGTTTTCTTTAAAATGCATTTCATGGCAAAGGAAACATTACAGCAAAACATAATCAGCTACCTGGAGAGTGGAAAATAAACCCTGCCTGGGGAGCAGAAAATAAACAAGATGTATTCCTCTCTGTGTTAAAAAATCAGGTTTGATTATAGGAAGTCAGCAAGGAAGTGGGTTTCCTTAATAGGTATCTGGATTCCAGATGAACATTTAGGTCCTGGAGGACCCTGGGAACATGTGCATATATTCAGAGATAATGAGTCATCATTGAGTGGCCCATTTATGGCAATTTTTCACCTTAGCGAAGTCTCCAGTTGAGTCCATTAAATTACACTTGCTCCAGGGGCCCTGACTTCATGATCTACACAGCAGAGTAATGAAATGGTGATACTCACATCAGGTCAGAAGATAAAATTAAGAAGGCTATTTTCACCTTAGCAGGGAATAATTTACCTAGTAAACAACCCAGGGGAAAAATGCTATGATGTCCGAAGTAAACATCTTGATGTTAACTTAAATGCCAAGCAGCTGAAAGGATAATTAATTTTGTTAATGGAAAGGGGTTTTCTAGGATCTTTAAAAGAAGCCACTCCCTGAAATAAAGTTTGCCTCCAAGAGTGCAAGGCAAGGGATTCTTTTGTTCCTCTAACTGGGACACGAGCCACTACAATGAAACCGGATTCTCATGTAGATGGAAAATTCCCAAAACTTTTACCCAGATCTTCCCTTACCAGGAGCAACAGTAATTGGATGTTCAAGATCCTAAAGAACAGAACAATACAATCAATACCAGTGCCCTCTTTTATCCTTGTTTTAAACTTCTAAAAATTGTATGTGAGTTTTATCTCAATTAAAAGAATCGTTAACTATTTCTTAAAGTATACAGTTCAGTGGCATTTGGAGCATTCACAATGATGTGCAATCATCACCTGTATCTAGGTTCAGAAAAGTTTGTGTAATTCCAAGTCACCCATTTACTAAATGGTAAGACGCAGGGCCTTTGACTCTATACCCCACACATGAAGACGGTCTAGTCCTCCTTAACGCTTATTTTCATCTGGAACTAACTGTCCTCAGGCACGTGAGGCCATGCAAATGGATTCCGGCACCAAAATCCATACAAAACTGTGACTAGACTTGAAGCTCCTACAGAATACAGATTTTGTTTTTTTCATCTTTACAATCTAGTATCTAACACAGTGTCTATCTAGCACAGAGCTGGCACCAAAGAAAACCAGGAGGAGGAGGGGGAAGGAGAAGGGAGATGAATGGAACAGAGGACACCTACTAGACAGACACACTGTCAAGAGCACTAGAAGGAGGAGGCCAATAGTGGATCCGCCCTAGAATCAGACTCTTAGTAGCCTGCCCAGTTCAGATCCCAATCTTTTCCCTATTATCATACACTTAAAAAGTGATTTCCCTACTGCATTTTGGGTTAAGTGGCCAGCTGCTCACAGCTGGGCACAATGGCCCTGGGCCTGCCTGCTCTGAGGGGTGGGAAACAAAGACAGAAGCAAATGAAAACCCAACCAGCAAAATCAGCAACTAATCGGTGATTATTACCCTCTGCTAATAACTCATAATGTTCTTCCCTGTTTTCTATTGGAAACTGCGTTAATATTCATGTAATTCTCACAATGATTACTTGAAATAGTTAACATTCTCATTTTACAGCTAAGGAGACTGAAGCTAAATGTAAGTGATTTATTCAGCTAACATGTAGTGAATCCACTGCTCTAAACCAGGCCTCCTCTTTAAATTGAACTGCTCATGACACAATCGGTGTCCAAACTTGGGGTATGCAAAATCCAAGAAGCTGTTCAGAGAGCTTGAAGTCTGCTGAGTGTTCACAGTTACCCCTTGGTTACCCAGACTTGGCTGACCCAACTTTAGTCAGGCTTCCCTCCTCCCCATGGCTGTGAACTTGGACTCCCCCCAAGCCTGAGCAAGCACTAAAATCCAGAGCATCTTCCTTACCAGCTTATGTCAGGGATGGGCCCACTAGAGAGAGACATATTTCCCATCCTGCTGCTGTCTCTCCACCCTCATTCACTTCCCTGATTTCCCCTCAGAAATGTCTGCTGGCCCTGCTTCCCATCCCTAGACAAGAAAAGGTTTTTGTTTTGGGCAAGCAGCAAACTGGCGGGGGATTTGATCCCATAAAACAGCAGGTCCCCAACCGTTTTGGCACCAGGAAGCAGTTTCATGGAAGAAATTTTTTCACAGACTAGGGTAGGGGATGGGGAATGGTTTAGGGATGATTCAAATGCATCATATTCAAGCTCATTTCCTGGACCCATATAGGTCGATGGCCAGGAGGTTGGGGACCCCTGCCATAGAGAGCCACAGGTGCAGCCACAGGCTGGTGTATGTTTGCTCTCGCTCACTACAGCCCTTTCTGATCTCAGTTTCAGGACTCAATTCCCAGCATTAGAACATCAGACCTATGGGGACCCTAAGATTGAAAGGCTTTTTAGGTCTCCAGTTTTTCTCAAAATCATAGAAGCTAAGAGTGTCTGTTATGACATATTTGGCTCCATGGAGGCACCCAGCACGACTGTGTCCTCCAGAAAGGTTTTACACACTTGTCAAGGCCCCTCTTATCAAAGTGATCTTGAGAACTGACTGTTTGCCTTCAAGGAGCTGCCTCCTTTGGCTTCTGTCACTGCAAGGTTGAGCTGCACACTTTTCAGCAACGATGACTAAGCAGAATCTCAGTCAGGCTGTCTCCCCAGCCCTCCACCGCCCGCTGAGCACTTGGCCTGAGTTCTGCAAAGCCAAGCCCAGGAAACCACCCAGCCTTGACCTCATAAGATACAGATTTTATGGAAAGAAGAAAGTGCCAAGGAATTCAATTAAAAGGGCTTTTCTAAATGCAAAAATCCCTTCCCAGCAGCATTAGAAAGCATCAGGCTGTTTCTAGTCTAAAGCTGAAAGTGGTTTCATTGGATGGCTTTTTCTAATAATAATCATATAATGACGCCCTGTGACACAATTCTATTCCAATGAGCATTTTCCCCCACATTCCTGATGCTCTTCGGTCACTGCAGCTCAGCTACTTTCCAGCATTTGGATTCTTTTGATGGCCCTTTTTCCCTCTCATCTGTGACCAAAGGGACCTTTCACCAATTTGCATCCTGTAAAAAGCAAGGCCAGTCCGGAATAGAGGGTGTTCTTGTGCACTTAGCATTGGTAGAGATACACTCCAGCCTTCCAATGAGCGGGGTCCTTAAGGCAAAACATGGCAGGCACTTTACATCCTGGAGAGCTGAGGACCAGCTCCAAGCCTGCATTAGGCAGGGAAAATCCGCACTTGACTACAGCACAGCTGGACTCCTGATGGGAGCACTGTGGTCTTTTGGCTGAAAGCTGCAGAGCCAGCTCCAAGGTGCCAGCTGGGGGCAGGAGATGAATCTCAGTAAGACTGAACATGCTCACCTCTCTGGTTGCCAAATATCTATGCACAGGCTGCTCCCTGGATCCCCACCCGCGTGCTCAACTGGGGCCCTGATACAGGAGCTGGAGCAAATTCAGGTTTCTCACTCTTCCAGACTATCACTTGATCTGTGTGCCCACTTTCTCCACTTATGGCAAATGCTAGAGTACAGAGGGGAACAACACATTGATAGGTTGAGGACTACATGGCGGTGGAAGCCATTAAGGCCTAGGTTCTTCCTTCTCCACCTGTGTTCTCACCTGTACAGGTGAGAATGACAGCTGTCCTCATCTCTCTCATATGTGGGCTGTCATGCTGGGCCAGCAATTCTGTTAATTATGAACTTCCACTGGGCTCTACTACCATGTTTCATTTTGGGGGCAAGCCCTGAGGAAATGGAGTCAGAATTTACAAACAAGTGGGCCCTGTCTTGCCTACTTGAAATGGTCTCTTCCCACCACCTCGCTCCTTCTCCACCTTTGTGAATGCTATTTCCCTGTCATCCTTCCACATCATTTCAAGCCCCCCTCACCCCACCGTGAGTTCTGACCTCCCAGCCCACAGTGGGTTTCTCGTACCCTTATCTCCTCTGGCACTTGCTGTCCCTCCCACTACTTTGGGGCTTACACTTACTTGTGTTATCGTTTCATTTTTTGTGTATCTGTCGCGTCTCTACCACTAAATCATAAACCCCTTACAGTCAGAAATAACGAAGTAGGCTCTTGTGCATGCCCTACAGTGCCTCCCATCACGGAATTCATCTTAAGAAAGTGATCACAGTTACTTATAATTGATTAGTGGGAACCAATATGTCAATAATAACCACCATTCCAAAATATATGGAATGTATTTGCTTCCAGTCAAGACTGACAGAGTAGTGATATAGTCTGTCTTTTCCTCACTTATCACTGTCACCTGCTTCCTGGTTCTCCACATCCAGGACCCAGTCCCTGAAAAAAGTTGGCCTCCAGTCGTCCGAAAATGCTGGAGATTTCTGGACTGGGTGAGAGCAGGTGGTATGGTTGCTGAACTATCCCATGGGTTAGTGTTAGTCTGGAAAACGTCTGAACTGCCTCCAATTTCTTCAGAAACAATCACAATGTCCTCAATTCCCAAAATCAACAAAACACTGTGTTCTAGGGGGAACTCTGAAGTGAAATGAGTCAAGATGGTGGAATTCTTGAAGACTGGGGAGTCACTGACCAGGAAGAAGGCCCCTCAGTGATGGATGCTGGTGTAAGGGTGCCCGGGATCAGTGACAGACAGGAGATGGGGGGGGGGGGTGTCCACATGGGGCTTCACTGCCCATGTCCAGGTGCTCAGTCCCTTTCTCCTCAGTGGGGCTTGATATTTGATTAAAAATAGATGAAGCCTTTTGTTCTTCAATTGCAGCTCATATTTAAAATGCAAATACCCGCAGTGCTCAAACTAACATTATGATGTGAATGGTTTGTGTCAAGTCTGTTACTAAAGGCAGGCTTCGATGACGGAACAGTAAGAGAAGGCTGACTAAATGAAGGAAGAGAACAGAAAAGGAAAAACAGTCTCCCTTTTGGGCCAATAGACATACCCTTCTTTTAGCCCAGATCACATCTGCTCTCTGGAATAGTGTGTCATCTTGCAGAGTGCCTAGTATCTGCACAATGCCTCCATCTGTGCTGCCTGGTGTGTTTTTCAGAACAATCCTGGAGTGTGGATATAGTTCCCATTTGGCTGGAAGAAATCAAGTCTCATGGAGGCCAACTGAGGACCTCAATGTGCCACGGGGAGTGATTAACAGGATCAGGTCTCAAAACTTGGTCATAGATTCACTTATTCAGTAAATAATTATGAAGGGCCTACTCTAGGCCAGACTTGAGCCAGGTGCCAGGGACAAAATGATAGGAAACACACAGAGACTGTCCTTATGGACCTCGGAGCTAAGAAGACAGGTTCTAACTAACCAGTAACTACTCCTAGCATTACAGCTGTGATGAGAGGAATGGAGGCGATCATGAGAACTGAGCTGGACTGGGAAACCTGAGCTGAAGGGAGAGTTGAAAAGGAGAGACAGGGCAAGAGTTTTCCGAACAGAGGGGGCTCACAAACAAGCAAGAGGCAGCAGGTGCACTCCAGAGTCTCTAAGGAGGCCAGCATGGCAGTGGGTGGGTGCGGGGGGTGAGAGTGGAGGCCACCAAGAGAGCACATGGGAGCTAGGTCCTGCAGGGGCTGATTTGCAATGATGTGGGCTTCTGCTAAATCCATTGATTTCCTGCTAACAACTGATGCTGCTAAAATATTTGAAGCAGGGGATGAGCTGAGAAGTATCCGTGATTGAAAAACATTTTCATGAACAATGGCATCCTGTTTCCATGCCAAAAACATTTCAAATCCAGCTGAACATCTACAGTGGGGAAAGCCACAGCCCTGCCACTTGCCATAGCTGCACAATCAGAGGGCCTTGCTCCTAACAGAAGTCCATTATCCCTTCTTTGTGGTGTGCTGGGCACCACCACAAACAATGCCTCAGACTCAGACTCCGCTCTAGGACAGGAGCCATGTGGATGGAGAGCTGTAGAATTAAGTGGAGAGTAACGCCTTCCTCTCAATAAAGGAAGGGGCTATACTGACAGAATGACTGACTTTCCACAAGGTTCTGGGCACTTGGGTTGGTTCCATTGTTTCCTGACACTTGTGATAGCAGTGAAGTCAAAGGCCATGCTGAGTCAGTCATTCTATTTTATGCAACCTTGCCTTTCACTTTTGGGGCATATGCAAGCTTTATTTCTGTATGCTTGCAATTCACAATTTGACTCTGAGTCAGTTGCTTTTCAGGGATTTTTCCGAAAACATGTAGGGTTTTCAATCAGCCCATTTGAATCTTCTTCAAGTCAGAAAATTTTCTCTAAGTTTAAATATATTGCTAGTTATTTCTTCTATTTGGAATGCTCTGATACATCCTCAGCAACATATAAAATAATTGGTCTCTAATCTCCATCATATAAATAGTTGTGTGTATCTATATATCTATACATATACACACATAGTACACGCACATAAGCACATGTGCGGATATACAAGTATATATTATCTGTTATGCATATGTATAAAGTATCATCTTATCTTTCATATTTATTACCTCTGTCTTTCTCCTCTGAATTCTAAGAGAGCTACTGTTTGCCTTCTACATCATTGATTTGATGTTCAGTAATACCCATTCTTCTTATTACTTCCTCTGATGAGAATTTCAATTCTACGTTGTTTTTATTTTCTTCATCCTTTCTTATCATACCCATTGCCCTGATTATAACTCTGGTTATTCTCTCCTTCTGGTTTTCTGCTTTTGTTTCATAAACACCATGTCTTCTAGGCTTTTATTGAAGCAGCTAAACAGTTATTAAATTTTCCCTTGTAATCCCTACAGTAGTTTTAATAAGCCTGCTCCTCCTCTGAATTTTCAGAATGACATATCATCTCACTTATTTTACAGAAAGCTCTGTCTCATAGAAAATATATACTTATTGCTTATTTTATTTTGTTTTTATTAAAACTCAAATGAGGAGTCACCTATCCAAGACTGCATATGCCAAGAGTTAAGGAGTTCGGCATGTCCTTGACCCAACCTTCTGTTCCATTTCATCTTTATTTAAAATCCCATGTCGAATCCATAGACTTCTGTGTACAATTTGGACCAGTTTCCATTCTTGAAGGGACTTTCCTCTCAAGCAGCTCTGCTAGGCTCCTGTGAGATCCTCCCCAATGCTGACTGGCTACTTCTCTGGTGTGTTGAACAGGGTAAATAGAAACCTCTCTCTGCACCTGCTTTCCACCCATTACTCATAGGGACAGTACCAACAAGGATATCATGAACTCAGCAAACCCCACCACCACCACCACCACTGCCTCCTGCTGGAGGTCCCAATTTCTGAATGGAGGTGTTACCCTGAAAGTGAGAGAGATTATATTGTGATAACATTAAATTATTTATACATTAGTCCTGCAGTAAGAGGGATGAATGTGTAAGTTTTCTAGTTAACACAAGGCCTGTATTGCACATACATACAGCCCATGCAGAATGGGTGCAAAGAGTACCTTCTACCTACTTTGAGGAAGGCAATCTTTGTTCATTTCTAAGCACAAGTAAGCTGCTGGATCTGTTTTCAATCCAGTTCTTCAGCCATGTAGTTTGTAGACATTTCTCTCAGGTTCTGGTGGTAGGTTAACTATCGGTTGTAGTTCCCATATTTTTTCAAGGTTTTCCAGAGTATTCTATTCAGGAGCTGAGAGAGGTTAATGAGGGACCATTTAAATCTCACTCAACATATTTTTTATAGAGCTTTCTTCTTCTTAGCGTCAAAATTCAACTGTAAGAATTACCTTCCCAAGCCAAGAAGATAACAGGACAGGGAATATGAGGGCTGGAAAAATTCAGTCCACCCCTCCCAGTTCTGCATGTTCGTTCCCATCATCCATAGAACAGAGAACCTATAGTGCAAAAGTGTAACGACTTTAACCTTTTGGTGTTTGTTCTGCTTGCCTTTGAGAAAATGATTCCAGGAGCACCAGACTAAAAGCCATACCTGAAAACCGGGTGGTCATGAAGCGAAAAATAAAAACAAATGTAAATATGGAAGTTCAATGAGGAGCTAAGATCTTTAGATTCTGAATTTAACTCTGTTCCTGCCTAACTGTGTGACTTTAGAAAACTTCCTTCAAGCCTTGGGGGCACTTACTCATTTAAAAGGTTGCTGCTCTAAATTAGAGGTTCTCAACAAGGAGAGCTGTTTGCTGGAACCGCACCATGCACAGGACGAGTATGGAGAGCACCTCAGTCTCCGCCCACAGTACAAAATCCTACAGTTTTATGAAAACTGAATCTGGAAAATGAGGAGTAGAGTTCTTGGTGATATTTGGTCCTACATCCTGAAAGCCAAAAACTTCCCTAAACTACCAGGAAATGCTCTTGCCCATATTTCTGGAATGGCTTAGCTCAGGCTTGCTTTAGGGTGCTGGTGTGTGCTTTCCAAGGACTTAATGTTCTTCAGATTGCCCAATCAGCTGGATTCAAACAATGGCAAACAGTACATGTAAAGCCCATTAAAGCAAACCAGGCATAAAATAGTTTAGGCAAATATATATTGTACAAAATAGGGGAGAGAAAACCTAGAGCGCTTGTATTTCAACATGAAAGAAGGAAATGGCGCCCTCTAGCGATGCCTTTACAGTGTCTTCTACTTAAGCCACACACAGGCCCACCTCAGAGGGTTATACACTCCTACAGACTAGAATGTAAACAGCATTCTCTGGATCATATACTGTACATATACTGTACAACCAAACATAGCAACTCTTCCATACACACTCGTGAACATATGTATGTATATACCCAACATATGCATATACACATATCCATATGCATACACTCAACATATACACACACAACGAGCACGTATACACACAAGTATGTACAACAAATACACCCATGCACAAACACTAATGCACACATACAAATACAAGCACCTGTATCATACAAAGCATGCACACTGACCTCATGACTGTAAATTATAATTAATCAGTAAGAACAATAGCAATTTTATTGAGCATTTACTAGATGCCAGACACCAATAAGTTACCTGTATTAACTCACTTAAACCTCAAAAATTCCATGAGATTGGTCTTATTTTGATCCCCACTTTACCTATGAGCAAACTGCAACAAAGGCAAGTTCAGCAACTTGTTATAGAACAAGGATGGAAACCAGTATCTGAATAGGGCCCATGCTTGGAACCATACAAATACTAATTAATTATGTTTAAGGTATTAGAATTCATTCCTATGGGTAAGAAAATGGTTTGTTATAATGTCTGTAGGGCATTAGAGTTGGACTGCAATGCCCTCTCACCAGTCCTTTTGAAGATTTATTCCTTTCATGGTGCCTTCTTTAAGTATCCATGTCTCCCCTTACCACCCCCACCTCTATCCTACACACACATATACTTTCTCTCTTTCTTCCTCTCTCTCTGTCTCTCTCTCTCTCTCTCTCATTTTGGCAGTCTTTTATATCTTTGCTTTATATACCCACACATACGTAGTTATTTATAACCACATATAATATTTCTAGAGTATCTACTATATGGAAGATGTTATCCATATATCTCATATCATAGCATCCCTGAAGGTACTTAGTATAATTCCTATTTTATAAGAAGAAACTAAAGTGTAACAGAAAATTCAGCAGGGTGTAGGAGGTTAGCCATCGATAAGGGAGTTAACTTAGAGCAGGCTCTGTTTTTCCATGCCAGGTCCCTCTTCTTTGTTCCCTGTTTGTGCTGTCCTGCCCCCCTTGCTTCTGTATTTCCCACACCTGCTCCCTTTTCTTTACTCCCCATTTGTCCCTGCCTCTGCCTGCTCCCCAAAAGTATATAAGAGGGAGGAGACCCATGCTCGGGGCCCAGAATTTGGAGACTGACTCCTCTGGGTCCGTGCACTAATAAAGTGCCTACTTTTTCACTCATCTCGGTGTTCTGCCTGAGTCTGTTCCCATAACAAAAGCACAAAGAAAATTTACTTAAGGATCCATAACTTAAGGAAATGGCAGATCAGGTGTGAAAACCAGGCATTCTGGCCCCAGAGCTCATGCTGATTTCACTATGTCATTCTGCTTCTCTCTCTGCCCCATAAAAATTCCTATCACTTCTATGCACAGTTCACAGCGGTGGTGAAGGATAAAATCCAGTAAGCCAAAAGATTTAGGTTTTTGAAATACAACTGCTAAATTAATTTTTGTACATGGGAACAAACTATAATCTAGTTTTATTCTTTTGGATTTGGCTTTCCAATTTTCCCAGCACCATTATTGAAAAGGTTTTCTTTCCTCCATTTTATGTTTTTGGATCCTTTGTCAAAAATTATTTGCCTATATACGTGCAGTTTCATTTCTGGGCCCTCAATTCTGTTCCATTGGTCTGTGTTTCTAAACTTATGAACCTTGGTCTTAGGGAAGATTTTTATTCATTTGGCTTCAAAGGGAAGGGAAGTAAAGGTAAAAATAAGTGAATGTGACTCTATCAAACTAAAAAGCTCTGCACATCAAAGGAAAGCACCAATAAAACAAAAAGGCAACCAACTGAATAGGAGAAGATATTTGCAAAACATCTCTGACAAGAGGTTAATATCCAAAATAATATAAAGAACTCATACAATTCAACAACAAACAAACAATCCAAATAAAAAATGGGCAGTGGACTTGAACAGACATTTCTCCTAAGAAGGCATACAAGTGACCAATAGTTGTGTGAAAAGATGCTCAACTTCACTAGCTATTAGGGAAATACAAATCAAAATTACAATGAGATACCACCTCACACCTGTTAGAAGGGCTATTATCAACAAGACAGGTACTAACAAGTATTGGAGAGGCTGTGGAGAAAAAGGAACCCTCACTCACTGCTGGTGGGAATGTACGTAAACTGGTACAGCCACTGTGGAAAACAATATGGAGGTTCCTCAAAAAATTAAGGAGAGAGTTACCATATAACTCAGGAATCATCTCTGGTTATCTACCCCAAATTTTTGAAGACATTTATTTGCAAAGATAGATGTTCCCTATGTTCAGTGCAGCATTATTCAGAGTGACCGAGACATGGAAACAGTGTCCTTCAATAGATGACTAGATAAAGAAGACGTGGTATCTGTAAACAATGGAACACTACTCAGCCATAACAAAAGATGAAATACTGCCATTTTGCAACAACACGGATGGACCTTGAGAATATTATGCTAAGTAAAATAAATCCGTCAAGGAAAAGCTAAGAACCATATAATTTCACTTATGTGTGGGATATAAAACTGAAACTCATAGAGACAAACAACAGTATGGTGGTTACCAGAGGGAAGGGGGTAGAGGAATAGTAAAGAGTAGAGGGAATCAGCTATATGGTGATGAAAGATGATGTGACTTTCTGTGTTGGCACATAATGCAATTTACAGATCATGTATCACAGCAATATGCACTTGAAACCAATATGATCCTATTAACCGATGTCACCCCAATAAATTTAATTAAAAAAAAAAGATTAAAATTAAATAAAGAAACACGACTGCTGGGTTCAGTTACAAATAATAGAAACCATGTGGCCTGTTCAGGAGAAAGAAGTTGAATCCAGGTGACTGCGTGCTTACAAAATGATTGCAGCAGGCTCTCTGCCACAGTTGGAAATCGGGAATTAGGAAGATGCCATTGCAGCTGCTGACCCTGGGTCACACTGTGCCAGCTGCGGCCTGGGGATTAGGTGGGCCCTCTAGAATGGCTGGCCCTGCAGCAATGTCACACCTGCTGGACCCCTAGGAGTAAATCAATGCCGCCTGCCACACCACCATTCCCCTTTCCAAACTGATCTCTGAATTTGTTTCTTTTAACTGTGCCCGATTGGTGGAACCCAGATGATATCTAAAGCCCTAGCAAAGGGAAGGCTGAGGAAGAAAGGTTACAGTTTGCCAACCTGTGCAGCACACACACGCACGAGAAAGACTGAAGCCGGTGTGGAGAGAGCCAACCATGCTCCCACCCCATCATCTGTAACAGAAAGGAAGCCAATGTCTGAAAAAAGAAGGATGGCTGAGAGCGTTACATTCAAATAAGGAAGCCTGCCAGTCGACTGCAAATAGCCCGCAGAGGAAACCACCTTCTCTGCCCACTGGTGAAGCTGATTCTTTGAGATAAGAACCAGCTTTGCCTGGGCTCTTTCTAACATTTCCCTTCTGATCAGGAGGGCCCTCCTGATGCTGCCATCCGTTAAAGCTTCGCCCAGTCTCAACACTGAGAGTCTGTCCCAGCACCAGGCGAAGAGGGCCCACGGTGGGCTGTAGGAGGTGGTGCTTCCTGGGAGCTGTCATTTACTGGTCTCTCACCACTGGGATCTGGCCCAGCACCTGGCATTTCCTCTCCACATCCTGAGAACCGGGCAAGGAGAGAAACCATCCCAAATGAAACACTTTGCTCTCCCAATTCTCAAGCCAAAAAGTATATTAAAAAGTGTCGCCGTGACTCCCTTCTTCAAAATCACCTTTAGTTTAACAACTCTGTGTGCACTTGATCTGGTGTCAGGTGAGCCACCAACCAGATGTGACCAGTCAAAGCAACTACACAGTTATCTGAATGAAAGAACGAATTTTTAAAAAGGGAAGTTAATTTTTGAGTACCTTCCATGGACCAGGCATTGTTCCAGGATATCTACGTTACTCGATAAATTCTCATGTCAAATCTATAAAAACATTAATAATTATTACTCTCTCAATTTTGCCACTGGGGAAACTAAGGCTTGGAAGGTAAGAAAAAGAAGACACAAGCACACAGCTATTACTCTGTGGAGCTGGGATTCAGACCTAAACCTCTGGCTGCATAGCCCTTGAGGCTGTGAGTATTTCTCAGCCTGTTTTAGATAACATCCCACCCAAAACATTTTACCAACCATTACCTTCAGTAGTGTATATGACATAAATAATAGTCTTTTATTTTCCAAATAGGGGTTATTAAATTTCATTTCCAAATATAGAATTATGATGTGATCATGTTTACTCTACTCTCCCAAACTACACATTTTCCCAGCTACATCAGGGGTTATGATACTTTCTTTCACCACTGCTGTGATGCCTGAAGTATTACAATATAATCAACCAGTGAAAACCCCATTGAGAAAGAAGTTAAGGCAATTTCCAAACAAAGTAAAGAGTCATGAAATTTATAAAAACAGTCACCTTAGAATAAGATATCCCAAAATGAAGTTTGGCTCTCTTGCAAGTTGGTTTTTTCATTTATACATGTGTGATGTTCTACATACTTCAAAGAGTTGTGAAGATGAATTCTAAAATTTTGCTAAGAAAAATGCTTTCTTGGTTTTTTAAAGATTTTACTTACTATTTTTAGAGAGGGGGAAGAGAGAGTGGCAGAGAGGGAGAGAAACATTAATGTATGGTTGCTTTTCACCTGCCTCCAGCTATGGACCTGGCTGGAGACCTGGCTTGCATCCTGGTTATGTGCCCTGGCTGGGGATTGAACCAGTGACCTTTGGGTTTGCAGGCCAGCACCTTACCTACTGTGCCACTAGCCAGGGCTTATATTGTTTTTAAATAGCCTTATTGACATATTTTTTTAGAGATTTTATTCATTATTTTTAGAGAGAAGGGTGGGGAAAGAGGAAGAAAGGGAGCAAACATCAATGTATGGTTGCTTTTCACCTGCCTCCAGCTACAGACCTGGCTGGAGACCTGGCTTGCAACCTGGTTATGTGCCCTGGCTGGGAATCGAACCAGCGACCTTTGGGTTTGCAGGCCATCGCCTTATCCACTGTGTTGCCAGCAAGGGCCTGCTTTCTTGTTTTAAAGACTATACAAAGGAAGTTGAAATATTATTTTTAGATAACAAGACATGTTTAACTAAATTAATCCTTGTACTTGAACAAACTAATACTCATATTAAAAAGCAGTTGCTTCCTTTCTTAGGTAAATGTGAACATACTACTCTGAAAAATAATTATCTCAGAATTTTATGCTAAACTTCCAAGGAATGCAGACTTCTTTTTTTCTTTTTTTTTTTTTTAACATTGGACCTAGGAATTGTGCTATTGTGAAAGAAAACTGGTTTTTAAAGCTGCTTTATTATTTTCTTTCATCTGGGTTGAATCCTCATCTTCATCATCCCATTACTGATGGTATTGACTGCCTTTCTCATGTCTTTGGGATTTTATTTGCAAGCTTATTTTTGTGTTAAAGTTGTTTTTCTTTGTTTATCTTCCTCTCCTCCCTTCCTGCACAGAGTTTTTATGGTTACTTTATTCTCCGATCAGAATTAAGAGTATCAATGGTAAGAGTTACAACAGAGAGCAGTATTAGGAATATGGCAGATACCCATCTAGAGAGTACCTTACTTTGGTTCTTGGTTAAGAGTCTGGATCTGAGTGACTTTCTAGGCATTGGCCTTAAAAGCTTCAGCCCAAATCATTAGCCAATAATAGGTTTTTTCCCAGGTTCCTTTATTTAACAGGAAATGGAAGTCCCACCAGGGCCCTGGTTTCAAATGCTAGGCCTGACTCTCTTTTCCCCATTTGTAAGAAGCAATTTTAACACCATAAACCCAAAAGAACCAAACTTCCAGCCACCAAGTATGTGCTCAGTCCTGATTCCAGTCTGCCTATGGCTTCAGCCCCACCACCACTTGGTGTTTCTGATCTTGTTCCTGAGATGTTTACACTGTAAATATGAAAGATTTTAAGATTCTCTTTTTAAATTAAAAGTCTGTCTTCAGTTCTCATGTTACATTATTACAAAGTCAGTCCTTAAGGTTTAAGTTCCAAAGACAGTGGATGTAAAAACATTTCCTGACCCCCGGCTGGTGGCACAGTGGATAAGGTGCTGGCCTGCGAACCCAAAAGTCATTGATTCAATTCTCAACCAGGGCATAAAACCAGGTTGCAAGCCAGGTCTGCAGCTGGAGGCAGGTGAAAGGCAACCATACAGTGATGTTTCGCTCCCTCTCTGCCTCCCTCCCTTCCCCCCTCTCTAAAAATAATAAATAAAATATTTTTTTAAATTCCTTAAGTAGTTTGAACAACCCATACTTGGGTGATATTCTAAATAATTCTATGGGGAGGTTAGGCTATTTAATTCAACAAATATTGCATTGTCAGATTAATGCCAGGCCCATTGGAGATACCTTCTGGGTTTCTGGCTGAAGACTTACAAAATTCTAAAAGGAGTAAAACCATGACACCCAGCTTTATACCACCACTCCCTCCAAATCCATTCACAGGCATCACAAATGGATCACGTCCTCTTCTTCCCCTTCTTCACCCTGAAGTAAACTCAGAATACTTCCGTACACCCAGCACAGTCAAACCACTCCAATCAATTGGTGCTGAACCAAGAAATGAAGCCTATTTCCCAAGTCTGACTCAAAACAATAAAAGCCCAAGTGTGGCCAAAACAACAGTCATGCGTACAATAACTCATTATAACAAACGCTGGTTCCATTTACTAAGACATACTGGAAGGAATGCTGACATTTGTGAAATAAAACAAACAGTACCTGCTGCAAAGAGTCCAAGGTAAAATGTGCTGCCTTTTCTCGTTTGTTTGTTTATTTGACTTTATAGCCTACGTAAATTGGATTAAAATCTGCCCCCGTGTGGGAAAAAAAGTCAACTTTTAAAAGTTAAAACAAGTCCTTGTCCTTGACAGGGAATTCTTTTCAGTCTACGGTAACATTTCTCCCCGGGCACAACAATCTTAGCCAAGGGACTCAACGCTGCTTCATTTCTTTTGTTCCAACAGCTTTCCTTGCACTGTTTCCTCCATCCCTGATGTAGTGTTCATTACCCGGAATGTTGGAGCTCATATTAGCAGTTTTCATCATCCAGCAATGAAATTTCTGCAAGTGATGGCAGCCTTTCAAATCAGTGGGTAACCCTACACGGACCCTCCCCGGTAACTCAATGTCGCTGATCACGGGCTCTGCAGGCTTGGGAAGGTTTCATCGTTTTAGAGCCATTTTCATCAACCCCATTGTTTTCTTAAATGAATCACAAAATCTCTCTTCATTCCTGTCCTCTCTGGGGTAACTTGTGAAAACTCCGTAATATAATAAACTTTAAAATCTTGGATTGCCTCTTGTTTAAAAATGTTTATATGGTAAGCGGAGCAAGAACATTGGAATCAGAATTTTCCTGGCTAGAGATGTGAAACAGGTAACGTTTGCAGAAAGAGATATTTGGGGGTGCTGACCATCTGGCCCTGCCTTTGCTGGGGATCAGAGGCTCACCTGCTATCAAACTGCCTGTGTATTTATTTATATAGTTTAACCATAACCATGAGGAAGTGTCCTTAACTTCAGGACTTGATGACAGCAAAAGGAATTGTCAGGATCAGTGAATTAAATTTACTACCTATAGTGTTATGTAGCAATGCATAGCAATGCAGACAGAGGGTTTAGCAGCCTGTAATAAACTTTGCCTGTCACAGCGAAGGAAACGATTGTCTTTATTTCACCTCTGTGTCATTGTTCTTTCCCTGAATGGTCTTATTTGAGAATCACTGTGACCCTGGGAGGCTGTGAAAGACCCCACAGCTCTCCCTCATCCCTCCGCACCAGGGCGACCTGCGTGCACAGCAGCCTCGCTGTAACTGGCACGGCTGAGCACCATGGTGTCAGAGGAGCAGAGGAAGTGCCACCTTCTGCTAGTTCTGTAGCTGCCCTTGCATTGTGTCGTACCTGCTGTGCAACATCAACACATAATCTCCAATCACCTCATGAAAGGAACTTAGGAATACCCAGGGTGTTATTGAAGCCTCTTCATGCCCTGTCATTGCACGGCAGGTGCCCTTCCACAGTCCGAGGGAACCACCAGAAGCAATTCATCGGTTTCTGACCTTCCTGACCTAAAATGTCCTGAACAGGAGAGCAGGGTCTTAGCCGTGAAAATGAGCCCATCAATACCAACAGAAGAGTCTGTATCTCTATGACCCCCTCTAGCTACAAGGAGTGCAGCCACATGAAATGGAGATTCACTGACTCAAATAGTAGAAAAGGAAACAGAAATGATATGGTTGACTTCTACCTTTCAAGTCTACTTCTTTCACAGAACCAGACTCTCTCACACTACTAATAGCTTCCTCCTTTGAACTCCTGTTGCATTTAATCTCTCACATACATTATCCCATAGCTAGGCACTGACCTGTACACTCTGCCATTGGTCCACGCCTTAGGTTTCACTCTGCAACTATCTTTGAAGATGAGTACTCCCCCATACATGAGTCCCTCTCTCCACCCTATATATACATAGACTCATGTCACACACTCAGTGAATAATATTCTTTGATAGCACAGCATCATGATTCATTGAGGACACAAGTTACAAGGATCTCCTTGTTATAGCAGGCCTCCCAAAATGAAAACTAACATGTCACAAAATCAAACTCTCTCAGCAGGGTCACTGTCAAGCATTTCTTCTTGAAATGAAGTAGGTATAGAAGTTGGACAGTAACCAGCATACTGTGCCTCTGATCTCATTATTACTTAAGAACTGGTCCTCATTTGTCATCCTAGTAAGGACCACTCTTAAGTGCAGAGAAGGTCTGCATGATGCCAGCATCAGAATGGATATCACCTCCTCACTGCCCATCTCCCGATGGAAATGCTAGCACCTTGCCTCACCCCTGCGTTCCTTCAAGTTAGCCCGGAGCCTTACTCAGGAGTCTGCAGCTTGATAGCAGAGCACCTGATGCTCCGCTTTGGCGTGAAGAAAGGCTGACTAGATACTTTTCTCATTTTCATGGATTATTTTGCAGCTTCTTAAAAAAATGAGTTGTGAAGCCAATTGTGAAAAAAGCCACTGTGAGACCTGCGATCCTAACAGAGAGGAAAGGAGACTTATGTGGCCTGCTGTGCTAATGATGCTTGAAATGAAATCTATTCATTTTTCCCTACATCACCCCACAGAAAAAATAAACAGCTGCTAGTTCTAACCTTTTGACCAAGTGCCATTATCATATAGGATTCCTTCCCCAGAAAATCTATAGCTGCTTCTATCTATAACAACACCCTTCAACTATCCAAGTAATATCTATTTAAGTTTAAAACATGACGTAGCCTCCAACACAATGATATTGGTTTGATTGATTGATTTAGTCTACAGACAATGCCATTTATATATATATATGTATATAGTCACTCATGAATCCTATATAATAATTCTACATTCACTAAAATATATGATCTATGAATTGAGAATAACATTATGTACTTGACACGTATTGGTCAAAAATGAGCATTGTCTTGAGTTGCTATATTATTCACTTGAAAGTAAACTGTATAAAATAAAGGATCTCATTTGTGTTGTTCAGTTTCATGCTCAGGGCCTGTAACAGTGATATGTCATACAGTAGGCATTAATTAGACAATTGTTAAATGTTACATGAATTCATGTAATTTAATTTCATTTTTCATGTACTCACAGTTTCTCCAATTAGATTGTGTGTTATGGAGATGAGGGCTATTTTATTCATTGCAGCATTGTGAAGTAGTTGCTTCTTAAATATTTGCACATTTCCCAAACTGTATTCCATCATAAAATTTTCTAGGTGATGTGAGAAGGGTGTAGAGTGAAATAAAGTATTCAATGATAAAATGAATTCACAATATAAATCTGTCATTAGAAGTCACAATGCATACCAGCATACTGAAGAGCTTGAGAAGTCCTACAGTGAAGAACCCCAATTTTCTTTGAAAAAACAATTTTGCTTGAATTTGAACATAACTTTATTTTATGTGGCATGTCCATTAATTCCTTGTAGAACAATGTTCCACACCTTATCTACCCACTTGAAAATGTAGTCATTCACATCTATGTCTCTGTACATCCGTATGTTTTTCACGTAATGATACAGTGGGAAGAGACGTAGTTAGGTACCAAAAGAACCAAGTGCTCACTCTAGTTCTCACATTAACTGACATGATTTGGAGCAAATCATCTCATGATGGGTTGTGTCAGGTGGCACTCATCCAAGCAACCCTGACCATGGAATGTTGGAATCTGAACTCCTAGCTGTTTTAGCTTCCACTCTAACTTATAATGTCATTGATCTGCACTTGAAAATCCAACTTAGAATCATTACACAAGGTATAATATATCAAAACATCAAGTTGTACACCTTAAATACAGCATATTTAATTTTTTTGTCAATCACATCTCAATAAAGCTGGGAGGTGAAAGGTCACCTTAGTATTGCAGTGAGAAAGGAGTTGCCACAGGGAAATTATAACCTAATTGGTGTTAATTGAATAAGCCATCATGGTAGAGGTGCCTTTCAATCCCCAGCGTGCTCTCCTTGCTTGGCATCCCTTAGAGATAGCATAGCTACGTTATTAAATTTTGGCTAAAGAGTGTACACAGAAGTGTCACACAACATCCAGGAACTTAAGGTGCTATGTGCCCTTTGCCTTATTTTTTCCCCTTTCTCTCCCTTTGTCTCACTCCCTGGGCTGCAGATATGGTGGCCAGAGCACACAGGACAAAGCCCATGCCTGAGGGACAGTGACTAGTGAGCAAGAGCCAGGCCCCTGAGGACGGCTAATCCCCAAGCTTCCAAACAGGAGAGAAATTAAGTGTCAATTTTATTTAAGTCACTAACATTCGGAGGGGTTTGCATTATTCTCAGCTGAATCTAACTTTAGTGAATACAGAAGTTTATGCCTGGAAGTTGGGGACTGCATGCAACCAAGCCTGGAATAAAATACATTGACTTAATGCAAGCCATCAGGCGAAAGTGAAGGGCACACATCCTATAGCAAGATGAAGAGGTACCCTTGCTGCGATGTGGCAAAACATATAATTATACTGTCCCTTATTCTACCTTATTATACCACGTGCTGACCAAGACATCCTGAGCATCCAAGGAAATAACAGGGGGAAATCAAAATGTTGCATTTTGTGCTTTTTCACTAAGAAAGATATAAACTCAGCCCAGAGCTAACCAGTCTACAAGCTGAGATGGGAAGTTAGAAGCCCTCCAAAGGATGTTCTTTCTGCCCTCAATTTTGGAGGCTTACAGGCCTAAAAAAGCCAACTGCTTTTATATCCGAAACTGAAACAATGATAAACAAGTTTCAAAGCTACAGCCTTACCAAGAGATCACTGATGCTCTGACATATAAAGGTCACATGAAAGTCATGACATTTTGCTGTTTGTGACCAAATTAGGAGTGCTGCTTTCCCACCCAAACCGTTGTTCCATATAGTGCCCCAAGATGGGGAACATCAAATTGAAAGAGAAGAACAGAGAACAGGGCTCAGTAAGCACAAAATCAGTGTCTTCAACCTTAAAATCATTTCAGACAGGGCCTTGGCTATACATCCTTGAACATGGAAAGGTTTGGAAATTTCCTAAGTTAGCCACCCTGCCCCCAAGCTTTTATCAACATGAAGCAATCTTTGTAAATTCTGGAGGCCCCTAGAAATACATCCCCTCTAAAGAGCTCAGGTTTAATCTGGAAGACACCAGTTAAGGACAGAGCCAGGGGCCACAGAAGACAAATGATAAAGGAGATTCTTCCAAGGAAGCAGAACCAGGGTTCTGGAAGAGTTCATTCATCTAGGAGGCTATACTACCACTGTGGAGAGACATCATCACGACCCCTGCCCAAAATGATTGAGTAATCTCTATGGACTGGTATCTGAGACATGCTTCCCTCTCCCCCCCTTTTCCAAAGAGGAATTTCCACTGTAGTCATCTTGCTTCTACTCCACTATTTCATATTGTGGTATTTGAAGGGGAAGAGCCTGTGTTTTCATTTATGAATTGCTGGACCATGAAGAGCCACACCCAGGAAGGAGTTTGTACCATTTAGAGATCCTGACTTAGGAGTTAGATGGGCCTTGGGACCTGAGGAAAGTAATCTACCAATGGGAAGGCAAGTATATACAGATATGTCATGGTCAAATAGGCTGACCACATCAGAGCCCTCTGTTTGTCATCCAAATCCATATTTTCTTTTTCTGTCATGAAAATTGTGCCTCCATTTTTTATCTGGGCACATGGACACCCAAAATAAAGATGCAATAGAAGTAGGGGGAGAAAAATTGTCAGACACTGCAGATGTTTTGAAAACAGAATTTAGAGTTTGCTGAAGGGGTAGAGTAAGCTGGAGAGAGGGAAAAAAAGAATTAAGGGTGACTCCAAGTTCTGTGGCCTGAGCAACCAGAATGACAGAGCTGCCACTTCCGGAAACAGAAAAGACTGGGCAAAGAGCATGTTAGGAGGAGGAAAGCCCAAGAGTTCAGTTTTGAGTTTATTGAGAAATCTCTGCAGGGTTGCAAGCAGGCATGAGGTACAAATTGGAGCTCAGAAGAGAACCTAGAGCTAGAGATAAACATCTTGAAATCACTGGCTCACCTAAAACCCTAGTGTCACATGAGGTCACCAAGGGAGCAAGAACATACAGAGATAAGTTTAAAAGCAATCCTTGGGGCCCTGCACTGTTTCGAGGTTGAAAGATGAGGAAAATCCAGGAAGGGAACTGGGAAGAAGCAGTGTAATGGGAGGCAGTGTATCAAGAGGTAGAACATTAATCAACTATATTGAACGCTGCTCAGAATTGGAGTTAGTTTTCCTTTGGAGCATCTATTGAATACAGAAATGTGCAGATCATTGTTGACCTTGAAAAGAGCCATTTTGGGTCACAGGAGAAGCTTGTAAAAATTGATAGGAATGGAAAAGAGAGAAGTGACATCTAATGAATATGTCGGGGGAAAAAAATGGAAAAAACCTTGAAACAAAGATTGCTAAATGCCCTGTTCTGTGCAACCTTCCACTTGTGTGTGCCTCCCATTGTCATGGAGTTATTTTATAACTCTGTAAATTTTTAAAAGAACAGAATACAGAGCAAATGATTTGTGTCCAAAGAGATGCAAGTGAAATTTGCCTAGTAGAAATGCAACTGATATCCCAACTAGGGAAAAGATATTCCAAACATTTTATTTTTCCAATGACTTATGACCATTTTTGTATCTAAGCAAATTCATTCCCTCATGCCTGTTGTTATCAGTGGAAAACAATTTCTTGCCCTGTTATGAGGAAAAGAATTTCCTGAGACCCATGTAGGAGGATGGGGTTCCATGATAAACTTTATTGATGATGTCAAATTAAGGGTGTACCCCTCCTGACTTCCCACTGTCCCATCTCCGTCCATCCCACCATGGCAAAAGTCCTCAGCAAGGCCAAGACAAAAGCCCATGTTTCTGCTCCATGTTCAGGTACAGTCCAAGCCAGCATCTGGCTAGTGTGGCCTGTGTTTCCCGCTATAGTCCACTGCTGTGCTGCAGCTAGGAAAAGACCAGAAGCTTTACCAAAAAGGCCAATCAACATCCCAAGTTTTCTTGGCTTAGGATGGGTTTATATCCCCTAGTAGGACTGATGGGCCTCTATGGTCCAGCACCTCCCAGTGCCCCACAACATCTGGGGAAAGAAGGAGTGTTAGTCCCATTGGTAGAACAATGCTGAGGTCCCCTGGAGTGTGAAAAGCTGTAGCTTCCTGGTGAAGCCAAAAAGTTCATGTTCCTCATTTTATTAAGCTCAGTGCCTAATTCCCTTTGCTCCCATTCTCATCAATAATTAGCTAAAAACCAACAGTATCACCATTACCTCTATGTGTCTGCTTCCTGAACTCTCTTTTGAATGGTTCTATCATTATTTAATGAGCACAATAAATATCTGGCATGTTTGCATTCTATATTTGTAGGCAAATCATAAATTTCTTTTTGAAATTGTCTATACCACTCTTCTTCCTCACTCAGATCTTTTGAAATAAGAGGAACCACAATTTTAAGAGAATATCACATACCAGCACTAAAAGCAAGAAAGTCAACAATCAGCAGGTCAGAAATCAGGAGAAATCCTTGGAGACAGAAGGCACTTGGAATCCAAACAGCCAGGAGACATGAGGCAGGAAGAGTTACAATCCTCAACTACAGAGGGAACTTCAGTTTTTCCCAGCAGAGCCTGAGAAACCACAAACTCAGATCCCACAAACAAAGTCCAAGAGCTGTGTCCACCTGCCAATGATGAACCCATCAGGCCACAGCAGCAATGCACATCCACTTGCAGGAGAAAACACAGCAGCTCCCTTTTTAAATAAGCAAATATACTTAGAGAAAGAGTGCTCTTGCAGGGACATTAGGAGCCTGAAAGAACCAGAGATTCTGTGAAAACTTGGACCTGAGTGACAGAAAAGGAGGGAAGGTGAACCCAGGAGTGAAAATGCACTAACGCGTCCACCTCTGAGACAATAACTCCTGATGGTGACAATGAAGTAGCTACCATCTTGCTTTCCACCATCCGCTCCCCATTCACACATCTACCCAAATCTACTATTCTCCATTTTAGTCATTATTAGAGAGATTTGTACATTCTCATTATTCTGGTACTTTTCCCATTCTCAATGCTTGAACAAAGGGCATTGACATTTTCTGAGAGTGTATTGATAAAACTCCTTTTTACCTATGTCAAGAAACTTGAACCCAGGTTTCAAAATAGATTTTTTCTATTGCCTTATCTATTATTCCTGTTTGTTCTAACTTCCTTGTTTTGAAAAGCACTCTTCTTGCTGTAAGACATGAAAATGAAACAAGAATTGAATAGGTCTCTCTCTCTCCATGATCTGGTCATCCTATCATCCTCCACAAGAATGGGTGAGCCACCCATTCCAAGTAGGCCTGTCAGAGGAGTGAGTGTGGTGGTAACCACCCAGCCCTCTAATGTAGGTGCAAGTTTGGTTGCTCAGTATGCGAACTACAAGGCCACAGTTAGCAACCTGAAACACCTCAAAAACCTATGTCACATATTTCACTGTGAAGCAACATGCCTGGACTTGACAATAACACTGCACAGGACATCCGCCAGAACACATCATGGCATTCACACGTAATCACCTATTACAGCAGCAAGCATGCACAATGTCTTACGTACCTTACTCACCTTTTCCTAGATCCGAATCCTTCCTGCAAGATGGTCACATCTTAGGCACACAGTTCAGTGGTTTAACTCAGTAACTGATATGAGACTTTAAGTGCTATGCTAACCCAAAAGGAGGACATTTAAGGGTATTGATAAATGGTGTTTCTTATAGCCCTCAAAACATACCAAAAAGGTGGAGCAAAAGGAGGTTTACAGTTATGAGTACATGAAACACAGTTGATTCTTCTATTGTTATTTATCATTGTATTATTTTTCATATGAACAAACTGTATACCTACTTTTGTCCCACCCTGTATTGATGTATTCCATCGTATTGAAATAACATTAGTCATTGCATTTCAAAATCAATTTTAATAATTGGAAAACAATACAAGCCCTAAACACAGGAGAAAATGTACACAGAGAAGAAAATCCTCTGAGGAGTAACACACCACTTCACTTGGCTAGCTCCATTGACCGACCTTTGGAGGGAGGGGTGTGGAAGTGAGGAGCGAGGTGGACAAGGAAGGGACAATTTGCCAGTAGTCTTCTGGGTGTAACTTCAGACTTAATTGAAATGGTACTTTTAGGATTAAAATCCCCTCAAGCCTCTTTGAGACAAGAGAAAGGACACCGAAGAACCGTTCAATTATCTTTCCCTTGATAAACAAATCAAAGAGCTGAGATATTTTTGTGCGATGTAATGATAAGTTAGATTTCAGCCTTGCAGAAGAAGAGGTGATTTTCAATTTGAAAATAGAAGTTAGGAATTAATAGTGTCATTAACATTTTTAAAATGCTGCTCTGAGCACACGCACTAGGAAATTATAACAATGGCAAGCTCCTGTATGCAGCAGCTTGCTGCTTCCATGCACCCTGCTCTCCTTAGAGCAAACATATCAAATTGAAGAAGAGGCACATTTGCTTTGTTCAATGGAATTACACAGCACATAGGCTTTTTTTTTAAATCCCCAATACCATCTCCCTTTGTTTTCCTCCTATACTACTTTCCCTATTTTCTAAAACAGCAATTTTCAACCTGCGCCAATGGCACACTCATGGGCCGCAAGAATTTTGAACGCGTGCAATACCTGATTGTTTAGTTAGGGGCACTGACCTCTGTTCCCTTCAAGTGTCAAGTAAAAATAGCAAAAGCCAACAGAACAAAAGCCTTACAGTGTGAATGAATCAAAAGTATACCTATTTTTAAACAGGTCAGCAAAAGATGCATTTTTTGGTGTGCTGCAGAGTTTTAGTAATTAGTTTATGTCTGCCATGTGATGAAAAATGTTGTAATCACTGTTCTTAAAAAAAAAAAGACCACAGCCCTGGCCAGGTAGCTTAGTTGGGTAGAGCATCATCCAGGTACACCAAGGTTTCAGGTTCGATCCCCAGTCAGGGCCCATACAAGAATCAACCAATAAATGCATCAGTAAGTAGAACCATGAATCAATGTTCTCTCTCTCTCTCTCTCCTACATGCCTATTACGTAACTTTTCTGTGCTATCACTAGCTACGTTGAAATGAAGCAAAGTTTTATGCATCCCAAATTGGCCTAATACCAGATTTTGTTGCCAGTACAAATAAATGAGTCTTGAACAAAATTCCTCCTATATCCAAAATTCTTTTTCCCCATTCCAGGTTTTTTAATTGATTATGCCATTACATTTGTCCCAATTTCTTTTTCCTTTGCTCCCCTCCTCCTGACACCCTCTCTCTGCTGCAATCCCACCCACGCCCCTTAGTTCTTGTCCCTGGGTCATGCGTGTGAGTTCTTCAGCTTTACCTTTTCCTGTACTATTCTTAACATCTCCCTGTCTATTCTGCACCCACCAACTGTGCTTCTTAATCTCTGCACCCTTCCCCTCCCAGCTGACACCCCTCCAAATGTTCCCTCTATAGCTGTCTGCTTAGTTTTTGTTCTTATTTTTTAGAGTCTGCTGTTGATAGTTGTGAGTTTGTTAATAAGAAAGCAAAACCATCTACCAGGACACCACAGAGGAAGGTATTCAGGAAGGAAATGTTGTGATGGAGAGGATGAAAACAGGGGAAGACCCATCCAGACACGCGCTAACAAAGGGAACAGCCGTGATGCAGGGGCTCTGCAGGGCTAGGAGCAAACACAAGGACAAGCACGAAGAGTGGCCCATGTAAGAAGAGAAAAGGAAATTATGAGATAACTGAGCTGAGCCATTTATCACCACAAACAACCTCACCCCATGCAGGCTTTGATTGAACAGACGCCCTGTAAAATAGTTTAGGTCTAAAAATTGATGTTTTTTTTTTTTAACCTGGGACAGCAGTTTCATGGCTGTGTTTTTATTTTGGGCAGCCTAAAAGATATTAGAGCAAGGACGGACTCTGACAGCCGAGTGTGGCTTTGTTGGCTGTGCTGGTGGCAAAAAAACAGCATGATCCTGGCTCGCTATAAGCTTGCTATCAACGCGAGTTCCATGATTTCTCATTAAAACTCTGCCTGCAGGCTCTTTGAACAAAGTCTGGGACAGGACAGCGTTAGAGGCACTTCAGGAGCCAACACACACACATGCACACACGCACACATGTGTACACACACGCACACCCACACACCCACACACCTTCAGGGCTTTATCACTCAACTAGGATGAAGAGAGCAACAAATATCACCCTTTTTAGAAATAAGCACCTTTTTGCAGAAAACCCTCTTTCTCAATGCTATTCTTCCACACAGCCAAAAATCCAAGGAACTCTGTAACTGGCTCAAGCTCCTACCACGTTTTCTACATATCAGATACTCAAAATATTTCAGCACGTAATTGTTGTGCTCCTTCCTTGGCGACCAGTACAGTAAGCCCAATGATCTCACACAATGTGCCCTTCCCACAAGTCTTAGGTCAGCAGTTGGGATCTAGTCCTTTCTCAAGGCCAGCAGCTGGGACCTAGCCCTTTCTCAAGAGAGTCGCCAGCTGGGAAGGCAAACACAGCAGCTGCTCTCAGGGGCAGCCATGACTCTGGCTTTCGTGGCCCCTGGAGCCCTGCTAAGGGCTACCTACTCCAACCCACCGTATGTAGTATGTATCAGAGCCTCAGAAGGGTCCTGCTGAGCCCTCTCTTAACAACTATGTCTTCCAAGACACAGAACTTGTTTAGGATCTCTTCAAGTTGGATCGGGGACTCTAGTCTCTGAAATGCCACCCCATTCATACCCTTCAAGTGTTCAGTTCTCTGCGGGAAGACCCAGGGGTGCTGGCTTTCCCTCAGCACCAGGTGGGTCCCATAGGTAAGGGAGCCTCTACTAGCAGCTCAGAACATAACCCAGAATTCTCACCTGGCAAATTCAAAATTGGCTATTTTTTACTTTATCCCCAAATCTCCTTCCAATAAAACACTGGGACACATTTGAGAATCAGGATCAGGAAAAACCTTGAATTTCCCAAAATTGCCATCAAGGTCATCTTCAAACATGCACAGGAGATTCCATTATTATTATTATTATTTAGGAAACCATGGATTTAGGATGAAAAGCATGCCTTTCTCACCACACAGCATGAAGCTCACATTATTTCAGAAGAATGTTTGAGTGGAGAAAAGAGGAAAACTCTAAATTACATCTAGAATCTAGATGAATTTCTGGCAAGGTGTTGTGTTTGGTCTTCAGTACTTAATTTTCATTCCTGGGAGAAATAAAAATAAGGTAAACCTCATAGCGGATCTTTGAAATACAGAATTGTCTCCATCCCCAAGTGACCCATCAAACCTTTCCAGGGAGTGAGAACAACTGTGAAAGGTTCCTAATAAAAACTCAATTACAAAATAATGGGAATATTGACTATACAAAATAAACCAAAGGAGCTTGGTATGCTTTCGGTAACTTGTAAACTTGGTTATTAATCTAAATTCTACATCCAGTCCTAGTTTATTTTACATGGAGAGGAGAAGCTATTTGTATTATTATGAAAGCCTGAGTGGGACCATGAAAATACAACAAAAAGAACAGAGGGCTAGAAAAGGTTTCCTTCATCTCGCAGGTCCCAGGATAGTGCTTAGAAGCAAGATACCGTATCCCTAGGATTAATCTTTTCATGCCCTCGAAATGACCCTAAAATCCTCAAACTTTTGTGAAAAGTTTCCCCCAAAAGTGGAAATAATATAATTATTTCTCAGCATCAGAGAAATGGTGCCATGAGAAGTTCCCCCGGTCTCTCCCCTTGAAGTCCTATCAATTGGAACAGCAGACTAATAATTCAACAGAGGGTCCCCTGCTCAACACACAAGCATGTCTGAGAGAGCCATGCAACACCTGTAGGTGGGCCAGAGAGCGGGGCGGGGGTCAGGACAGAGGCCAGCAGAGACAGGGGCCAGGGAGGCAGCCCAGAGCCCCGGCAGCTTTTGGAGGAAGAGGGGGAACCAAGTAGCCGTCTGCAGCCAGAGCAGCACAGAGATATGATGAGATGCTCAGTCCTGCCCGAGTGGTCACTGCGCACTGCAGCTGAACACAGGGACCTGAGCAGAGACAAAGCAGACAGGTGTGTCACAGGTGCCTGGCAGCCACCATTGCCAGACACAGAAATGACGCCACAGAGCCCAGCGGCCTCCACTCACCCTCCCAGAGCTAGCAGCAGGCCCCTGAAGAAGATGTGGGCTACTTGAGCACGTTATCTGCAACCCTGAGCATTGAAGAGAGGGAAGCATTTTCCCTGAGCAGCAGGCACAGGGCTGGGGCTAACCCTGGGATAGGGGTGGACTTACATAGATAAGGTGGCTGAGGTCTGGCTGTCGCCATTACTAGAAGAACAAGGCTGCAAAGGCACCAGCGGCCTCTCCCAGCTCACCCGGCCCCAGCTCACTGTGGCTGCACTGTTGGCACTAGCTCTGGAGACAGTGCTGGGATCCATGGACTAAAACCACAGCATCCACCACATTCCTCCATGGTGGGGGTGCCTTGGGACTGAGGGCCACCTGGTCACAGGGGAGACAGTCAACTCCCCAAGGAATAGCACTTTTCACTACCAGGCATAGTCTGAGAAGCCTGCACACTAGGACAACCTAAAAAACTTGTGCTTCAGCACCATCTACTGGAAAACAAACAAAAAAAGACTTATCAATCTACTAAATGGGAAGTGCCACTAAGAATGAAAGGAAGGGAGGGAAGGAAGAAGAGAAAGAAATTGATTTCATTCCCAGAGATGCCTAGGTCAAGAAAGAATCCATCAAATACCATGAATAGCCAAGATAACAAGGCAGCTCAGAAAGAAAATGAAGAAACTCCAGAAAATAAACTTGAAGACAATGAAATATGTGATTCAAATAACAGAGAATTCAAGATTGCCGTTCTGAAAAAAACTCAGCGAGATACAAGAAAACACAGATAGTTTAATGAACTCAGAAATAAAATCAATGAAGAAAAGGAGTTTTTTACCACAGAACCTAAAACTTTAAAAAGACTATCAAACAGATAGTCTTTTTATCAGGAGATGAAGACCCCAATAAAAGAGAGGACAAATGAACTAGACAGCTTAGGAAATAGAGCCAACCAGGTGGAGGAAAGAATTTGTGATATCAAAGATAGAAATCTAGAAATGATACAGATGGAAGAAAAGATATTTGAGAGTAAAAATTAAAAATCAAAGAACTCTACCTAAGAACTATCTGACCCCATCAGGAAGAAAAATACAAGAATACCAATAGGAGAAGAGAGAAGCAAACAGAGAACTTATTCAAATAGTTGATGAGAACTTTCTGAACCTTATGGAAAGAGCTAAATCCTCAAATCTAAGAAGCAAACAAAATGCCTCATTATTTCAATCTTTAAAAAGTCCTCTCCAAGGCACGTTATATTAAAACTGTCAAAAATTAAGGACAAAGAAAGAATTGTCAAGGCAGCCAGGGTAAAGAAGATGGCAACCCACCTGGCACCACACATAGTTATTAGAATATTATTGACTATATTCCCTATGATGTACTTTACATCCCCACAGGTCCTTACAGGTATGATAGCTCTCTGATGCAGAGGTGCACACACACTTTCAGCGGTTCTGGTTTTTTTTAAATTAATTAGTAAACCATGATTTGTTCATTAATGCTTTTTTTGTCTAAAGGTCATAGTTGTTATATCCTTATGATACATTAATGGTTTTTAAAATATTTTTATCAGCGGCTGACTTTAAGCTTCTTTTTTTTTTAATTCAGGGATTGGAAAACTATAGCCTACGTACCAAGTCAGGACTATCACCCATTTTTCTAAATGAAGTTTTATTGGAAAACAAGAGCCACACCCATTTAAATATTGCCTATGACTACTTGTATCCAAAGGGAAAATATTCACTATCTCTATCTGACCCTTCAAGGGAAGAATTTGCTAACCCCACGATTTATTCTCATTTTTAAAATTAGAACTTTTATCTATTCCCTGGTCTCCTTACTTCTACTATCTATATCCCAACCCATTCTGGTTATTACTGGGAGATTGATATTCCAAAACTCATTTCTAATCACATTATTCTTCCACTCCAAATAATACTACTCTGTCCTATATGTTATCTCTATATACTTACTTCATTTCCTTCCTAAAATATTTATAGTATTCATGCCTTGAAAACAGTATTTGTCTTAATATTCTAAAAGTCCTTTTTTACTATGCTACACATAACAGGTAATCAGTATTTATTTGTTTGCTTGAATAACAAGTTTATTCATTGTTAGAAAACCTAAAATGTGTTTTACTCTACAGTCTGAACATTAGTGTTAGGCATCTGAAATATTACATATTATTTTCAAATCATGTCATAGCAAGTCCACTTGAAAATAATTCACCGCCACCTCCATTTGGCTGCTTCCTTTCTGCCACGCACCATCCCCCCTATGACCCATTTGTTTTTCCATCCAGGTCTCCTGCTCCCACTGGGCAGTTTATCTGGAGCCCCCTTAATCAACAAAGCATTCCTTCTCAGTATTCGTGAGATGTATTTTGTCTTCTCCTTTCATTCAGAAATCATGATCTCACAGATTAAAGCCTGCTCTGCTAACCTATAATTAGATCCAGCTCATTTCCCCACTCTCTTTTTTACCCTAAACACATAGTGTTTAACTACAAGGCAACCTTTCCCTTCTTCATTTCCCTGCCCAGAGACGCAAATCTCTGAAGAAAAGCAGAGACGTCTCATCCCAGGTGACTTGGCAGAAGCAGAGAAGTTCTAGGTCAGTAGGACAAGCAAGAAGGCCACAGTACATTTCAAAAATCAGTCGAAGAGTGACTCCAGCCAACTTTTGTCTATATTGAGAACAGTTTAACTCGGTTTTGCATAAATTGTTTTTGAGAACTTGGGTATCCCTTGAAATGGTCATCAGGGTTGTGTAAATACGACTTCCTTAGGGCTAAGTTTAGGAAGCTGTAAGTTAACTGAAGTTGAAGGTTTTTTGGCTGCGAGTTTCCCAGAGCCTGCCCTATTCTAACAGCAGCACGCCTGCAGGGAAAAAACACCCAGCAAGTCACCTTCCCAAGCTCATTGCACCTCACTTTTGGAAAGCACTTGTCAACATCTTGATGAACCAGAGTTCCTCCGAAAACCATTTAGTAAATGCTAATAAAGCCCAGCTACAGCGTGGCTGGGAAGGAAGAGGACCTTTTTAAAGCGAGGGCGCTGAAGATGTTTAACATTCTAGTAGGACTTCTGTTGAGCGATGTAGCTCTCATTATTGCTGTCTATTGAAATGCTGTTGCTCTGTCAACTTAACCCGGTAGTTCTCTTGAAAGCTGAATTCTTGCAGCTCAGTATTCCCAGCATGACCTAAGCTACCTGCCTATGAGCTGGCCTGGGAAGCCCTAAATAGCAATGTTATCTCCTGCTGGTAGCTTAATTCTACCGGAGAAAGAAAGTTGAAGTTAACCAGACAGACAAAGCAATTAGAAAAAAAGAAAGAGAAGAGAAGACTAGTTTGAAGTCTTTATACCTCTATGTATTTTTATTTCATTCTTATCTTTATTTAATCTTAAATTGCTTTAAATGATAATCAAGATCAAAAAGGAGAGAAAATTACAATTATCCCCTCCTGGGACCCTCACCTTATATTCGTCCCTCTCCACAGCCTCTCTTTGACTCTTTTTGGCCTTAAAACAGTCCTGTTGAGTTTGTTGTGTTTCCTTTTTATTTCTCTGGGTACGATTATTAAATCTATTGGTTATTGGTTTATCACTTGGTCCAGCTTGTCTGTAGAAGCCATTTTCTCCAGACCTGTTTCTCATCTGCAGCACCTTGAGGGAGAAGTGCATGCTTAGTTTAAGAGCAGGCGCACACTGCACTTGTCCTCCAATAATGTGACCATGGTGATGAGAAAAACCTGGTGGCACACTGGTAAGCAGTGGACAGCAGAGGAAAGTTATAGGTTACTAAACTATTTCAAGTTCAGCTGAAATTTCAAAAACCACTTCCATGCCTTTTACTTCAACCACCAGTGTTAAAAATGGAAATGGCTTCCTCCAGGGACCATGAAAGAGTTACAACGGGATAGCCTATTTGTGGAGCTCCTAAGCCACAAAATGGCATCCATGGGCATTCCCCCCATCCATCCTCCTCTTCTAAACCGTACCCCTCTTAACGTGGCATGAAAGAGGAAACTTGAAGAACCAAGGACATGGACAACTAGTGGGATTGACTTTGGTGGCGAGTGGGTGGGTGGGGAAGGGGACAGAGGAGAGGAAAAAGGGGATGGTTGTAATGCAACAACAATCAAATTAATTTTTTTAAAAAGGGGAAAACTTGAATGTGATTATCAAGAAAAATTTTGCCACTCAATTCCCAAGGACACACCAATCTCACTCCTAGGAGTTTTTCTAGCAGAACAGCTTAACTTGAAACAAGCGGTAGGTGCATTAAGAAGTTGCTGAAACATTTAAAGCAAAAAAAGAGAGACATAACCTAAGTAGTTAATAATAGGGAAACATTAAATAATTTATCTCCAACATAAAATCGCATAATAGTTTTAAAATGTAGATACAGAAATACTGTGTTTATTAAACAAAAAGGTGAAATACATAACTTCTAAATTTGGAAAGAAACATCTGCAAAAATGGATGCAGCGGGAAATGCAAATGGATGTACTGGGTGATTTCCACCTTATACAAACTACGTCATTGCAGGTGGTTCAGGTTTACTGCCATTCTGGGTGAGGGTAGGCGGTGTGGACACCACCTCAGTCCCCCTCACCTCCCCTTAAATCCTAGTCCAGATTGCATGTAGCAAATAAAAATATAATACACCAGTTACATTTTCATTTCAGATTTTTTAAAAAGTCATTTTATTATAATGATTATAAACTATAATTTAGTATAGCAGTTTACCTTTAATGTAATGTAATATGCATGCAATTTTGAGACATATTTATACCCCAATATTTATTTTTTTTAACTAAAATTGGATGCCCTATATTTTATGTGGCAACCCTACTCTTGTTTCTTAAAAAAAAAAAAAAAAAAATCTAATGGCGAACTTAGAGATTAGCGTTGGGAGGAAAAGATTATTTAAACTCAAAAGACCCAGTTTTTCTTATTACGTCTCAAAGCAGAGAGGATACGGTGGACTTGGTCTGTCACTATCAGTGGAGAGCTCCCCACATTGGGTAAAGCTCTACACCAAAGCCTCTGTGGGAAGACTTTGACTTAAACATCTACCCTTACTGTGACCAGAAATGGTTCACCACCACGGCACAAACCACAGACACTGCATGCAGAAACAATAATTAGCACTGCTTTTCTTACAAGGGGGCAACACTTAGACTTTTTTTTTACTCTTCTCCATGATAAAATTTCAAATGAAGGAAATAAAATATAAAATATTTCCATCATGTCCACCCTAAAAATTGGTATACCTATGTGCAAACAGGCTCTTTATGGCAATACTATTAGCAGCTTGCTTGCTACAGGAGGCAGAATGGTTTGTAGAAATTCAATTAGAGGACTCGGATCAGAATTTAGTACAAATACTGGTATCCCTTCAAATCCCCAATATTTTCCTCTACTTACTATGCCAGTGGCCTGGCTATTCAAAATTTTGATGAGGAGAGTGCCATAAAAATCTCTTTAAAAGTGTAGACAATGTACAGAGGAGCTGATAAAATGCCTCATTTTACAAATTAAAATGAACAAATTAACACTTGAAATTTTTCCTTTTCCTCACCAGTGCAGAAAGGTGTTTGAGGACCAACCATTGCCAGCAGTAGACAGATTTGCTGGGAGTAGGAGGTTCGTAGTAAGTGAAAGGTAAAAGACTAGGGTCACATAGGTAATTCTTGACATTTTGCTTTCAGCACAACTCAAAGGTGAATTCAAGGATTACAATGAACAAATATGCACTGCTTTCAGCTAAGAATACAAAGAATATTGGATTCTGGCTTGCACTGATTTTCATTTTATTTCATTTTACAAGGCAATTGCTTTTTGCTATGGCCACCTTCAACTTCACATTCAGGTGGCTGTGTGGATGCAGAGAGGATTTGGGGTTTTTGTAGAAGTAGCCCATAAACAGTCAAAAGCAGACCTGACATGCATTTTTGCTGCCACAGATGAGAGATCTAAAAATCTCTGTTGGAGAAAATTGCAAACAATATTATACAAGAGTAATAATCTGTTATTTTGTGACCTTTTGTAACAGCTTGACTATACATCAAAAGCTAGGCTAACATCAAGAACCCAAAGCAATAAAGCTTGCTCAGAATCTATTGTCAGGTAAGATGGGAAAGTAATATTTCTGAAGCAGTTTAGAAGAGTTTTAGAAATTGCTAACAAGGAACTAGTTTCTTTCTTTACACTGACATGTTACAGAACAAAAGCACTTCATCTCAGATGAAGCTGGTTGACACGAAAGAAAGAGATGGGGCTCATAAAACACTGACATCTTACTTAGTTACTACAGTCTCTTCAAGGGAAGGCTGGCATCTTGTGGCACAAACACAACCTGCTTCAGTGAGCTGACTTGCCCTGTGAGCAAAACAGTCTGGAAAACGACTTCTTGTTCTGGGCAGCTACACATATTTCTTAAATTTCTGCTCAGCTGAAGAAAACATCCGCAAAATGAAAAGGGAACCAACCATATGGGAGGATGTATTTGCCAACGACACCTCAGACAATGGTTTGATCTCCAAAATATATAAACATATACAACTCAACACCAGGGAGACAGACAACCCAATTAAAAAATGGGCAAAGGACCTGAACAGACAACTCGCTGAGGGAGACATACAAAGGGCCCAGAGGCATATGAAAGAATGCTCAACATCACTAACCATCAGAGAGATGCAAATTAAAACCACAATGAGATACCGCCTCACACCTGTCAGAATGACCATCATCAGAAAATCAACAAACAATAAGTGCTGATAAGGGTGTGGAAAAAAGAGAACCTTGGTGCATTGTTGGTGGGAATGCAGACTAGTATAGCCACTATGGAAAACAGTATGGAATTTCCTCAAAAAACTAAAAATAGAACTGTTTATGATCCCAGTGATTCCACTGCTGGGATTATACCCAAAGAATCCTGAAACCCGAATTCAGAAGAACCTATGCACCCCTATGTTCATAGCAATGCTATTTACAATAGCCAATTGCTGGAAACAGCCTAAGTGCCCATCAATGCATGAATGGATATAAAAAACTGGTACATTTACACAATGGCATACTACACAGCAGAAAGAAAGAAGGAATTCCTACCATCTGAGATAGTATGGATGGAACTGGAGAGCATTTTTTCACCTATAAAATTGGCATATCATTAACATTGATAATATCCAACTTTGAGAACACTTGTAAAAGTTCTCATGTGTATAAAAAATTGGCATAGGCCTTTCAGAAGGCAGTTTTACAGTATATACTCATGTTTTAAATAGGCAAACTCTTTAACTCAGAAATCCTTCGGTGCCTTTCCTAGAAAAATACTTGCACCTACGCATAAATGTGTACAAGAAATCTTTTTCAGCATTATTTTCCAATTTTTCACACTTAAAAGAAAAGTTTCAGTTAATGTCTTTGTACTTTATTTGTTGCAAATATGTAAGCATGTATTTCCATAAAAAAGAAATGAATTTGCTGAGTCAAAGAATATATACATTTAAATTTTATATCAATGGACTCATTGTCCACCAAAATGTTATTAATGTCCTTTCCCACCAAAAGGTTTGTAAGAGCCTGTTTTCCTCTGTGTGTGTGTGTGTGTGTGTGTGTGTGTGTTTTCTTTTCTTTGTTTTTGTTTTTTGTTTTTGTTTTTTTTGTTTGTTTGTTTTTTGCCAACATCAGATATTATCAGCTTTTACCAAATCGTGGATAAAAGGATAATATTTCAGTTGAACAATTTGGATTCCTCTAGTTAACAGAGATGTTTTTAATTTTTATGTGGTTAAACTTGTAAACATTCTCTCTTATAGTTTCTGAGTTTTAGAAATTTTACCTAATGCTGTTTTTTATCTTTAAAAAAATTGTGGTAAAATATGTATAGCAAAATTTACTATGTTAACCACTTAAATGTACAGTTCAGTAATGCTAAAATACATAATATTGTTGTTCATCCATTCTTAAAAAACTCTTTTTACCTTTCAAAAATTCAATGTAATTTATTTTGAATAATGAAAAACTAAAAATAACTTACTAAAAACAGAACAGTTAAATAAATTAAAATATATCTATACTTTTATGAAATGCAATTATATAAGAGGGATTTATTAATAATTATAACTTAAATAAAGATCCACAATCTTGGTTACAAGCAATAAAAACTGACCAAATTTGAATATATTCTAAAGTTAATACCAATACTATTTACAATTGAATTGGGTAGGGAATTTAAGAGAAAAATAACACTAGTGTTTCTGGCCTGTATAAAGAGAAAATTGGAGATAATATTTTCTGAAATCGGGAAGATGACTGGAAGAACAGGTTGGGACACACAGAAATCAAGAGTTGACTTTTTTTGTCACATTTAATCTAGGATATACAGCGATAATTGTTGCACATGCTACAAATAGTAAGATCATATAAGAGCATTCATTTTGTCTTGAAGTTGGAGCAATACATTTTTTAGAAGGATTCAGTCATTTTAACTGTCTGGCTTTAAAATGAATTTTTAACACTAAAAAAAATAAATGCCATATGTAAATACAATTTTTTAGCCAAATTTGAATTTTAACATGATGGCCTATTATACAATGCTACCACCTGTGTAACATCAGTCAATCATAGTTTTTAATAAGACTTGGATACAGTAAAATGATTTATCATGTAAAATAGAATTATCACACTTGATGATTATCAAGACTGTAAGCTGAATAAAATGAGGAGCTCCATCTGTTATTATCTACCTTTCACCCATACATGAAGGAAATTTAAAAGGAAGGCATTATAGGAGATTCTCCAAGTAGTTACACAGAATGAGTGTTCCCATTTGGCAGAGATTGCATGTTACTCATTTTTTATCACCTACAGTGGCTTGTGTGTATAAGGCATCCAATTAACATTTGTGGAATTTAATCAAAGTCTATTGAACTATAAAGAAAAACGCTACAATCATTATTCAATACATTGGTGCAAACATTTATTATGAAAAGTTTTTTCAAAAGCTTAATTTCTGGCAATTTCAATTATCTACAACACAGATAATAAGTGAGAAAATAAGTTAAAAAAAAGATTAACTGTTATTAAAAACACTTACACTTTACTATTTAAAAGAAGGCAGTTGTCACCTTTAAGCCAGAGAAGGCCTTAGTTAAAATTCATCAGTTTAATAAGTGAGTAAATTCACAGATACTTACTGAAACTCACTGGTAAATGATAACTACAAATGAATGAGAGAAAACAGGATACCAATCAAGTAAATAATCTAAATAACATGTTAACTACTGGTAGCATTTTTCTCTCACAGCAAAGTGTCGTAAATGATGTGAATGATGATTATGAAATGATTCAATTTCATAAATATGTCAAAAGATAACACATACTTAGATGACTATAGGATTTCAAAAGTGAATAAACAGATTCAGCTGCCAAGGACCTAAAGTCCAAAGGTGAAGATATGAAAAAAACATAAGCTCTAAGCAGGAGTTCCAGTCAAGGTGGTGGTATAAATAAATGCAGTACCTAAATCCTCCCATGATCACATCACTATTACAACTAAACTACAGAACAACCAGCATTCAGAACATGGAGCAGGCTGGCCCCACACCCATGTGTGGTAGATAAAAATTGAAAGGAATATCTTAGATGCAGAGATCTCCCCTGAAGAACAAGGGGTCCAATCCCATACCAGTACTCTCCAGTCCAGGATTCTGGTACCAGGAAGGAAAGTCCCCATAACTTCTGGCTGTGAAAACCAGTTTGGATTTTAGGTGAGTGAAATGGAAGGCTTCCGGAGTCCCATCCATTCCTCTTAAAGGACCTACACATGGACTTCCTTGGACTCATTTTCTCTGAGTTCCAGCACTAGGGCACCAGGAACACATGGGGAGAATTGAATGGTCTGGCATCAGGGTGACAGCTGGAGGGGCAGTTTTCTCGCAGACAAATGTGCTGGCTGAAGCCATTATTCCTTTTCTGGGCCCTCTACCCACAGAGCCAGCAGGCGGGTACCATCTAAGTCTCTATCAAACTAGCGAACTTTATTTGCCTACCTTGTGATTCTTTGAGACCTCACCCCACCCCACCTCACCTTCAGGAACAACCCAAACTCTTGTCCACACAAACAGCTTGTCTTGGTTCATGCTTTGGATTTTCCTAAAATATCTCCAAGAAGAAGCATCTGACTGGCCTTGGTGTGCCTCCAGGTTCAGCCAGCCTCAAATCGTAGCTGGACCTCCTCTGGGTACCTCTATGCCCAACATAAGTAGCAGCCATCAGATAATTTTGTAGCTCATGCCAGGTGGCCCAGCAGGGCACAGGTGGCTTACGTTGGCCTGCACCTCCCAGGAGAGCCACTGCACCCTGCAGACAGCTTTAGAGCAAGTCAAAGTACCACCCAATCTTCTCCACAAGGGACACACTCAAGCAACGGAGACTCAGCAGGCACCAAAGTCCTGCTGAATTAAGTCCTGCTCTGAGGGGTAGGCCCACGGACAGCTGATCCTCCAGTACCACAGCCGGTCCTTGCAGACAATCAGCTGGGAGATAAATCCCATTGAAGTGCCAACAGCAATCAAGGCTCAACTACAACAGAAGGTTGTACAGAGCCCACACAGGGGAGGGGTTACCTGAAGTGCCAGCTCAGGTGATTGGGGAGGCTGTGCCATTGGACCCAATAGGACACCTACTACATAAGGCCAGTCTAACAAGCCCAGGTAACATAGCAGCTTGACCTAATACATAGAAACAATCACAGGAGGCTGCTAAAATGAGGAGACCAAGAAATATGTACCAAATAAAAGATCAAAACTCCAGAAAAAGAACTAAACAAAATGGAGACACTCTTCTTAGACACAGAAGTCAAAATGCTGGTTATAAGGGTGCTCAGTGATATTAAGCGAAGAGTAGGTAAACTTAGAGAGTACTTTAGCAAAGAGATAGAAAACATAAAAGGGGAAATAGAAAACAAAAAACAAGTCAGAAATAAAGAATACACTAGCAAATGAAGAATACATTACAGGGAATCAACAGTGGAGTAGATAAAGCAGGGGATGAAATCAGAGATTTAGAAACTAAGGAAGCAGAAAACACTGCATCAGAACAGCAAAAACAAAAAATCTCTTAAAAATGAGGATATTATAAGGAGTCTCTGAGGAAACTTCAATACCACCATTTGCATCTCGGGGTTGCCAGAATGAGAAAAAAGAGAGCAAGGAATTGAAAACCTACATGAAAAATAATGATGAAAAACTTCCCTGACCTAGGGAAGGAAATAGACATACAAATCCAGGAAGCACAGAGAGTCCTAAACAAGTTGAACCCAAAGAGGCCCACACCAAAACACATTATAATTAAAATGCCAAAGGTTAAAGACAAAGAATCTTAAAAGCAACAAAATAAAAACAATTAATTATCTACAAGGGAGATCCCATTAGACTATCAGTTGATTTCTCAACAGAAACTTTGCAAGCCAGGAGGGATGGGCAAGAAATATTCAAAGTGATGAAAAGCAAAATTACCCAGCAAAGCTATTATTTAGAATCAAAGGACAGATAAGGAGCTTTCCAGACAAGAAGCTAAAGGAGTTCATCATCAATAAACCAGTATTATAAGAAATGAGTGGCTCAGTGGATAGGCACCAGCCTGTGAACCCAAAGGTCACTGGTTCGATTCCCAGCCAGGGTACGTAACCAGGTTGCAAGGCAAGTCTTCAGCCAGGTCTTGGCTGGAGGCAGGAGAAAGGCAACCATACATTGATGCTTCTCTCCCTCTCTGCCTCTCTCCCTTCCCCTCTCTCTGGAAATAATAAATGAAATCTTTTTTAAAAAAAAAGAAATTATAAAAGGTCTTCTTTTTAAAAAAAAGATCAAAAATAACAATAATAAAATGGCAATACATACATATCTATCAACAATTACTTTAAATGAAATGGCTTAAATGCTCTAATCAGAAAACTACAGAGGCTGAAGCCCTGGCTGGTAGCACAGTGGATAAGGTGCCGGCCTGCAAACCCAAAGGTTGCTGGTTCGATTCCCAGCCAGGGTACATAATCGGGTTACAAGCCAGACCTCCAGCCAGGTCTGTAGCTGGAGGCAGATGAAAGCAATCATACACTGATGTCTCTCTCCCTCTCTCCCTTCCCCTCTCTCTAAAAATAATAAATAAAACCTTTAAAAATGGAAATAAACAGATAAACAAAAGCTAGGCTATCAATACTTATACCAGACCAAATAAATCTAAAAAATCTAAATCAACAAGCAGAACAGAAAGACTCATAAATACAGAGAATACATGTTAATGGTTGCTAGATGGGAGAGGTGCTGGGAGGATGGGTGATAAATGTGAAGGAATGAAAAGCAAAATTTGGTAGTTACAGAGTAACCATCCACATGTAAAGTATAGCATAGGGAATGTAGTCAATAATATTGTACAATAATAACCATGTATGGGACATAGGTACTAGATTTATCAGGGTGATAACCTAGTAAGTAAGATCAATTATACAATGTCTAATTACTGGACTGTGCATATGAAACTAATATAATATTGTATGCCAAATGCAATTGGAATTTTTTTAAATTATTTACATTAAAAAATATTATAAGCAAGAGCAGACTATGAAGTTTATAGAGTCAGAAATGCAAAAGAATGACAAATAAGAAAAATGTGATTCATGTAGGGAGTCCACCAGATAAAGAAAATATCAGAAAACTTTATCAGGTTAGCCAAAGCCATAAGTAAAGATAAATGAGAATCATAAATGGAAAGGTTGTTTGGAGCCATATTAGGGAAGGCACATACACTAAGATCAAGATGTTTGAAATTAATATAGGTGGGCATTTGAAGGCCTCTGGAAAAATTTTGAGCAAGGAAATAATATGATACAAATTTTGGTAGTGAAAATATTGACCTAAGAATAGTATTCAGAGTGTGGTTCCCACACCAGCAGCATCTGCATCTATTATCAGCTTTTTAGAAATACAGACTCTGACCCCACCCCATACCTATGGAATTAGCATCCACATGTTGGCAAAATCCCCAGGCAATTTGTAGCACATTAAAACATGTGACCTTAAGTGAAATAAACCGACAGTAAAAGAAAAACAGCATATGATCTCACATCTAATGAACAAAATAAAATAACAAGCAAAACAGAACCAGGGGCATGTAAACATGGAACAGAGAGCAGCCAGAAGGGATGGGACAAGGGAATAATGGTGAAAAGAAGGGAAAGGAACTAGTCAAAGAACATGGAGGAATTGACCATGGGAGTTGGTGGGGGGGGGGGGGGGGGGGGGGGGTCCGGGGAGAGCAAAGGGGAGGAAACTGGGACAACTATAATAGAATAGCAATAAAAAAGAAAGGGAATAAGCAAATATGGTGAAATGTTTACACAGGGATCTGGGTTAATGGCATCAGGAATTCTTTGTATCATCCTTGCAAATTTTCCCCAAGTCTGAAATTATGTCAAAACAAAAAGTTAAAACTAAAAATTCCACAGATCATTAAACTTTCAAAGCATTCCTACAAAAGTGTAAACAAGCAGTTGAAAGGGGGAAAAAATGAGAACTTTAACTTGGAGGGGATAAACTCTGGAAATAAAGCCAAATTAGAGTTCAGTGCAGTAATACAGTGAACAGATCATGAAAAGCAGGAAACCATTACTGCCATGCCTCACTTATGCATCAATGCCTCTCAGGTGAGACAGAGATGCTCCTTAAATCAGTCACTATCCTGGGTATGTGACACTTACGGGACTTCCGGCACTTCCTTCTTGAAGTCCGACACTGAACCTTGACTTCCACTCAATTCCATCACCCCCTTTCTTTCTATATGGTGAGGCCCCAGCTTTCTTTGAACCAAATTTGTGAAGATTCCCTGTCCTACATTTTGTAACATAACCAACTCTTCCACCTGCAGTTGTTAAGATGGGTCTCAGGACCACTGAAAAGGAGTTTTGGAAGTCATCACCAAAATCACTACATGCAACCTGAGTCCCAGAATCTTAGAAGGCAGATTTTCTTCTGAAGGGTTTTATTTGGTTTAAAGCACCATGATGCATTTTGCATTATGTTTCCCCCATAAAGTCAATACTTTCCAGAAGAAAGTACTTTCACACCAAATCGGTGCTCAATGTTCCTTCTCCCACCACATAAAGGTCCCCAAATGGAACACCATGCTCCTTAACTTTGCCATGCTCTTCTCTCTACTGGGTAAGCCCTCCCTCTGATCTCCCTGCTCCCACCTCAAAAACTCCTATGCAGGGTTCGTTGTGTTAGGTGAGCTGCAAACCCCCTTCTCCTCTCCCTACACAGTTAGCTGACCCAGTCCCTGAGGACCACGTTCTCCCTACAGTAGGAGGTCAGTTAGTTATACCACAGTTAAGCTTTATGCTGTTGAATGTACTCCGTAACACTAGATGTAACTGGAGGTGCACATTATGAAAAGGGGAAAAAAAAAAAAGAGGAAGGACAGAAACAGAATCAGTTAGCTTTCAATATATTAGCAATTTTTTCATTACTATCTGCTCATTTTCTCATTTGAAAATAAGAATGTTTGATGAGATACTTTTTCGTACTTGATGATTGACACGCAGCATTAATCACAATGGCTGGAGTTGACTAAGTTTCTAATGTCTCACAGCTCAATTCTTTGATGTCTTATTAAAAGGCAAAAATGCTTCATTTTCAAGAGGTTTTTGTCTGATACTGGTTTCGCTATCTGCACCTTTAAAATAATTTCATATTCTATTGCATTTCAGGCAGCTGCTTAAATTGCAGCATAAATCTCACCAGAGTGCACAAAGTTATTAGCTGAAATAGTTTCATTTCAACCAACATCTTATTGGATTGGAATGTTAGGCACAGAGCTTTTAAAAAAAAATCTGTTTCACAACCAACCCATTGCTAGAGGTATGAAATAAATAGATTTTCCAGTGTGAACTCCCAATTACTTTAACTCCAGGTTGTTATGTTAAAAACAAACTGTCTCTCCAGAAAAAGTTTCTGATATATTAATGTATAGCAAGAATTATGCTCTGGTATAGTTGTCATAGCTGAAAGTTTAAAGACAATAAGGCTGTTTATATCATCTCAAATTATCTTTCTACTGATTACTTGTTCATTGAAAGGGAGAAACTTATTTATATTTATAACACCTTAACTAAAAAATTAAACTAATCACACCAACACTGGGCAAAAAGACATCATGTGCTTCCTAAAGGAATGCATTAAGAATTACTCAACACTCCAGTGGTTTCCTGCCAAAAATATATCACTTTTATCAATGTCTGAGGACATTTAAACAAATTTAAATTGAGGTACATTCTACAAAATAATTATACTCCTCAAAAATGTCACCATAAAAAGTGACAAAGACAATGAAAGTTCAGGACATTTTCTAAATTAATAGAGACTAAAGAGACATGAGAGTTTTGATCCTGGATCGGGGACAGGGGTAGTCGGAGTAAGGGTTAGAGACATAGCCGCAGCATTATTGAAATAACAAATTACACTTAAAAACTAATAGAAACTAATTTGCATACTCCAGTAATTATAGGACAGCTGAGTGCTGAGTGATAGTGTTTGCCATTTGACTGACCATACCCACTGCCAATGTGAGGGCATCAGGGAGCAATTCACAAGACACCCCCTCCCTCTAATGTATTTGCTAAGTACAAAGAACTTGCTTACCAGCACAAGGCAATTTAAAGCCACGTCAAATAAAAGTACAATCTAAGCAAAACACATTCACGCTCATAAATAGAGAGTTCGTTTTTTATACAAGTATGCTGGAGAAGGGGAAGCAAAATATACACCTTGTGCAAAATTCATTTGATCTTTATCTAGATCCCTGTTCCTGCTAATGGTGGGGCGGGGGGTGGGGGTGGGGGATGTTGACAATTGAAACTGAAGCCTAATTGTAGTCGAACTCAGTTTCTTTTGGTTAATGCTCCAGGATTCTAGATTTCTGACCTCTCCCCATCCTCTTTGCCAATATGGCGCCCGAGCACAGGTAAGGCGTGCACATGCTCATGCGGTTAGAGGGAGCCCATGATTCACAGGCAGCACTCACAGCAGGGCTGGTCGAGCTTGGCTGGTGCCCGCTGAAGCGTAGCTGGCCCCATCCACTCTTCTGAAGCCCTCACCCCTAGAACCTCTTCCTCCTGAGCCCAAGCTTGTCCAAACAGCTGGTTCTCTCAGCATCTGTGTTCTCTAATGGAAGGACTAGGAAGTCATTGCCACTTTTTCCACCCTGTGCAGGATACCACGAAAATGTCCTCTAGCCATCCACCATGACCCACCTACTGCCTACACATGTCACGCCAGCACTGTGCCAAACTAAGGAGCGTACAGATTATCCCAGACTACCCACCTATGTTAGGCAGAATAAGGACCAGGCCCCCAGAGAAGTCCATGTCCCTAATCCCCCAAAGTAAGACAACCTGTGAACATGTTACTTGGCAAAGGCAATCAAGATCACTAATGAAATTACATTGCTAATCACCTGACCTTGAGAGGAGGAGACAGGTGGGTCCAATGTCATCACAAGCGTAGATGATTCAGAGTAATGTGATGTGAGAAGAAATCAACTGGCCACTGCTGCCTATGAAGATGGAAGAAAAGGACCATGGGCCAGCAGCCTCCAGAAACTAGAAAAGACAAGAAAATGAATTCTACCCTAGACCTTCCAACACCATGATTTTAGCTCTAAGACACCCTTTTCAGACTTCTAACCTCCTGAACTGTAAGATAATAAACTGGTGCTGTTTCAGACACTAAGTTTGTGTCCATTTCTTACATCAGCACTAGGAAACAAATACACTACCTGTCTTTGCGAAGAGTGAAAAGCAACATCCCCTCCAAGTGAGGTTTCCCCCACACGACCACCCACACCAGCGACCACATGCAGGAAGGGAGAACTGGCCAGCATCCCAGGGCCTCTCCATTTCCCTCCTCCTTGCCACCTTCTCAGAACAACTCCTTCTGTGGACTTTCTACTCTTAAAGCATCTACTACAGCTCAAAATAAATTTAGTATTCAGACACCCAAGTTTTCTCTTGATATCAAATGGGATTTTTTAAATTTATAAGTCCTTTTCCTTTCCCTTCAGAGCCCAGCTTTCAAGGCAATTATTTGAATGTTGAAGAAAGGCTGATATTGGAAGCAAGGCGTTGCTCTAAGTGGTACCTGCTCTCTTCCAGAATAAAGCCCACAGGGTTTATGAGTGAAAAACTATTCCAGTGAATGAAATAAATCAGAAAACATATATATATAAAATATCATCCCTGGTGCCTATGTAAGTGTGGTATCAAAGCAAGGCGCTTAGCTCCTCCCACATTGTCCCAACCAGATTGCTACCTCTAACCCCCTCCTACACAAAATTCTGGAGCTGCTACTGGTCTAGAAAACTCTCATAAATAAAATGCTTTGATATGACCATTCATTTAAAAAAATAAAAGGGGGATAGAATGCTCATCCTGGTGATTCAGTCAACAAGTATTTATCGAACACCTACTATGTTCCAGTCATTGGTCAGAGGACTTGAAGTATAACAGGGACAATAGAGGTAGCCTTTTCTAGGACCAGCCTCTAGTCATTGTCTTTAAAACAGCTCCCTACTGCTCACCTTGGTCACCCAAAATGGGACAACAGCTGCATCAAGCCTGGGGAATAGGGCTAAACAATTGGATGATAGGTGATCTTTGTTTGAAAAATGCTTCAGGGAGAAGTTTAATATGGGGCCTTTGAAGCTATTTATAATACAAAACCCAGTACCCAATAGATCCTCTGACTGAAATATCCTTCAGAAACATTTAGTTGGGTGGAAGAAGAGGGTGCCAGGGCTTTTCGACAGTTACTGAGTGCCAGAAAGTAGGCCCTATTCCAATATATGAGGGCTGTTCAGAGAGCTAATTGGCCTGGCCTGGCCTGGCCTGGGGACCTCACCCTACGGCTGGGCCTATTAGGTTCTGAAGTGAACTATGACCCAGGACTAAAACTGATATGACAGTAAATAGCTGGGGGAGGTCAGAGACACAATGTTTGACCCTGACCAAAACCAGTAAGAACAGAAGAACCACAGTCACTATCAGTCTCTATTTCTTTCCTAAGGCTCAGCATGCAGACTGGGATTAAAACACAGAGGGAGGCCTGCCTTCCTGATTCCATGCTCATAATTTTTTTCTAGGTAACTCTGGTGCCTATTTCTAACCTACCTGGTACATCTTCTGAATCAGTCGTGTCCTCTTCCCATTAACCTGTGTGAGAAAAGAGAAATAAAACATGAGAAGGTGTTGGTCAGAGAACTAAACCAGTCCATCTAATTCCTGACTCTCAACATCATAAATGGCCACCGAAACTTCCCCAATTGTTCCACAAACCAGGACCAAGTGCCGGAGGGTTATAAGAGTCAGATTAGTGAGTGTAGTAAGTATAAAGTGTGTCTCTCTAACCTGGAAGTGAGATGGTTCACAACAAAGGGAAAAAAGACTGGCTCACCACCTGACATCACATAGTACAAATGTGGAACCAGACTAATTGAAGATTTAATGTGAAAGGAGAAAACACAGTCAATGGGGAGAGCAGGAGAGTGTCTTTGTGACCACGAGGCAACACAGACCATGAGGAAAGAATACCATTCAACCATTTATAACATAGACAAAGCTAACAAACGACAACATAGAAGGTGGTAACTGCCATTTTAACACCAAAGATTAATAGCTACAACAGGAAAGAAATTATGTACTGCACATCAATTGGGGGGAAAAAACAGTAACTTTTGACAAAAAAAAAAAAAAAGGGAGAAAACATGCACAACTTTGAGGAAAAAAAGATAACAAATGTTAAACATTCAAATCCATTAGTATTCAGGAAATTGCAAATAGGAGCAAATAAAATGCATTAAGTTAACTGAAAAAAGAAGAATGCTAGACCATGCTGAAAGTTGGCAGAAGCATGGCTTCCTTTGGGTCCCCATGCCCTGCTGGCGGAAGCAGAAAGGAGCAGAGCCATTCCACAGAATCACCCTGCAGTACTTACTCAATTTGGTGTACGGCCAAACAATTTCTGCTCCTGGTTATGTGTACCAAAAGCATTCACACATAGGTCTATAAAAGGACGCATACAAGGCTATTCACTGAGTGTTATCTGATGGTGGGAGCAGGGATGAGCAGAAGATGAGCAGAAGATGGCAGGGATGAGCAGAAGATGGCAGACGTACACCACGGAGCCCCAAGACAAAACTGGAACCAAAGGCCTCTGTGTACACCCAGAAACCCAAATTGATTTGGAAAGTAAGATATTGAGGCAAAACTAAAACATCTGGGTAAGACATAGAATACAAAACCATTTTTTTGTAAATTAAAAAATACATGTATAGATAACAACAGAACACAACTTGCTAGAACGTAAATAAGCAACTACACTTTGGAATGGTGGCCTGCAGGATGAAGAAGGGACAGATCAGAATAGGGACAAAAGGGAAGAAATGAGGATGAACGAGTGCAGAACCAGTGCAGAAGTGAGAAAGGGAGCTTGCAAGGACCATGACCTGAGATGAATCGAGGGATGAGATTAACTCAAGCCTCTGTACCTCCTGGTGTAAGCTTTCAATTATTCTTCACACCTAAGTCAACATTTTCCATCCTCAGACGCACTGCCTCATCCAGCTGATCCTGCCTCTCCACACCCCACTCCCTCCCCTGCTCCAGCATTCTCTTTCCTAAAATCTGCTTCATCTCTCTATTCCTCTTCCCTTTCTCTGTGTTTCATTGTTTTGTCTTCTTCCTTAATCTCCCTTCTATTCCTTTATTGTCACAGTTTCCTTGTTTTCTCCCCAAATGGCTTTTACTGTGTATATATAATACAGTAAAAAAATTTACCATAATAATAATAGCTAACATTTATTAACTACTTCCTATATGCCAAGCACCATTCCAGGCTGTGTATATATTGATCCTCATAGCAACTCAAGTGTTAACTATTCTTAGGATTATTTGACAAGAAAAAAGAGTAAAGCATAGGTTAAACAACTTGCCCAAGGTCACGTAGCTAGTAAGGAACAAATAATGACTTCAAACTCCAGGCAATCTGGCACTAGAATCCATGTTATTAGTCACTAGGCTACACTGCCTGCTCTAATTCATAGAAGTGTTCCAAATGCTAATAAGGATGCTTATTGTCATATTGTTTATAAAAGAAAAGAACCCTGATCTTCATCTAAATGTCCACTAATAGCTGTCCATGTGCCCACATGTTCAATGTCCATAAAGAATGAACTAGATCTTGCATATGTTCAAATGAAGACACATAAGTGAAATATGTAAGAAAAATATTGTGTATAAATGTGATTGGTTTGATGTAATTTCCTTTTGAAAAATGAGGTGAGTGCTTGTATGTGCACACACATGAAAATTGTTTATATATATATATGTATAAATATATCTGCATAACTTTTTTAGAAATATGATACCTAGGAATATGTTTACAGTAGTTTAAGTTGAGAAAAGGATCTGAGGTTTAAAAAAAAAAAGTGTTTACTTCTCATTTCATTCCTTTTTGGATTGCTTATATCTTCTAACCACACACAGATGACTTTGTTTTTTAAACAATAAGAGTTACCAGAACGGTGAGATAGTAGGCCATTTTTGCTTTGTTCTTTATGTTTTCTCTACTATTAAAAAAAAAAATGGCTTAGAAACATTATTTGCACAAATACACACATTATTGCTTCGAATCTATTGATGGCAGGAATCACTCATGCTTTCATAACTGAAATTTTCACTTTATGTTCAAGAGTGTTAATGAAGCACATTTTAGTACAGAATGCAATTTCACAAAGGAGAAAAGTAGCTTCTCCTCACAAAAAGCTTGCAACCTTGGCTTAATGAAGTAGTGGAATAAAGATGGCATATCTCCAACATGACAGCATGTGGCCTTTCAGATGGATTAACTAATGTAAAATCCATCTGAAAAACACCCTTTCCTAATATAACATGAAAAGGAGCCTAGACGGGGAGGATCTAGATTAAGAATTCTTTGCAAATCTATGTAATGGTATTGAACAGTTTAGTTGCCAAAGGCTCTTCAAGAAAATTAGATGTAAAGTATGAACGTTAGCTACCCAATGACCCAGTGATACCAATGTCCAAGTAATTTGGATGATCAACAGGTTAATGCCCCATGGTTCCCAAGTAGGAGTGTTACAAGTTTTCTACTTAAGCACAGTATCATTAACCATGGAGTTAGCACAAACATCTGGATCTGTTCATTGTTTACTAACCAGAAAGAGACCCAGGTAGATGCACTATATTACCTTACTATTGGTGCACATTTTTCATGGCACGAATAAAACCTTGTTTTCTTGTAAGAAATATGGAAGACATTACCGTTTTTAATTAAACTATTTTTTCCTAATAAGGTTTTGTAATCTTGAAAAAAATTTCAAATTAACATAATGTATCATTTTTTCAATGAAGTTTAAAAATTATTTATTTGAAGCACTCATTAACTTTTTTTAAACAATACTAAGGTTTTATTTAATACATAGTGGGGCAAAGGTAAGGACCCACTGAAATAAATGCTTAGGGAAAATGGGATCACCTATAACACTGTGGTCAGGAGGGAGGAATTAGTGTCCACTGTCTCAGTGTCATCCTCCCTGGACACAGGGACAGAATGGGAAAGGTCCCTTGGGAGGGGGAGTGCTGTCTGTAGTCTCCTTGTCAACAATAATATTGAAATTTGGAGAGATTATGGCAGCACAGGAAAAGGAGTGGTATCCATTTCAATTTCTTCAATTGTGTGGTAGTCCAAGAGGTTAAATCTGCCCTCGCCCTGGCTCTGATGGAAGCAGGGACCTGCCCAGTTTGAGGGGACAGGGACAGGGCATCTGCAATCACTAAGCCAGTCAGGGAGAAAGAAAAGACAGGCTGAGTGCCACTGCAGTCAGCCTTGACCTCTCCTTTGTCTTTTAAGGTGTTCTTCAAGGTGCCCAAGTTTTTGCCAATAGCAAGGCAAGGTAGCTTCAGAAGTGGGGGCAGCTTACCTTGATCCCACAGCAGCAGTGGCAGTGGTAGCAAAAGTGACATGAAAAATATTTGTTTGCAGGGCTTCCTGCTGGAAGAGGCCAGTGGAAAATTGCTCCCTGGTGGGCAGAGCATCGCCTTACACAAAGTTCATGAACCTGGAGATCTGGGCGCGTGGCGTGGTCTCACGTAGGAGGGAGCAGCAGGGGCTGGGCCAGAGGGCACTGCTGCTTCTGATCGGCTGAAGAGGAGGCAGGACACCTCCCGCAGGGCTGTGTGAACTTGTGACCATCTGGCCTTCGGTAGAGGAGAACATGGGAGACATCTGGGTGTGTCCACTCAATGAATGAACCTGAGAAATCAGTAGAAACTAAGAGAGATTCTCTTAAGCTTCCCATGTCTCTCAGGGTCTAGCATGCACTGAACTAACTTCAGCCAGGTGCTTGTGATGTCACAGATAAAGCTGGGGGGTGAGTCTGGGACATGTGTGTGAGGGAGGTGAGGGAGGTGAGGGAGGGTAAGGGTAGGGATATGAGGTGCTGCAAATCCAATGCTTGTGAAGAGAGCAAAGGGCAACTGATGAGGCCTCAACCCTGGCTAACCTCCCTGGACTTGCTAGCACCCACAACTCCCCACAGTGTGTTGCAGGTGTTTTGCACCAGATGGGCCACCATATGGAGACTGTTCAGGACCCTCGAGGTTCAACTGCTAGAGCTCACATCTGCTGGGTACAAGCTCTTGTAGGCCCATTGGCACCTTCCCTGGGTCCCGGAGGCCAGAGACTGCCCAAAGCTGAGTGCTGAGCCATGCCGCCTCAGCTTCTCTTGAGGCCTGGAGCCAGGTGCACTTTCTCCACGGCTGCCCTGGCCACCAGTGTCTCCAGCCTGGTGTGAAAGTTTCTGAGAAGCAGACACAGAGCCCTGACCTGACTGGATGCTTCACCGAAGGATTCCTTCTTGGCAAGCATGTTCTTTTTTTTACTTTTTTAAAAATAATTTTTCATATTTAAAAAATTTAAATTACTATTTACATTCAATATTATATTTGTATTAGCTTCAGGTGTATACCATAGTGGATAGATAATCACATATTTTACAAAGTGTTCCCCTTGATATTTCCAGGATGCACCTGACCCTATACATAATTATTACTATATTATTTACACTATTTTATATGCTGTAGTTTACATCCCCCCTTGACTATGAAACTATAGATCTGTTCTTTTTAATCCCTTCACCTTTTCACATGGTGCCCCCCACTCCACAACCATCAGTCTGTTCTCTGTATCTATGAGCCTCTTTCTGTTCTGTTTATTCATTTCTTTCTTCTGCCTTTTAGAAACTTGGTATTAATTCATTTTAATTGCCTTTATTAATTTCAACTAGTTAGGAGTTTTGCCAGAAGACTCCATTTTCAATAGCAACAGAAAAGATAAAAATAATATGCAACATATTATTATTAAGGAAAAATTACTTCTAACAGAAACAAAAGATAAGTTGAAAATATGAAGAAGCACCATCAGTACTGATAGTAATTCTCCCCCAAAGTTAATCTACAATATAAATCTGAGACAATCTCTAACAACAACAAAAAATCCCACGTCTTTGGAAACTAAGAAAGATGTATCACATTTTAAAAGCACATATAAATCCTACTTCTAGAAAATTATTCTACAATTCCATTAGTCCCATGAGCCATGTTCAAAGTCATTCACTGTAGCACTGTTTGTAAAAGCAAAAGATTGCAAACAATTCAAGGGGCCAGCTTAAAATTGTTGCATCTTTATCCAGTTAAACACTATGCAGTTGATTAAAACGAAATATTACAAAGTTCTCAGACTATGACATGTTTCTTATCAGTTGTAATTTTCATTGTAGACAGAGCTTTCAGATATTTATAGAATTCAATTATTTATTATTCTTGTGCATACAGAGAAAGGAAAATGTCAGTGAGATCAACTGGTTAAGGAATTCCTAAAACTTTTTCACATTGAGACTTCCTCCCTGAATCACTTTTAGACTCAGAGGTACCAGAAATCCAGGCTTTGCCATGAAATATTATTCTCTGTGCTGCACTATTATCTCCAAAATCATCTTCAAAAATGCCGACACACATTAGTTTTGATGCTGGAAACTTCTTAATTTACCCTGGGAGAAGGAATCGGAAGACTTTCAGACCTAAACTGGGACTCATGTTTCTTCCAAAGTGGTCTTTCAATGGTCTGTTGCCTGAAATGCCAAGGAGTTGCTGCTGCCCATCCCATTCATGCACCACCGGTAATGGCTGCACATGACTGCTGCTTATTGACAATGGCTCTAAGACGCCATAGAGTGTAAGCCTCCCCTTAATTTATGGTGCTGACATATTTTTTAAAAGTCTGTATTAAAATACAAAGCCTGTCCCAAAAGTATCAAGCCAATGTCAATATAGTTAAAACTGCTTGCACGGCCGATACTTTTGAGACAGACCTCATACATTGCTTAGTGAAAAGAGCAAGTACAATGTGTAAATAAGGCCACCATTTGTGCAAAAATGGGGATAAAGAATAATATATATGATTGTGGAAGCATAAAATATCCCTAGAACACCCACACATTCAGCTGTTGTCTGGGGAATGAGTACTGGGCAGCTGGAGATGGGGTAGGAAGGAGGAACTTCACTCTATAAATACTGTCTCTTGAATTTTAAATAATGGGAATGTTTCATTCAAAAATACATCTAAAAATGCATAGATTTGCAGTGGCTGTTTTAAAAATAATTTGGAAGTGGTTCTATTCTTATCATAAAGTCACAGTTTTCAAAGCTAAGTAAAATGTTTGCATAAGAGGTAGCTACATTCATTGTGTCGTGCATTCGGTTAATTTAAGAGCAAAAAGACCCCAAATTATCCATTACCACAAATAATATCTAAGTGAAAACTCAAATCAGTTAATAAATCACTCCTGGGTTACCATTTGCGTTCTTATTAGTTGCCGCCAAAAAGACATTTAAAGCTTCGAACCACAGGGAAATTGAAAATTGCCATTTCAGGTCCACCCCTTTGAGCTGTGCATACAATTACAAAAGGGATGGCCATCATTCACTTGATAAAATACTGAGTGGCTATTATGACGGAACTACCAAAACCAAAGTAGTTAACTTCAAGGACCAAAGTAGTTAACTGGCAAGGTAAGAGATACCATATACCCATGATGGACCTCAATGGGAGATGCACACATGGCCCAGCAGAAACAGGCTGAAGTCTAACACAGTTCAGGATTACACCAGGACACTGAACTCTAGCTGACTCTAGCTGACACTCACACTGAATCCTAAAAGTTCTAACTCTGAAGCAAACAAGCTCAATGAAAAATGTGCTCAAAGTCTAGTCAGAGGACCAGTTCTCCTCTACCCTTAACTCCATCACCATCTGATAACGGATTCATTTAATAATTCTATACATTTTCTTTCTTCCATACTAGCTCTTCTTAGTATAGAAATAATCTCATCTCTATCTTCTTTCCATCCTTTTTTTTTTTTTTTTTTTTATGGCCACTTCTTTGCTTTCTTTGGTAACTTTTTTATAAAACATGCCACATTTACTATCTATCTTAGCTTCCTCATCTCTCATTTGTTCTTGCCACTTCGCCATTAATTGCCTCTGGTAGCCAATAATCTGTTGCCTACCAAGTTCAGCCAGGATCTTACCATATCTTACTTAACCTCTTTTTCTCCTTCCCTGGTTTCTCAAATCTTTGAATGACTATCCATTGACTTTGTATAAAAATCCATGCTAAACACATGAAATGTGAGAACCTATCTAGTTTCAGAGTAGGTTTGAGAGTCCCTCTCTCCTGAAAAGTCCATCATGTTTAATCAGGTGATCAACTAAATGACAAGCAGTTTTAAAAGCATGAGGTATAGGTGTTGGCCTGACTAGGACCTTTACTCCCAGGCTAAGGACATGGCAAAGAGCAGACCAAAGTTTCTGATCTCAGTGGGCAGAGTTCTCATTGGTAAAAAAAAAAGAAACAAACAAACAAACAAAAAAAAACAAACAGCAGACAAGGTAATCCAAACTAACCATCTCACTAAGGAATACTTCTTTAAAAATTTCTTAAACCACACCCAAAAGTATCTCACAAAATACTGAGCTCTTCCTAGGCCAAGATTAGAAGGCAAGAACCAGGAGAAGTTAAACCTGGTTATTTTGAAGCTGCATTTTTTCCAAAGGTGTTTGCCTCTGATGGAAAAGAGACATTAAAGTTCACCCTCATGTTGAATCCTCTTGAGGCCCAGGTACCAGAAATCAAAGGCTGCGCACTGCCAAGGGATACAGTGCTGATAAATTAATTCCCACATCCTACCAGAATTATGATAGCATGCCCTCGGGGTAGGGGTGAACTGAAAATAAATCAGACCTCCAGAGACTTGTAATCTAGCCTTCCATCATCTGAATGTCCAGGAATCAAACTTTGGACCAAGATTAAGGAGGTCCCAGAATGGTAGCACTGCCAAACACCTAGCAGAACCCAAAAGCCCTCCCTGAGAGAAGATGCCTTCATCCTAGACATCAAAATATTTTCTCGGTATCTTTTAAATACAATGTTCAACACAGACTTAAATACAACCAAGCACACAAGGAAACAATAAGAGAAACAATCCTAAAACATATTGTACTGAAATTTTTAGACACAGACTGCTAAAAAAAAGCAAAATCATCAACAACAACAATAAACCTGTGTTATGTTTCAAGAAATAGAAGCCAAGACTGAAATTTTAGATAAGAAACTAGAAACAAAGAAAATAATCAAAAGTCAAGAACTGAATAATATAATGCCTAAAAATAAGAATGCAACAGATGATATAAACAATATATTAGGCACAGATAGAGAAAACTGGTCAACAGATCCCTGACTGGTATGGCTCAGTCAGTGTGGCCACAAATCAAAAGATCACCAGTTTAATTTCCAGTCACAGCAAATCCCTGGGTTGCATATGAGAGGTACCCAATCGATGTTTCTCTCTTTCATCACTGTCTCTCTCCCTCCATTTCTCCATCTCTTTCCCTCTCTCTAAATAAATAAAATAAATAGTTTTTTTTATATAGTCAACTGAAAGGTCAAAAAAACTAGCCAGTACATAGCACAGAAATTTCAGAAAAAAGGGAAGCACATAGAGGATATCTGAGAAGTATTTAATGCTGTAATTTTGCAGCATGCAGAAGCAGAACAAAATGCCGGGGGGGGGGGGGGGGGGGGGGGGGGGGGGGGGGGCAGGGAGGGTACCGCATCCCATGAGAAAAGCAGAAGGGAAGGGTCTAGGCCCCTGTTTCCCAGTTTCCTAGGCACATAATTTACTTTTCCCCTGAAAGGAATGTGTAAGGGGGCAGAGGGGGGGACAACATTATTACAATGACTGATAAAACCAGGGAAAATTCCAGCCAGTCTCATAGAAATGTTGTTCTAGTCTAGGGCATTGTGACATATTTATCTGTGGGGCGTGAGAAGGGGAGGTTAAGGAAGGAGAAAGTGAGTGTGTGTATAAAGCAAATCTTAAGAAAGCTATAAAACCTGTCACTGGGTTAGGGAGTAGTAAAAAGGATGCCTCAGATATTTCCAGAAGTTATTAGGACACAAATAAATAGTAAGAGCAGATACAAACCACTGGGAGACATAGGAAAGAAGTATCGGTTAATACAAAATTCAGGTGAAATATAATTCCTTCTAGTCTGTCTGTCTTTACCTACATCCCCTTGAAAAATATCAATTACACAAAAGCACTTTTTAAAAGGGTGCATTTGTCAACTAAAATTGAAGCACAGTTTCAATCAAAGGCTCATACAGAGTTAGAAAAGATATCATTTCAATCCTTTCATCTTTAAAAATATCCCTAAGCTAGCCACCACAGAAAGATAAAAATATATCCTATATTTAAAGGCCTCCAGAGAAAGATTTGACATGTTATCTCAGTTACTAATTTCCACACTTAGCACAAGCTCTTTTCATCAACAAAATGCACTATCATTCAGAACCTTAACCGAAAACTCTTAAAAAAAAAAAAAAACTAACTTGACTTACAGTTTAAATCTAATATTTTTTTGCCCAAAAGATAAGTATTATATGAGCCCATAAGCCTGGTGGTAAGCTACTTTGGTGAACTCTCTAGGAAATCTCCCCACAAAAAGCAGGAAGGTACAGAAGAAGGAAAAGCATAGAGTGGATTTTGTCATCATGCCGGATAGATTCAGTGCGGGTGTAGAATTTATGAGGCTGAAGTGAATTCTTTGACTTTGTGGAAATCAATGAAAGTAAAATTCAATTTAAACTTTTTATTAAAATAACATAAATTTTAAGGTATGACTTTCCTGTCATAGTAAATCATCAAGACCCCTACGGATTACTAAAGGTAGAACCAGAGAATGATCATTCGAGTGCATGAGTTATACCCTTGAAAAGAAAAGTACTGGCCCTTTTGGGCCCATCAGGGAAAGAAAAGTTGGGTCAAGCCTATTCACTACAGGCACCATTCTATCATTCCATGTTGGCAATCGCCAGAAGCAGTGATTGATATGACCAGGTCAATTACACAGTAATATGCTATAATTATCTAAATTAGCAAAATTTGGGAGCCATGATGTCCACTGTCCTTTCAAACCCTGACACAGCTTAAGAACTGGCAATATTATAAAGAATGTATACTTGTAACATGACATTGAACTAGCCCAGGCTACTAGCTCCCTTATCTGAACCCTATCCTGAAGAAGCAAAACCAGAACAGCAAAAGCAAGCGTAAGAAAGCAATAAATAATCAAGAGGGAATCCCATGCCTTTAAAAAGCTAACATAAAATCCATCAGAGATCCCTGAGGATCCAGAAGGTGGTTACAACTTTGAGAGGAGGGAAAACAGCAGTCTCACAAAGAAGTTCACAAACCAGGGTCCAAGCTTTGAACTACTGTTTCTCAATACTCATCAAAAACCAAGGCAGTGAATATCCCTGAGGGAAAAATGCTCAGAAGGAAAAAGGCACTTGAAAAGCATTAAGTGCTACAAAGCAAAAGACAATACACCATTACAAATAGCACAAAAGGTGAATTAATGGAAGAAACACATTCAGAATTTGAAGTAAATATAAGGTCATGTTTTGGTTACATGATGCAGAAACACAGAAACAAGAAGTTTTAAAAAGAACCAATGAAGAACCACGAAAGACAATACGAATACAGTGAAAACTAACTAACTTAGTGTGCTGGAAGACCAAATCAAAAAACTATCCCAGAGAAGGATTTAGGGATCAATTAACAGATGGAATATAAGTCGGACATTAGGAATATATATTAAAGATGTGAAATAGAGTATTACCATCTGTATAATAATATAATGGGACAGTAAACCAAAGGAAGTGAATATTTGAAGAATTAATGATGGACAGTTTTCCACAATTAAAAAGGAAAGACCTAGATTAAGAAGACACACAAAGTGCCAAGGGCCAAACCAAAAAGAGAGAAGGAAAAGAAAAATCCAAATCTAGACATCAATGGGAAAAACTAAAAAACTTCAAAGTCTAAAAAAAACTTCTAAAAGGTTCCAGAAAGAAAGAGCAACTCAACTGCAAAAAATAAAATACAGATTATTAGTCTTCTCAACAGCTGTACTAGAGACAATGGGAAAATATTTTCAAAGTGCTTCAAGAAAAAACTGAAACTTAAAATTTTGTCCAGTAAAGCTATGTATTGTTTAAATATGAGAAAATGATAAGAATGTTCTTTGTATGCAAAGCCTCAGAACATTTACACACAAACACCTGTAGTGAAAACTACTCTCAAAAAGTACTCTAACAAGAAGAAAACATAAAGCCAGCTATTAGGAAAGTTGGGCTATGTAAATAATTCAGTAAAGTTTGCCCTAAAAAAATCAAGGACAAAAAAATGTACATAATAATCCAGGACTAAAACAGGATGATACCAAATGGCCTTTCTTTAGAGAAGAGGGAAGTTAAGGCTACAGTCAGGGTGAAATAAGACTCCATTTTACAGATGAGGAAATTGAGGCACAGTAGGTTAAAAAAATTGTATAAGGACACAGCCAGTAATAAGTAGTGCCAAGATTCAAACTCAGGTGGTCTGACTCAAAGTCTAGTCTTAGAAAGAGAAGATACAGATGTTGATAAAAATCAAGAACTGTATTACATAAGAGTAGGTCTTAATAAGTCTTAGGTAACAACCAGATAAATAAAAATAAAATATGTATAACTGTATAAACAGCATTAGAATCTTTTATTTATTCATTGGAAAAAGAGGAGGAATAAATTAACCAAATGAGAATACAATAAAAAGATATGAATTAGGTGGTATCGATAACTCTAAATAAAACAATAACTAAAATTAAATGTAATTGGTTAAATTAGTTAACAAAAAGAAAGGGTATCTGATTGGCTTAAAACAAATGAAAAATTAGGTGAAAAACAAGTTTTCTATAGAAACACAGTTACAAGGAGGCACCCCCAAAAACTGAATGATCTTCTGGAGGGCCGGCCCCCTACGATGAAAGGCTTCCCCTTCTAGGTGAATGTTCTAGGAGCCCATCTGTGTCAGTGCACCAGCTGGTGTTGTTGAGAGTCTGTGTTCAGCTTCAGTGAATTTTTTTGAATAATCTTTCAACAATTTGCCCATTCTATGAGGGGTGATTTACCTGTCCACACCATACTGAGTGTTCAGCAGTTTTTGACCAAAAGGGTATGGCCCCTGTGTCCCATTCCCTCCCTATTCACCTGATCTTGCCCTGATCAACCTTTTCAATTTATCTGGATAAAAAGTCCTCAAATGGAAATGCTTTGCTGATGTGGAAGAAATGAGACAAAAAATGGCAGAACACAAAAAGGCATCAAAATCAACTAATTCAAAAACTATTTTGAGCAGTGGAAAACATCTCAATATGTGTATAGCATCAAATAAAGAATGTTGGAAGGCAACTGATGTTTAAACATTTAAGAATATATACACAATTTTTAATAAATAAATTCCAGTTTTTTGGGGTCCTTCCTTGTACATACAAAAAAAGTTTAAAATGAAGGGAAAGAAAAAGATGTAACATGAAAGTATAAAACAAAAGAAAGCCAAAGAAGGAATTTTAATGTCATGCAGGTGAATTCAAAGCCAAAAGCAACAGGGGAAAGCATAAATACTATATAAAGCTTAAAAGAATATATAAGAGGGACAATGATTATATCCATTAATGTACCTAACAGCATCTCAAATAATAGTGCTTCACCTTCATTTAGTGTTAATCATATTCCAAGCACATAAGAGCTTTTATCTTCAATAGTACTAGGGGGTAAATTTTATTATTATCCCCATTTTATAGGGCAGGACACAGAGAACTAAGATACACAAGGACACACTCAGAGTTCACCTTCTCAACCTCTATTTTCTGGTACTATTTTAGATTATAAAGTAACAACTGACAGGTGTTCAAGGATATAAAGCAAAAATATATCATGGATTTATTTAGAAATTCTAACACACCCTACAGACTCTGATAGATCAGCTCATAACAAAGTAATAGAACAAGGGTGAGAAAATTATGGCTTGCAGGCTGGCTGCCTATTTTCATAAATAAAATTGTATAGGAACACAGCTAGACTCATTAATTTACATATTGTCTATGGCTGGTTTTGCATTACTACAGCAGAGTTGAGTAGTTATGATAGAGACTGTGATCTGCTAAGCCTAAAATATTTACTATTTGTCCTTTAGGGAAAGTTTTCTAGCAATTGCTATAGAGGATTTAAACCACAAAATTAACCAGCTCAATCATTGCTATATCAAGCATTTTCTACCCATAGAAGAGAGTCTACACATCTCCCAAACAGTGCATCAAATTCTTTACTGTAAAGCTCTAATTCCACCCTCTTTGCACAATAACACAGTTGTCCAAAATATATCCTGAATCACAATATTGGAAAATAAAACAAACATGAGAACCAGGTTAATAAGAAGAAAATGGATGCCTTAAGAATGGGCATTTGAATGTGACAGTCAAATGCACAAATCTTCAGTGCTAACTTAAGTGAGAGTGGAGGCATAGATAGTAAAATGTCTCAATGTAAATGTGACTATTAGTCAACACATTTTAAATAAGCATCTACAACACAGTTACCTGAAGCACCTATGGCATATTCTTTGAAGGAAAGTGAAGCATAGCAGATAAGAAGCTGGACACTGAAGTTATGCAGAAAGAATTCCATTCTCAGCTCTGCCCCTTAGCAATATGTGTCTTTGGAGAAGTCACTTAACCACTCTGTGCCTCAATTTTCTGATCTGTAAGATGAGGCTAATAATAGCACCCAGCTGATCATAGAGTTATTAAGAGTAACAAGTGAGCTAACATAAAGAAAAATGGCTGAGCATTGTTCCTAGCACACAGGAAGTTTTCAATCGGTACTATTGGATAGTATATGTTGGTAAATGGAATACCTTTCTAATGATAGTTGGGAAACCACCACGACTTCAGAAACAATGTTCTATGAGATTACTTTCTTTTAAGCTTTTAAAAATCTTTTCCCTGTTTTAGCAGCTGGATTTATCTGCACTGTGAGAGTCCAGGTTGCTACAATCCAGCACTTTCTCACTTACTAAGAATACCCCAGTTTAGAAGCCAAAGCATTGTGGGGAGGAGGGCACAGAATGCCAGGGTCTGTTCTAAGGAGAGAACAGACTCAAAATGTAAGAAAATCCAAGTTTAAGAAGGAGTCTAGCTTTTTTACTCCATTTTTTTTTTAATGTCTCCTAATAATGACCATCATAAATGATGGAGCAGAGATATTTTTATGATCAGTACCATAGGAAGTGAGGTGTTAGTGCCAAGGCCTTTCTCTGGCAGAAAATCAATTTTGAGCATAGAGGTGTAAAGGGTATTTTCTCTTAACTCTAACCCTAGCCATTCTGCTTTGTTCACAAAGCAGTAGCTCCTAATCAGGACTGCAACTGAAGAGATATAGAAAACAGGGTTATCATATTTCAAGAGAAGCAAAGCCTCACCAAAACTTAAGGGGTCTGATTGCTACAGGTGTTGGAAATAAAGACAGAGCAACAAAAATGCTGCTGGAGTGGAGAAGGTTTGACTTTCCATGTCTCCAGATGAATTTGTTCATCTGGATACTCACTCAGAGTGTACCCATCTCTGTGAAAAAAAGAAGCCTAAAGAGAAAGATGATGGTATGGTCATTATTTTTGGTAAAATGTCTTACAAGATTGTGAATCTCTTCTGTTTAAAATCTCTGGTTGGGAAGATTATCATTTATATAAACAATACCATTTAACTCACAGCTGACAAGAGTCCCAAGGGCTTCATGTGATCTGAGACATTTTATATAAAATGTAGGAACCTCCTAAGTAATAAATAGAACCCTTCAAAACCTTTTTTTTTTTTCATTTTTCTTTTCTTTCTTTCTTTCGTTTGTTTTTGTTGTTGCTAGAACATCTCAGCAAAATAAAATTCTGGTTTATTGTTGGCCAACATTGTTTCACACACACATCAAACAAGCCAAAAAAATAAGTAAGAGCAACTTTATAGAGCAAAAGAGGGGTAAAAAAGACAGCCTTTTATCATTGGCCTTTTTAACTATCTCATACAAACCAACCACTTACAGTTTAGCTAAGCACATACACAAAACATTACTGGAATGCTCAGAATAAGATTGTTTTGTTGTTGTTTTTGCTTTTTTTACAAGGTTTTTTTATAGCCTTTTTCCCTCTTGTGTCTGTAAATTCTCATAATGAAACTTGCCCTATTATCTCATCCAGCCTCAGCAATAATTATCACAACTGATCATTTTCATTTAGACTATTATTAAGACAGATCCCCAAAATAAACTCTGAAAAATTGAATACCTTGAGTTGTTTCATTGTTCTTACTGGTTGAATTAAAAATCATGTTTACCTCACACTTGTCAGAATGGCCATCATTAACAAATCAACAAACAAGTGCTGGCGAAGGTGTGGAGAAAAGGGAACCTCGGTGGGAATGCAGACTGGTGCAGCCACCATGGAAAACAGTGTGGAATTTCCTCAATAACTAAACATGGAACTGTTCTTCGATCCAGCAATTCCACTTCTAGGACTATACCTAAAGAACCCTGAAACACCAATTCAGAAGAATGAACCTATGCATCCCTGTGTTTACAGCAGCACTATTTACCATAAACAAGTGCTGGGAACGGCCATTGAAGTATCCATCAATGGATGAATGGATCAAAAAACTGTGGTACATTTACTCAATGGAATACTACGCAACAGAGAGAAAGAAGAAACTCCTACCTTTGGTATTAGCATGGATAGAACTGGAGAGTATTGTGCCTATTAGTGAAATAAGTGGCACAAATACCATATGATCTCACCTAAAACAGGAAACTAATGAACAAAACCAATGCACAAGCAGATTGAAACCGGAAGCATGGAAACAAGAAACAGACTGACAGTGACCAGAGGGGAGGGAGAACAGGAAAAGGGGTGAAAGAAGGGGAAGGACTGGTGGACATGGACAACAAGGTAGGAATTGACTGTGGAAGACGGGAAGGGGTGGGTGGGACAGGGTAGAGCAATGGGGGGAAAATGGGACAACTATAATACAACAATAATAAATTAATTTTTTTAATTGTATTTAAATAAATACTATAAACGCCAAAGGAAAAATAGTTAGAACAAGTCCATTAACACCCCATCTACTGATCCACCTTTTTCTAGGATATATAGAGAAAACATTGTCTCTGGTTTCTAAGTATTTTTATTGAACTAGGTAGGTCTAACCATACACAAAGTATATAGCTGTGTTGATTTTCAAAATCATAGAAGCAACACCAAGCAATCTGGAATTAGTTACAGATATCCTTCTGACATTTATTCACTGAAATATTCTTTATGGAACAGTAAAAAGATAAAGGAAGGAAAGAAGAATGTCACATCACAAAATCTCATTTCTGTAGACAGTGCTAGCGTTAATGCAATAGAATGAAATAAACAGGAAAAAAAGCTTACTAAAACTGTGTCCAGTGATGATGACTATTTTTCAAATGTGTTCCTCAGGTTGTATTTTATCACACTTCGGCTTACACTTAATCCAGGATGTGAGATTGGATGCTTTGCTCCTGTCAGATGTCGAAGCCTGGGTAGAATAAAGTTTCCAGCTAGTGCCGTAAAACTTCCATCCAGAAAGCCACTGCAATAACTCAAGGAGGAGAGCTGAGCACGGAGTGGCCCAAACAGAACATTTTTTTCCTCCTTTCCCTTCAAAAACCAAATCAGGCTGAAAGCACACAGCCATAAAACATCAACCAACTTAAACCACATCTCTTGAAGGCCCTGACCTCCAGAAACTTGTTTGTTCTGCATAATTTTTTTAAAATATTATCATCATTTTTTTCCTTTTCTTTAAAGATTTTATTTTTCATTTTCAGAGAGAGGGGAAGAGACAGAGGCAGAGAGGGAGAGAGACATGAATGGATGGTTGCCTTTCACCTGCCTTCAGCTACGAACCTGGCTGGAGACCTGGCTTGCAACCGGGTTATGTGCCCTGACTTGGAATTGAACCAGTGACCTTTGGATTCACAGGCTGGTGCCTATCCATTGAGCCATCAACCAGGGCTTGCATAATATTTTTTTATGAGCAACAACTTATAATTATCAGTTCCCCTAAGGAGAACAGGAGGATTCCCATACATTGCTACAATCTGGCTAACAGTGAACTAGCAGTTTGAATGAACAGAATTAAAAGCAACAGTTTTCAAAAATCATGGTTATGTCTGTTCTAGGTGTTGGGAAGAGGACAGCAAAGACAACCCATCGAGGTTTCTCTCCCTTTCTCCCTCCCTTCCCCTCTCTCTAAATAAATAAATAATAAATAAAATATTTTTTTTTAAGAATGGTTAAAATGGTAAATTTTATGTGATGTGGGATTTTTTAACCACAGCTAAAAGGCAAAAACAAATTTTTTTTAATGAGACAAATCCTAATAAAGGAATAAGACTAAAGACTTCAGGCTAAAACAAAGGATTTTTTTGGTCACTTATCAAAATCTATAGAAGTAGAGAATGGCCCAACTTCCCTTTTCAGTAACCATCTGTCTCTGCTCTTTAAGGTCACCCTCGGTAACCCAATCTTGGGATGCCTACCTTGCTTAGAATGTGACTGACAGTAGTTGCTCCACCGAAAGGACACCTTAATGGGAGTGGAATCAGAGGCCAGGCAGCCAGGACAGCAGACCATGGGACCGAGAAGTCCCACAAGGCTTTGAAGGGTCAGGCCCGTACCTTTTTTCAGTCCACTTTATAAACAGGCCAGCATCCCACGAACAATCCCATTCACATGTTTGAAGATAGTTAACACTTTTCTTAACCTTTCCTCATTTCAGCAAGCTAAACAATTTCAACTCCTTTTAATCTTTTATGTGAGATTTATTCTCCTTTTTGATTATTTTCCCTGAACTTCTCTACTTTTATATCCATGTAAAAAATGAAATTATTGGAATGAATGTCATAAAATGCTATATTAAATAATAGTTAAAAATATTTTGGGTCAGTTTGCAGTCCACTTTTAGTAGTTAGCCTTTTTTTTTTTTTTTTTTTTGCCTTATAGAACTCTTTTTATTTTAATCAATTTATTGTTGTTGTATTACAGTTGTCCCATTTTCCCCCCATTGCTCTCCCCTGCCCTACTCACTCCATTCCTTCTCCCACAGTCAGCCCTCATATGTTGTCCATGTCCATGGGTCATCATACTAGTTCCTTGACTAAACTCTTCCCCTTCTTTCTCTCCTTCTCCCCCTCCCACCTCCCCTCTGGTCACTCTCTCTTTAGTACTTAGGCTTTTTAACAACTAAATTTGGATTAAATTTCTGCCCCATGTTTTCTTTGCATTTGTTCCTATCAGTTTTATCTTATCATTGATATTTTTTAAAGTTTTGAGTATTGTTTGGACAGCATCTGGGTAAAAAGCCAACTATAATTTTAAGAACAAGAATTTCTAAATCCAATTACACCTAATACAATTTTCAACCAAGTTAGGTATATGAATGTTTTTAATTCTCTATACACCCAATTTGAAGCAGCAAATACTGACCAAAACATTTAAAATGCAGGGGTGTCAAACTTATCTGGAATCGTTTGGATGAACAATAGTTTCCAGCATTTGTTACAATACTCCCTTTTTCTAGTTACCTTCACCGGATGCTCAATGTCAACGTTGCCTTGGAGAAACTCCAATTCCCCAAAACTACAGCTGCTATTCCCACCCTACAAAAGGCCTCAGGGTTTGTAATAGAGTTTCCCCTACCCAACATATATATTTTTTCACTACTTTAGGAGCTCATTATTTAAAGAAGCCAAGCTCACCAACACATTTAAGAAAAATGTTGCCAACTCAAATCGTGTGTATGTCCAGTCTATAAAATCTGGGAAATCTATGCTCTATCTAAATCCATTGTAAACAACATTCAGTACAAACTACATACAATGTCCAGATAACAGATTTAAGCAATTCTGATTAATAATTAATCCATGTACTAGTACTACTTTAAAGTAATTTTTAAAAACTAGATGAAAACAATCATCCAAAAATATAAAATTGAGAATATTGGGCCCGACCCCTGATTGTAACCCCCGTTAGTCAACCTGCCCTGGGTTGCCCCAAGACTGCCATCTCTATGCTTGTTGACAATAAGAAACAAGCACTTAAATAACAGGCACCTATATATAAAATCTATTGTTCCAAGAGAGGGATAAATTCAGCTAAACCCAGCTGTCAACTGGATTACCTTCCTTAGAAACTGGCCTGCACCCCAACCCTGTGCCAGTGAGGACCCAGCACCCTCTCTGCCCACTGCCTGGTAATTGCCCCGCACTCTCAGATTTCCCTTCCCAACTCTGCTCTGGGTTCCTGTTTTTGCTGAATTTACCCAGATCAAAACATCCACAATCTATAGAAAGGGTGCTGCCCCTTTTCCACATCACAATATCTTGATTCTTTGAATTCTAAAATAGCTGAGTTACAAAGCTACAGCTCGTCCATTTGTTTTACTCAAAGCTTGGGTCCCTGGAAAAGGTTTAACACAACAGCACCAGAAACAAACTTCAACTGAGTATCAAACATCCTTCTTAGGAGGTCTCTCCGGATCACCCCTCACTAGGCAGCCCCTCACTGGTTGCTTAGCCCCCGGCCTCAGCAGCCCACAGTCCTGTTCCATAGAGTCCTTTTCTTTATCGGATCTTCCCCCTCTCAATATGCCTGAGGTCCTGTTGACATCTTAATGCAGAACAGTTTAATTATATTTCTCTGGTCAGTGACTTAAAGCCTTATGGAACTCCACTGAGGAATTTTCTTAAACAAAGACTATTTCGTACCTGTAATGAATTCTGAGGCCAGCTTTTAAGATGATTTTTCCCTGAACCTAGGTAATTTCAATTTTGAAGTTTATGAGGCAGTTGATTCGAGTGACAGGGCAATAAAGCAAAATAGAGTAATGGAAGATACAAATATTATATGCAATATAGAAACTTAACTTGTACCAAGTAATTTCTGGCACTACATCCTATTCCAATGCTATTTGATGAGAGAACCAACTGATTGCCTAAGCTGGTGCTGCAGGGTGCACGATTTGTTTTGTATCTATCCTGTTTTTCTGTTTAGGCCAGTAATTCGTACAATTATAAATAGGTATAGCATTTCATGTAAATAGTCTATTCTTCATTATTAAATGTCAAACTTTCAATAAGAAAATTGTTGGAAAGTGAGCCTGATTGTGGATATATAGCAGGAAGAGCTCTTCAAAAATGCTAAAATTTATTTTTCAAAACAGCACAAAATGGTCATAGGAAAGAATTATCACCCTTCAACAAAAAGAAAAATAGAGATGGATACATGATACAGTACATTGGCCTGTTCCACAACACACGCACAGCCCTTCATGCCAACAAGGGGAGGAGAGTCGACTGAATTAAGCCTACATTCTAATAAAATCTTCAGATTCTATTCTGCCAAGTACCCTTCGCAATCAGACACACTACTCTGTTTCTGAGAAAATAAAATCTGTCCCTTGGCTGGTTTTTTTATATTTTTTCCAAATAACATCTGTTTGAGTTTGGGGGGGGGGTGATTATTTTCAATTTGCACTGAAAAAAGTACTAACCAGGTAAAATAATCACCAACTAGAAAGCAGTAAGGCTTACAGACAAATGAAAGGAGGAAATGAAAATATGGAGATTCTAGTTAGTTCTGGACATTTGGGGAACTTTCTTTACACTAAGATATAGCAAGATAGGTGACAGCAAACTTGGAAAATAATTCACAGTAAATATGCACACAAAATGGAACAAGAGAAAAGGAATATTAAAACAATAGTCTGAGTGAGGTGAACATAACTACACGGAGAAAATGGCTTTATTTTATGTGGGCAATATAGTTCACTCAAGTAAATTGAAGAAAATTGTAGATTCAGTCATTCGTTTAGTCAGCAGCAAATGTGTCAAAGAAATAACTTCCATATTTCCTTCCAACTGGAATATTCTAAGGGTCTATCAAACATAAATAGGGTTTTATGGCCTCAAAATATATTTAAACAAATAAAATCACATCAAATAACCTAGTGTTTCAAAATATGCATTAAATACATGGCACTTTTTTTTTTCCAAAATGCACTGGAAATGTTAGACTCTATTTGTACATCAAAATAATTTCATGCACTGTATAACGAGAGCAATTGAATTGTTTCTCTAGATTAAAGCATGAAGATTGAATCTTTTGAATTTTGATGCTACATTAAAACTACAGTGATATAAGCACTAATGAATAAATAACATTTAAAGGCAGTATTTACATATACAATGCAATAATTTTTTGCTCAATTTTCTTTTTCTTGATTGCATGTTCAAAGAAGCACCGTTCAAGGTGATTACTGTGTGTATATAAGTGGTTTAATCAGCATGTGACCAAGAGCTTTCTCTCAAATTGCCTTTGCAGTGGCAGCCACAAAAATATGTTCATTCTTTCTTTTGCAATTTGCCCTGGCTCAGTTGGCTTGTATGTGTCTGACAGACTTCTGTGTCTGTTTACAATGCCACAGTTCAACTGAATTCTAAAAATGTACAAAATCCTGCTCTTTATAAGTTGCTATTCTGGGTTGTATAAGCAAGAGTTCATCAACACTCTGTGGTGCTTACAAACTATGTACCTACCACAGGGCCCCAGAAGGCAGAGAACGCCCCTACTTGGCAAAGATGCTCCAAGGAAGATGAGAAGCCAAAAATAGAAAACACTCACTCAACTTCAGAACAACTTCATTTACTCAACCTTCTGTATTACAAGTGCCTAACTATATGCCAGACCCAGTTGCTTTCTTTTCCTCCTCATATGTCACACTGTATTGTTATCCTTTATACCAGTGGTCCCCAGCCTTTCTGGCACCAGGGACGAGTTTTGTGGAAGACAATTTTTCCACATCCCAGGATGGAGGGTGGAGGAAGTGGAAAGCAGGGCTCGGGTGGTAATGCCAGCTGTGTCCAGGGAAGGGAAGCAGAGAGGATGGGGACCCCTGTTTTATACATCTCTCTGAGCAATTCAGCACCGTCACCATTACCTCCCATTAAACAACATTTCTCAAAGGCTGGGACCTTGTCATATTAACTGACACACTGCCATGGCCTCAATATATATGAATGAATAAATAAATGATAAAGGCATGAAATGTTAGGTGAGTAAAAGGGTGTAAGAAAGGCAAGAGAGAACATCATGGAAGATGCGGCTTGGGACTTAGCCTTAAGGAAAAGAAACGGAAGAGAAAAAGGTTCCCCAAAAGGGAACAGTATGTATAAGCAAAAGCCTGGCTTGGGCGGAGGGAAGGAGTGGGCACTGGGGAGAAGGTGGCAGTTGAATCAGTTGGTATACAGCAATGGCTCCTGATCTCCTGAAGAGAAGGGGTCCTGGCTCATCACCAACACCACTCAACTGCTAAGTTGTGAAGAATTTTATCTTCAGGGTCCTCCTATATCCTTAAATGCCCTTATCCCCGTATCTGGATCGCAATGGCCCCTGCTGTTACAGTGGGCATAGCAATTCCTCCCAGCTGAGGAGGCCTTCTCTAGTGAGTGGCCTTCCCTTTAGTTACAGTTCATTACACTCACCACACACTCACTGAGAGCCCTTTGCAGGCTCAGTGCCAGAGTGTTTTCCAGGGATGCCCAGGTGAGTGAGGTCAGCCCTTCCTCACAATCTAAATCGTTTGTATTTTAATATCGAAGATTACACATTAAACACTTTAAAGAACTAAAGGCATTACCAATCACACCAAAACAGGAAGAGATCTTGAAGCTAATGATATTGCCCTAAATTCCTAAAACACCTCACTTCAAAGTATATCTGTTCTAAAATTGCTCCGGTCTACTTTGAACTTCCTTCATGTTGCATTTGGAACATCTAAACAGCAAAACTGAGCTGGATATGCTAAGCATCTGTAGGGAATCAATGGTTCCTTTTCAGTAGGGACATTTTTTTTTTTTTAATATGAAGTAGAAATGATGGAGGCCAGAGAGTTTGAGTAATGGGAAGCGAATTCCAGGCAACTGTCCTCTTGGAAACCAAATTATTTTCTCCCTAAACAAGTAGAACTCCACCTATTTCATCTCATCTCAAGCGCTGTATGAAAGGCATTGTTGGAAGTGCCGTGCTGAAGCAGGTTGTAAAGGTGAGAAAGTGTACTGGACCCCCCCGCCACCCCGGAGGAAGAGTAGCCCCTGACCTTGCTGTCCAAAGGCTCCTGGATGCAGAAAGACAGCAGAAGGGAAACTGGGGTGGAGTGTGAGGAGAAGACTGGCTCTACAGCACTGCAGCCTCAGCTCAACCATGGTTCTGTCCCGAAGAGCATGCTGCTGACCTGCCACCTTGGGCAGCACAGTGATAACTTGGTCCCTACCCACCTCTCTACATATCTCTATCCACTTCTCAACTCATAATTTATGCTTTAGTAACACCTAGCAGCCTTTGTGGCCTTCCTATCCCACCGCTTCCACCACACACACACACACACATCTGCTGCTCTTTCCACACTTCACACCACTCGAACCCTTCTACCACCACTCCCATCCCTGGTGAGTCATTCCACTCGTACACATCCTCCAGCACTTGGCACTACAGCTCTTCCTGCCACCTTTTTGTGCTGCCACAGCATCCCGGATACATCCTACTAAATCAACCTCACCACCCTCTCAGCCCCTCTAGGTCCAGAGACTTATCTTTGCGTCAAGACTTCAGGGGGTGTCTTGCAGAGAGTGTGTCCAGGATTCACTGAACCGAATGGGATGCACTATGTCTGTGTGCTTACCATCTTGGGCACAGAATGTACTAAGGAGGTTTCACGGGTCTCCCCAGACAGACTAGATAACTTGCAATGGGCTCTAGCAACTGCAGAAAGAAAGACAGCATAAGTCTGGAAGCAAATAGGAAAGGATTTCACCAGAATGGAAGGATCTGAAAAGTCTTAAGACTGAACCTTTGAAGAGCCCTTGTGACATGACTCCATAAAAATCTGCATGACACTGTCCCAGGAGACCATGAAGCTGGGGAGAGGGTGGGGAGCAGGGAAGCACTTGCCAGAGAGACAGTCATTCATTTAAAAGTTTCTATTTACCTATTCATATCACAACAGAGCTAATTTAATGCTGTTTTGTTTTACTTCATTTTGGAGGCAGCAAAGGTACACCTAGAGACTGATTGTATCTTTGCCAGCAATTTATTTAGCTGTGGGAATGACAATAATTTCACAAGTCAATAACATGCAGCATAGTACCTCTTAACAAAACAATAAAGAAATAACATACTCCACACAAATGACAGGTTAATCACATTATTGATCCAGGCAAGGGGAGATGAAGCAATGATGTTTAAATTTAGTATCAGGTGTACCTTTTTACATGAGAAGGCCCCAACAAACTAACAGCTGATCTCCAGCTGCCCTCACAAACAGAATCTTCCTTGTTGCTAGAGCACATTGCTAAAGAATGAATATACGAAGACACAATGTTACCTTCTAGAAGGCATCATCTAACCAAGACAGGTACACATGTCCCCCAGGGTCTCAGGAGACTTTTTAGGTTGGTGAAGAATCACTCTAATCAAACAAAAACTCACATAGTCCTCATGAACTCTTAGTACACCTAACCTTGGAAACACTACACTGGTCCACTTAACACACAGGTTTTTCTCAGTAAATACAGTTGACCCTTTGTATCTTTGGGTTTCGTACTTGTGGATTCAACCAACCTCAGATGGAAACAGTATTTTCACTTCCCAAAAGCAGTGTCCTCAACTGTGGACTCCCTACCTCAATAGACTACTGTTTGACTCCATGGATGCAAAGGGCCACTGTGGTTAACTATAAGGGCACTCAAAAGTTATATTTTCTACTGCACAGGGGTGGGTATCCCTAACCCCAAGTTGCTCAAGGGCCAACTGTATCTATAGTCTCAATGTCCCCTTCCCATAGTTGCTTCTCCACCCATCCTTATGGATAAGCCCCCATTGGGACACCTCAGCAGCTAAGCTGAATGCTCACCAAGGATAAAAGGTGAGAGGATGCCCTCCTGACACAACTTACTCCACCCTTACATCAAAACGGCTTCTAGAAACAACCTTTTTGTCTTGTCATAAACAAGTGAATTAAAACAACTTAGTTGTCATAAACACATGGATTTGAGATCACATTAAACCAATACACAACACACAGTGTTCATCTGGAATACGGATTCTACTCTTCCCAAGACATATTTTCATTGCCAATTTGAAATTCAGAGTTACAAATGGTCCCCTTCAAGGACTGACTGTTGAGAGGCCTAATCCAATTAGGTAGCCTAAATTAGATCGTGCATTCATTACCTTGATGGTCAAATACCCGATGCAAGAACTGTGAGCTATTTCATGAACCTCAAGACGTTTAGTTGGACAACAGGAATTTCTGCTTTTGGCCCTGGGGATTCCCAGCTTTGCTCACTTCTTATGAGAGGCAGGTAGCGAGGAGGGATGAAGGAGAGGGGAGGAAGTTGGGAGAAACTAGAAGGTTCATTATAGTAGGTATTCAGACGTTTAGGTTCCTGCCTCACCTCTGCCAATAACTCGCTTGTTGCTTGGCCTCTCTAGGCATCAACTCCTCAATCTGAAAAATAAGGCAAGTGGATTACACGATCAATTATTATATTCCTGCCATCGTTCCAGACGCCTAATCGAGGAGCTTCTGAGCAGTTAACCAAGGGGACTCACTTGAGGCCACGCCCAGCTGACTTGACCTTCCTGGGCTCTCTGCTCCGCCCCCTTGGCTCCGCCCACCCCAGCGGGCCGCCTCCGAGAGGCGGGGACGCGCCACGTGACCCCTGAGCCCGGGCGCCCGGGCGGCATGGCGGCGGGGCCCGGAGACCCCGAGTCCCGGCCTGCAGCGGGTGCCCGCTTCTTCTGCACCGCAGGCCGTGGTTTGGAGCCCTTCCTGATGCGGGAGGTGCGGGTGCGGCTGCAGGCCACGCAGGTGAGTTGGCCTCGCTGCGCCGGGGCGGGAAGGACGGAGGCCCTGCGGCTGCCCCGCTCCCAGTCTAGACCCGGGAAAGGGACACGGCCCGCGCTGTCAGCCGCCCACCGCCCGTGGTGACCCGCCCCAGCCCTGAAGTTCCGCTGGCTGGCAGGTGCTTTCGTTGCTACTGGAAAGGATCACCAGTCGTTTTTCCCTGCACATCTATTACGGCAGATCAGCCACAGCTGAAGTTTTTAAAAATTCTCCCCGGGGGTTGAAGCAAGTTAGTCCCTGGATTCTTTAAAAGAAAGTATTTGAGAAGGCCTATAATTAGACCTGTCAGAGTTAGACTTCTTTCTCCATCTTTTAAATGCAAATATAATCTTCAGGTTCAGGTACTTGACTCTTGTCCGTTTCCTGGCGGTGATGGGACTCCCTTTTGTTGTTGGGATTCAATGGAATACGGTAGGTAAAGTACACCTCAAACACCCAGTAAATCGTAGCTAGAGAAATATTCCTGGAGACCTCAGTCCAGCTTGCAGAGAACGTTCATAGTTCCTGGAATTTGTAAGCTGTGAATGTCGGTGAAATGAACAAGGTTTTAAACATCAGTTTTGGTTCATTTAGAATACGTGGGTCTGGTTTCTTGAAAGCAGAGGAAAAAGATGTAACAGAAAAGGCCTTCCGTATCTTGGTGGGTAATATGATGGTGGAAATGATGCGGTATTGGAAAAGGAAGGCTTCCTAGATGAAAAGGAAGACTCCAGCAATGCCTGCCTCTCTCTCTCTCTCTCTCTTCCTCTCTCTCTCACTCTCTTGTTTTCCTTTTTTGTTGTTCTGTTAGAGTTGTCCCAATTTTTCTCCCATTGCTTCCGCCCTGACTCCCAAGACTCCCACAGTTAGCCCCCACCATCTAGTCCATGTCCATGGGTCATTTATACTAGTTCCTTGACTAGACCCGTCCCCTTCTACCCAGAAGTTCCTGTCTTGTTGGAAATCCACAAAAGTAGTTTCTGCAGTGAGCAGGTAAGAAGAGGTCATGAAGATAGCATCTTGTTAGACCACTGCCATTTGTGGTTTTAGTCACAAACGTGAGAAATAGTGTTGGATGTAGCTAATCCAAAAAACTAGTAACAACTGCTAACATGAATTATTTAATATATGCCAGGCACATGTTCTTTGGTACCTACTCTGTACTCACTTCCTTAATTTTCACAACTCTTTGAGGTAGGCTTCACATTTAACAGAAAAGGAAAATAAAGCATGGGAAATCCAATAAATTATTCAAGTCATGTTAACAGAAATGGCAGAGCTGGGGTTCAAACCCAAATTGTCAGGCAGGCTGACTCCTGGATGTAGTCCTTGACCACTATGTGGCTATGACAATGCTGCACTAATTTTTTCTTTTTAATGTTAACTTAAGAGTTCTTGATATGAGAAATAGAAGGCTTGACCCAATCTAGGTCTGTCACATTATTAGAAAAAAAGAAACACCCTCCCTGTTTTTTCTCCATCTTCTCTACAGACAAAATGAGTTGGGACAGGGGTGGGAGGAGATGACATATTTTAATCACTGCAGCAAAATTCAATTAATTTTAGGAAAAATGTTTTGGCAATGAGAACAATTAAATGCCAGGAAACTTAGGTATTTCCATTATTTTGATATTGTGTATTTTAAGGATAAATAGCCTGGAAATGGTCTCTGAACAGATAACCTCTGAAATTCCATCCCAGTTTCTCTAAACTCTTCAAAGTAAAGACAAATTTGTCACAATGATAGCATCCAACATTGATGAATACTTAAAATGTGCTAGATACTTTATGTACATGTTATGATTTAATTCTCCAAAGAGCTCTAGGCGATACTTCATTTTACCTCTATTTTACAAGGAAGTAAACAGAAAATGGATACTGAATGATAGAACTAGTACTTGTATCTGAATCTCTAGCTTCAAAGCCCATGTGCTATGTTTACCATTGTTAAAGTTTACTGTGGGAAACTACCCTGGAACACTGCATGTAGGTTATTTCTGTAACTGCATTGTGAAAAGTGTATGTGGGCTTTAGAACCAAAAGACATGTTCAAACCTTACATTGTCCTTTATTAGATTTATAAATTGGGGCAAATTACTCAAATTTCTGAGCCCCACTTTCCTTGGATATAAAATAGAGATGATAATACCTACTTTAAGGGATTACTGCATTCCTTGAGACAGAGATCCATAGCACATGTAGTAGGATATATGGCAAACAGTAGATGCTCAATGAAACATTCTTATAGAATGACTTGCACAGGAATACTTAAAGTCATTCTTGCAATGACAAGAGAGACTATTAGAAATTTCAGTTTTCTTTAAGAAAATGAATAATGTAAAATCTGAATATAAAACAGATTAACTCAGAAGTGATTGTTTAATTGTCCAAAGAAGTCTCTATTCTGATCAGTGTTTTTCCGATTGTAGTGAACATGAGGATCACCTAGGGAGCTTGTTGCAAGTGCTAGAGACACATTTATCATTGCCAGCCCCACAAGGTGTTTGCATTTTAACTTGCAAACTCTCTCCCCTCTCAGGGCTTCTTCTGACATACAACTTGCAATAGAGTATTTCCTGGGAATTTGGGTTAGCATTTTATCATGGAGAACTTCAAACATACACAAAGGTGGAACAGTATGATGAGTCCTCCTCATCAAGCAGCTGTGTCAACAATCAACCCATGGTGAATTCTGCTCCATTCACACTTTTTCCACTTCTCAAGCCATGTTATTTTACAGCAAATCCCAGACATCATTTCACCTGTAAATATTTCCCTGTATAGCTATAATATCAAGACTTTTTATAGCCTAATATATGTAGTATAATATAAAAAGATAATACACATGGCTCTTATAAGCCACAATATCATTATTAAAATAAGTAATTTCTTATCAAATATCTAGTCACTATTCAGAGTTCCACTTATCTCATAAATGTCACTTAAACATAAGTTTGTATGTTTAAGTCAGGGTTCACATATGGCCCACACATGATGATTGGCTGATGTTCTTTTAAGTCTCTTAATTTCCCTTCCGTCTGTTTTCCAGTGGTGATGTGTTAATGACAGAATCTGTGCTGTTTGTCCCATAGCCTAGAACAGGGGTCAACAAACTTTTCCTATAAAGGGTCAAAAAATACTTTAGGTTTTGTGGATCAAAAATGTGGGGTATTTTTAAGGCTTTATGGATAGCATTGTGGTTTCTGCTACATATTATTGCTTGTAGGTTGCTTTGAAAATGTAAAAACCATTCTTAGCTCACCAGGCCTAGTTTTCTGAACTCTTATCAAGAGCTGTGTGTCCACTAGGATCATCACTAGCTATAGTGGTTGTTTGAATTAAAATTAATTAAAATTAGATAAAATTTAAAAATGAACTTCCTCATGTGCACTAGTCCCATTCCAAGCACGCAAAAGCTATGTGTGTTAGTAGAAGCTCTGTTAGCACAGGTCATGGAACATTTCATCGTCACAGAAAGTTGCTGCTGGAATTTCCCTGTCTAGATAATTCCCCGTTCTAGATATTGCCAATTCTAGTCCTGTGGTGAAGTTTAACTTGGTCTTCTGTGCTCTGTATTTCCTCTAAATTGGAATCCTATAAGTTGTATCTAGTGCTTGGTCAGATTCAGGTTTGGGATTTTACCTCCTAGTGGTGGGGCAAACTTCTTTTTAGGTTTCTGGATATTTTTAAATATGTATATTATATAAATATATGTATTTTATACATAATATGTATATAATGTCTATATTGCATTTGTAGACATAATATGTTTTTTATCAGACTGTAAGAAATATATTGGGAACAATTAAACTTTGCAACAATGTTTAATGTATTAAATACTTCTGTTTATTATAAGAAAAATAGTAGGAACAGTGATTTTTAATGTCAAATTCAATAGAGTAGATGTGTTCCGAATGCCAGCTCACCAGAAAGTCCCTAACAAATGATGCCTGGGTCTTTCTAAACCCACATATCAAAGACTATATTGACCAAGTGAACAAGCCAATCAATTTTTAGTTTCTTAATGAGGTCCCAATAGGAGAAGGTGGTGGGGCACAGCTAAGCAGGTGCTCTACTTATTTCATTTAATGGGATGATTGCGTACAGTTGCTTTTTTGAAGATTCTAGGCATTCCTTTTAGATTGGATGGCTTTTTAAAAATTAAGTAAAATATATATTTTTTTAGTTCTCTCTTCTAAAATGAACCAAAAACGCTCACATACCGCCTCAACTCTTCCCTCAGCACTTTCAAATAAATTAATTCTGAAAGTAACTGGCATCTGTAGAATTAGGAAAACTTTGGTATCTCCCTATATTACTACACATTTTATCTATACTTAAATTTCATCTTTGTGTTAGACTTGAATCCATGAATTTTAAAAGAATGGGGAAAATGCTAACTGCTTAGATATACTAGCCCGTAACAGAGCTGTTTTTACTTTAATAAGGACTTTATCTTTGGAAGTGTTAGACATGAAACCAGCTGGTTTTAGACACTTGGTTATGATTTGATTCCAAATGAAATAAACAGATGGTATATATAAATAAATTTTCAAGTTACAAATATTAGGATGAAATATTCTAAAATGCTACATTTCTCCCTAACTATTGTAATTGAGTACCATCAGTTACAACCACTAAACTAAGGGGAAAAAACACAAGCTTCAGCCGTTTTTGAAATTTTAAGTACCAACTTTCATTCTCCCTACTGCTTTAAGCTATAATATCTTATCTTCATAGAAGGCAAACCATTACAGTGCTTTTGTATATATGGTTGTCATTTTCACAGTGACTATTTTATAATTTAGTAAACTACATCTAATTATATGCTCATTAGTTATGAAAGAGTAGGCCTTATGTTAATTTTCAAATAGAATGATTTTGATTTTCTGAATGTATTTAATATGTTAAAGGGTCAACACATATTCTTATGATTTGACCCTAAATAAATTAAAACTTATAGGTCTTCTTAATTAACTTGCTATTCAGTTATGTTCTTTATGTTCTTTTTTAAAATCTTTCCCCTTTCCCCCCAAAGATATTTTTAGAAAAACTTGTATATAATGTTTCCCCTGATGTTCAAATAAGTGAAAAACATAAGATCTTTGTACAATTAAGTAACTATATAAATATAGATCACTGGAGACTTAAAGTCACTAGTCTAGTTGTTGTATCAGTTTATTTACTTATAGGACTTGAACCTTAAAACCATACATTTTCAATGAAATATTTATTTCAGTTCTCCCCAGATCTTAAGGTATTTTATGTTACTTAAATTTTAAACATTTATTTTTAAAACTTTGCTTTCAAGTTCTAAGCATTTTGAGGTATATATTGAGTTTGGACTTAAGTGGAAAATGACCCCTTTGTAATGAGAAAGAAGTAAATTCTAGAAGCTACAAATTCTTGTTTTAGCTACTTCATTATCTCCTTAGATATTGGTTCTTAAGCATTCTCCTTACTCTCTATTTCATCTCTCTTAGCTGCATTGCTGATATCTAAGCTATTTGGGCTTTCTTTTTATTTATTTTTCAAGCTTTATTGAGCTATAATTGATATAACATGTACATTTAAGGCATACAATATGTTAATTTGATAAATTTTATATTGCAGAATGATTACTGTCATAGCATTAGTTAAACTTCCATCTGCCACACAATAATCATTTGTTTTTTGGTGCGAACATTCAAGACGTACTGTCTTAGCAACTTTCAAGTATATAATGCAGTCTTATTAGCTATAATCACCATGCTGCCCATTAGATCCCCAGAACTTATAACCAGAAATATTTAGGTTTTAATTGGTGTCAATCTGGGGCTTTCTCAACATTTTCTTTTTTATCAAGGTAGAGTGGTAACCCCAGAAAGTACTGTCCGAAAAGCTTAATTAGACCATGTCAGATTTTTAAAAAATATTTGGAATTCAAGTTCCCATTGAAGGGGAGCTGGCTAATTCCCCATGGAGTACCCCCAATTCCTTGCTGCTTCAGTCTTAGAGATGAGTTGGAGCCCAGGTGAATCAGCCCACGGCCACTGCTAAAGGGAGGATCACAAGACCATCCTCGTCCATCCTGCATTTAAGGGAACTGGGTTGACCCAGAAAGGCTTAGGATTCCCTTGGTATTGAACACCATTTGCCATAGTGCCACACCCTGTTAGACTCCCCATGAGTCGGTGCTCTTCCAATTTTCCTGTCTTCCCTGACTTCTACCGCATAGCTGCTGTCTCCAGAGCCTGTTTCTGTTTATGCCTATTTCTTGCCTCTATCCATTTTTCAGTTCCACAGCCTAGTGTCATTACTTTTCCCAGTAATCTCCTTCCCCCTCCAGCCCCACGTTCTACACTCGGTCCTTTACGCCTCTTCCAAAGTCATTTTTCTACCAGCCAATTTAGTGCTGTCAGTTTTCATCAGAAGTCTATGCTGGTTGACCATTGCCACCTGTGGTACTCCCTTCCATGACCATTTATCAAGCCGGCCCTACCCGGCCCATCCATCCCCTGATCCTCTGGATCAGCATAACACAGAGGACTCTGCCCTGCTGGCCTGCAGCTCTTGTTGGTCAGGGTGTCACTCCCACCTGTGCCGCTTGCCGCACCACCCCCCACCCCGTTCTTGCATTAGAATCCCTCTTCCCACAGCTTGCAGGATTCTTCACCCTAATTTACCAGCAATGGCCACTTTCAAATAGTGTGTAAGGTTCAGTAATCTAATTACGGAGTATTGTGTGTTCCTTTTTCCTGGTATTGTGTGTACACACAAATACAAACACTTGACAATTGTTAGTGTAACACAGTAAGATTATGGTCTTGGTTACTGACTGTGTGACTTTTTACAAACCTCGAGTTTTCTAACCTGTAAAATGAGGGTGATAAAATCTATCTTAGAGAGTTGTTATAAGGATGAGAGGGGAAATTTATCTAGAATGCCTAGTATTATGTTTGACAAACGCTAGGTATTTCAGAAATCGTCTTTTTTGTTCAAGATGCTATGTTTTAATTCATTAAGGGGGAAAAGGGAAATGGTTCTTATTCTACACTAGGCTACTTTAATATCTATTTTTCTATCTCTAGGTTGAGTATCTTTCAGGAAAAGTTTTTTTTACCACCTGCTCTGACTTGACTGTGCTGAAAAAATTAAAATCCGCAGAAAGATTATTCTTACTGATTAAAAAGCAGTTTCCATTTAATGTTTCTTCTGTAACAAAAGGTACAGTATATCCCTGTTGCCTTTTACCCACACAGTGTATTATACTCCAGAGTTTTCTGCTTGGTAATTAATAAGTAGCCATTTGACATTTTTAAGATTCATTCCTACCTGTGGGATCATTAGTTTTGTATTTTTCCGTATTTCCTGGATGTTATCCCCTAATTGTGTCTCTTCTCTTTGCAGTCCACTGCCTGTCTTACTGAGGTTTTAGTGCCCTAAGTCCCATTTCATTTTGAGAATTCTGATCAGACACCCTCTCTAAAGATATGTATGGTCAGTTGCATTTCTTTAGATTTAGGGCATGTAATAACCCCAAATGCATTGTCTTAGTAAATTGGTCAAAACTGTCCCCTTGTAAATTTTAACTGATGGGTGTGATACAAGTGGAAAATTTTTGTCTAGTAAAATTTCCCGTACTGGGGACCTTAACCATTTGGATAAACTTTTGGCCTTTTATAAAGCATTAGAGTTAAAGGGGGCTTAAGAGATTTTCTGTTTTTAGAAATATGGCTAAAATAATTCAAGGATGTTGATAAAAGCAACAAAAAAGGGCCAGACACTGCTGGATTAACATCGCCTTAAACTTCATTTTGATTGCCGATTATGCACAAGAGATCATGTAAGCTTATGGTCTATAATAAATTGTATCAAGAAAGATACAAATGGCAGGAAATCAAGACAAGGCAGAAAAGTTATTTTAAAACAAATACTAAGATATTATACTGTGGGGTCAATATAATTTCATTCCAATATTCCATGCTCATTATTAGAGAAATGGAGTAATTACTTTGGGGTCTTCTTCAGAATACTTGTTCATCCAGAAAAGATTACATGATATTGAGCATGCTGCAGTCCCAGAGTTTTGAATGGGTTGTGTACCTGAAGAGTTGCCTTATGGAAAAGCCTTTTATGATGTGCGCTAGGTCTTAGACAGTCTTAGAATTCAATTGCTCTGTTTCTGAAATCTGTGTTTTGTAATCTGTTTCTTTTTCAGCTTAGTTTTGTAGGCAAGATCAGTATTATTTCAAAGATTGATACATACTCTAGGTCTGTGCATATATTGAAGAGATACATATACTATCATAGGACAAATAATCTTGCTGAAGTATATAATAATTCCATAGGAATTTTAAAACAGTTTTGATGTTTATAGTGTGGAACATAAGAATGAACCTTAGTTTGCACAATATTTTTATATTAAATGATATAAATTCCAAATGAAAGGGAAGTAATTCTACATGCAGTAGTTTTTAAAATTTCACAGTATAAAAAATAAAGATAATGGAATTTGGGGGTGAGGAATTAGACTTTCTTTGAAGTTTTTATATAAGATAAACAGATTTTATTTATTTAGGAAAAATATATAATGAATTGCAAAGACTTATAAATGATGATCCTGAAAGTTGGTTGGATGCCATTTCAATTTGGAAAAATCTTCTTGAACTTGATGTAAAAAAGGAAAAACTTCCTCCAAGAGATGCTAACCCACAAAAAAGAAAATTGGGAGAAAATGACACCATTATTGCTAAGAAATTAAAAGCAGAACAAATGCAAAAGACACAAGAGAATAGAGAATGCCAGCTGGGAAAACAAATAGAAAAGGAAACACTGGAGCAAGGAGATTTTCTCACTAAAAGAGGAAAATTTCAAGAAGAACTGCAGAATGAAGTGGCAGAAGCAGCTGATCCTCAAACCCAGAGTGACTTGACTTTCAGAGTTTCTTGTCGCTGTAGTGGAGCCATTGCAAAGAGCTTTTCTGCACAGGTACACTCACCTCCCGAGTGGGCTTTCATTTTCTGAAGCAGTTAACGACTCTTTAGATTGAAAATGAGATAAGAACCTTTCACAGAATAAATAATAAGGCCCAGGCAGGTAACCTGGCCTAATATCATATAATTAAATCTTTTCAAAAATGTGTTTCCATTTTAACTTTACTTCAGATACTTAATAGGAATAGTATGCCATTCCATGGACTGACCTCCTTTTAGTTTCTCCCTGAAGGTTTTCTTAAACGCACAGGTATCTTTTACATTTAGAAATCCTGATATCCTGGTCCTGAGCCTTTTGGGTTTCTCTTTAGTTCAGTTCTGTGTTTATTGAGTGATTACTATGCACCAGGCCCTGTATGTGTGGTTAGCACTAGGACTGAGATTGCAAAGACATAAATACACTTAAGGTCTCAACTATCTAGGAGAGGATGAACACTACAAATAACTTCCTTCAAAACACTGTCATCGGGTGGCTCTTACGAAGTTCAATAATATAACGGGTATAGGTGTGGGTTCTTTGGCCAACCTGAAAATCAGACCCTAAAGCTTGAGTCTAATGCTGCTACTGATCTGGTCATGTTTAACATACAAGCTTGCATTAAGTAAAATAGTTCATCTTTTTCAGCTTGCATCTATTTTCTAAAACCCAGAATGGCTTTATTTACCAGGTCATGATTTAGTTATTTCATGTGTCTAAAATGACAAGAATAGAAATTACACATGAGTAGATATTAATGCCATAGAATGTGTTGGAGGATCTGGGGTGGAGGAGCAGGTGAAAAAGGTAAAACGCAGCCTTGAATAAAAAGTTCTGTAGTGTAATATTTTAATACTGTAATTTTAAATCACCATCAGATAGTCTGACTTGGATTTTCCTTCTGGCTGTGTTAGTTTTCACTTATATTTAAACTTAAATTTTTCATTTATAATATACTTATCTTTTCTATAACTTGCTGCTTTTCCAGGAGGTAGGAAGAATCATTGGAATTGCTCTTATGAAACAGTTTGGATGGAAAGCGGATTTGAGGAATCCAAATGTAGAGGTAATGTATATTCATTTTGTTTTAAATGCATATAACCTAATTCTTTAAAGACAATATCAACTAATCTATTGTTCTATTGTACTTTTCAACTTTACAGTTCCAAAAAGCCTGTGTGCATGGATCCAGCAGTCTGTGTTCTGTAGCAGTATAACAGCGCAGATAGTTTTGCTAGTAGTTTTCAGTGTGAAAATGTCTTATCTAAATAAAACGTTTTGGAATAAAATTGTTTTGTCACAGTTGAGCTAAAAAGCATGTATTATAAGGTTGCAGAGATGCTGTCTATAATCACTGTAATACATAATAAATCTCTATAATAAGATATTCTAGCTAATGTTTTTAAAAAAGCATAGAACACAAAAAGGCTGCACATAATTCACTGTTAACAGTGGTTTTGGTAGGATTGTAGGGTTGTATTTTTTCTTTTTCTCTATGTTTTAAAATTAATGAGGTTACATTATTTTTTTTTAAAGATTTTATTTCATTATTTTTAGAAAGAGGGGAAGGAAGAGAGGCAGAGAGAGAGAGAGAGACATCAATGTATGGTTGCTTTTCACCTGCCTCCAGCCACAGACCTGACTGGAGACCTGGTTTGCAACCTGGTTATGTGCCCTGGCTGGGGAATTGAACCTGCGACCTTTGGGTTCGCAGACCGGCTCCTTATCCACTGTGCTACCAGCCAGGGTGAGGTTACATTATTTTTAATTGGAACAAAATATAACATGGGAAAATAAATGCTAGTTACAAAAAATATTCATTGTTTTTTAAGCATCATCACATAAATTTGACAGGTAGTTAGTCATTTTCATAATTCATTAATTTATTGTTATATAGCCCTAAATGAAGTAGTTGCTGGCCAAATCAGAACATTTAGTGTTATTTTATTTTTTAATCCTTTATATGATATTTTTCACTTTAAAAAGTAATGCCTGGTATATATCTTTTATTCCTGTCAAGCAAAGTACTTTCACTCCAAGAAGGTTTTGACATAAGGGTGTCTTCCTTTCACCCCACCTCCTGCTCTCTGGTTTCCTCCTCTTCCTCTTCCTTTGATTATCTCCCTGTATCAGAATTACAGTTTTACATAGTTTAGCTTATAAATAAATACAGCTAACTTAATTCCTATCAGCCATTTAATGCAAATATTTTCTTTTATTGGTAGAAATGAGCAACGCAAAACAAAATTGACAACACTAAAATCACACACAGTAAAATTTGTGACCAAAATTGACAGGAGAATCAAACCTTAACAAATTTCGTTCTGCAAAATTAATAGGAAAAATTTTCATAAGGGGAGAAGCTATTCTTAATAACATTCAATATATAAAATATCAGTATATCATATCTTTAGTATACATTTTAAATAGAAGATAATTAACTCCAGTAAATACTTCTGCTGAAGGTGAATATAAAAATTGGAAACTTTAGCTCTGATGATCAAGGAATTAAATTGACTAACGGGAACTCATTCCAAATCACTTTACTTGATGAAAATGTATCAATATTGGAATAATCCTGATTATACTGCATATATTAAAAATAATTTGGGGTAAAAGTATCGGGGTTCAAATGCTCCTGAGGTCAAACAGCAGAATTAGAATATTCCATAAATTTTATGAGACTACAAAAGTAAGATTCTGACTCTTATCATTTATTTGGGCTACAAATTATAACTTGAGACATGCAAATAAATCCTCCTTATGGTAATAGGAAGTGGAGAGGCTGCTCACCTGTAGATAAGAGAGAGAGGAAAAGTCACAAATATATTGCAAATATATTGTTGCTGCAGTATATTTGACCTGAAAAGTTTTCTGTTACACTGAAAGGGTATAGCCTGTGATAGTCCTCTGTGGCCTTAACTCTTTATTGGAGGTTAGAAATAGGGTGGATTTAGGAAGTCATCTCAGCCCCAAATACTGAAAAGTCTAAACTAGTTATGACAATTCAGAGAATCTTGGGATGGAAAATTTACCCTAAGTTCTTTGTAACATGAATCCCCATATAATTTGTATACCAGGTTAACCTCAAAGTTTTCTATGAAATGTACTTAAGATTGACCGCACCTCATCTCAAAAAAAAAAAAATTATGGAACATTTTTCCACAAAAGACAATAAGGCCTTGTAATCCCTGATTAAAAATATAGGTTATATAGGATCAAAATGGAAGTTTTCAAATTATTGATGATTTGGTGATGCATTTTCTGTTCAATTCTAACGTATGCATTTGTTCTTTCAGATCTTTATACATCTAAATGACATTTACTCTGTCATGGGAATTCCTGTGCTCAGGTATATATTATATCCCAAGCCTTACGTTTGTCCCTCAGGAGAGTTTGTGAAAGTAAGAACTTTATGCTTTCCATTTACAGTGTGAAATACTGATACAACAGAGGAGGCTAAAGGCAATGCATTTGAGTTGTTTACTTTAGCCAGGAGAGTTTTTTCATGAAGTTTAGTGGATGTGATTTGATCTGACCAGTTAAAGCTATGCAAGATTTTATCACATTAATCCACTGATGACATGATTCAGACTTAAAGTTAGATCTAATTATTTCTCATATTAAGTGATTTTCACAAGTCCACATTTAAGCTAAAATATTTAGTCTGTTAGCATCTTGGAATTTTAATTTAAAATAGAAAATACAGAATCATTTTTAAAATTCATCTTGAACATTACATGTATACGGCTATGCCACATTATACACAACGTAATGAATAAAACTACGGACTTCAATTCTTCATTCTTAACATCAAGTTTAAGCAGATTATCATATTTCTCCACTATACTATCAGTAAAATAATAATACCTTCATTGCTTTGTGGGTGGGCTTAAATTAAATAACATGAAAATGCTTGGTACTATTTCTAGGATACAGGAAGTGTTGAATACATTTCAACTGCTTTACTTCTGAAACAGATCAGCAACCAAAGAGGGAAGGGAGAAACATTTATTAGACTAGGATTAATTTATCCAATTAATTTCAGTTAAAACATCTAATGAATACTTCGTATAATGCTAAGCATTGTGCTAGACATTCAGCATTTACAGGTGAAGTTATTAAGTTTAAGGAAGTCAGTTTAGTGGTAGAACAGGTAAGTGATAGATGTTTGACTAGAGTTGGGAAAGCGGACCTAACTAACGGAGGATGGTAAGCAACAGAACATCGAGGAGAATCACTTAATGAACCGCCTAAATGGAGAGTGAGGAGGGTCACTGACATGGAGCACATGAGGAAGGGTTCCTTAAGTGGACAAGAGACAAAAAGGACCTCAAAAATAGGGATGTGCATGTGCAAAGGTGTGGAGGTATGAGAAAGCCTGATTTATGCAGGGACAGCAAGCAGTTTCAGTGCAAATGGGACAGGAATATATAGGGAGAGTGGCAGAAAATGAGACTGAACAATCAGAAACAAGTCATGAAGTGGCTTGTAAGCCGTGCTGAACAACTTGGATTTTATACTAAAAGCAGTAAGAATTTGAAGCAGCACAGCAATGTGATCAGATTTGTGATTTTTTAGATATTACCAGGGAAATTATATCTTTAAATGAAAGGGAACTAAAAATAAAAGGAGGTTTAAACTCTTATAATAGTTCAGGCAATGAATGATGAAGAGCTGAGCTGTGAGGCAAAAAGAGGGATAATGAAAAAGGAGGCCATGAATTCAATAGAACATTAAGGAGTCTAGAATAAATGTCAGAGACCTGATTCGGACGTTGGACACCTAGTAGGTGTCACTCGCTGAGATAGAAAATGTAGGGAAAGTGGTGTATACAGTGAAAAATGTCTGAGTAGATAATTAAAATTATAGCTTGGTAGATTAGGGTCCCAAATATATAGATGGTAAATAGCCCAGGAAAATGAAGAAATATATTGATATATGAAATACAGGGAAAGAAGTGTGCTCAATTCACACCTGTTGAATTTGTTGTACTTTAGATCAGTAAAAAGTATGCAAACAAACATTTGAAAAGAAAGATCTCAGATTCAGATGACAAGTTCAGGTTAGAAATGTTGATAACCGTGTCTTCATCTTGGTAATAGATGGTGTGTAAGAGAATAAAGAAGCAATGCATGTATGCAGAAAAGAGGCTCAAAACCACATTTATTTTTATATTAATGTAGAAGTCAGCTAAAAATCTGATTAAGCACATTATCCAGATTCTTTGAAAATAGAGAAGTATTTTTATTTTCAAGGTGTTCATTTCTGAAAAATTTCTTCCCCTGAATAATTTTATTAGATTGATATAATGGGCCCTTTTGTTAAAGTAATAGCAAATAATTTGCCAGGTTTATGAAAGAAAAATAACACATTCACTTCAGTCACATGTTAATAGGGTTGGCTGCCATAAAAAAACATCCATTGGTAAAAAAAATATACACAGTTGTCAGACTGTTCAAACATTCTACGTAAATCCCTGATAGAAAAGCACTTAGCGATCTGTATGGACAATACTGAATGTCTTATTTTGGTACCTAGAGTGAAAAATAAACTTTCAATTCTAGTTTTGACTAATATGCTCTGTAGCTAGACGATTGCCACGCCTAGCCTGCAGTATCACTTCACTGATCAAAATAATTTCTAGCCTTTCCACCTGCAAAGTTTATATCTACGGATACAGTACTGTCTGCAACGTGAATTATATTTTTTAATCCTCACCCGAGGATATTTTTTTTCTTACTGATTTAGATAGGATGGAGAAAAACATTGATGTGAGAAGCATTGATTAGTTGCCTCCCGTACGCACCAGGCCAGGAGTGTGCCCTGACCAGTAACAGAACCTGTAACTTTTTGGTGTATGGGGCTGTGCTCCAACCAATGGAGCCGCCTGGCCAGGGTTGCAATGTGAGTTAGTTCTTGAAAAACCTTTAAAAAAATCAAACTCCCATGGATTTACTAGGCAAAGCTTCCTTATTGTAACAGTAAATATACAATTACGTTGTTTTATTTTAGATACCTCATCTAATTATAAGATTTTAAGACACACACACACACACACACACACACCCCAAAAAAAAACAGAGACAGATCAAAAACAAAAGGATGGGAAAGATAGGGTTGGGAGAACATTAACTTTGCATAATATGTGGAGAAGGTCCCTCCTAGTGGTTTTGAAACAAGTCTGCCTCCAAAACAATCCAGCAGTGATTCTTGAAATCATATCTTAGCAACAAATTATATACAAGAAATAAAGAAGCGAATTGAAATTTCTAAGGGCATGCTTGTTTAGTACATTAGCCACATAGAAATAGTATTTTGAAGATTTCTGTCGAAAGTTTCTGGTAGTAGCATTAATGAGGAAGAGGAGGAAGTGTGAAGTGATACGCAGTGGGGACCAGAGAACTTGTTTGGGAGACATTTACGTCAGCGCAAACAATGCGATGTTACGCTTCATTTCATCTTCAGGGAAGCAAGTGAGCAAACATTATACATCCACAAGGGACTTCTTGTAGAAAATCTATTTCAAGGGTTAGCACCCATGCAGTCCTCCTTCCCATCCTACACCGCTGTCCCAAAAGTACCCAGCTAATGTGGCTCTATAATGAAAACTGTTTGTGCTCGATACTTTTGGGACAGACCTCCTATTCTTGATGACTCCAGATCTGCGAAGAAAAGGTCTTTTCCACATGGGAATACAGGGAAGTAATTAAACACCGAAACAAAAATTTCCGTCATGTGTGATTAAACTTCATACGTTAAACACAGAAGGGTTTAAATGTCCATTATTTTCAAATGTTACCTTTTTAAAGTACCACATTAGCTGGTTAAGCAAGGTGCCTAGGACAGAAGGTATTTTTGTAATAAGGTTAAATACTCCCAACTCAGGGAATACTTTACTTTGTGTTGTTTGGACACGATAGGATGATTCACAGGTATGGACAGGTTAATCCCTGTTACTTCTCTCAGTTTCTTTAATGGATGTATCATCAGGTTATTTTTCCTTTGCAGGGTTCCGTTAGCTAGCAGAGCTTATATCAGGACGGCAGGACTGAGGTCTACCATAGCGTGGGCCATGGCCTCTGTTGCTGAAATTAAGGTGAGGATATGTTTTTGTTCTTACTGTGATAGCGAGGTCCTTCCCTAATTGACTTACACGGTCTCTTACTTAGGGAAATCTGGGTTGCTTGCTTTTCTTTTCTCTCTTCTCTTTTTCTTTCATCATTTCCTTTTGATGTTTTGCTGTTGCTGATGCCATTAGACTCACAGAGTTCTGCAGTCATAAGTTTTTATATATTCAACTTCAGAGAGTACTTTGCCTATGAAAAAGCTGGGTAAAAAGCCACATTTTATCCTTTCTAATTTTGGGGGTCACGATCACGTGGCCTGTAAAACCTCTACTTCTTAAAATTTTCAGTTTTTTCCTGTGACCAAGATCTTGATCAGTTTTTGTAAATGTTCTGTGGACATAAGAAAAGCAATTTATTTTGTAGCCAGTGGCCTCTGTATCTTTGCCTACTAGTTTACTATTGGTTTAATTTTGAAAGGCATTTGAAATGTCATTGGCTTTTGAAGCTTTTGCATTTTTGCTGGTTGCCTTAGTTAGCCACTCTGTCGTTTGCTGTATGCACAGGCCTGCTATTGCTTCGTCCTGAGTTGTGCCTTTTTATTATTATGTAACATCTCTTTATCTGGAGTAGTACATTAAAACCTAAATTTCACCATGTTATTAATATCTCAGTCCTGTCTTTTTCTTTGCATAATATTTCTTGGACCCTCCCTTGTTTTCAGCTTTGTTTTCAGTGTGTTTTTGTTCGAGCACACGGATCTGTTTGTGCCCGACTCATATGGTCTCTGGCTTTCGATGAATGAATTCAGTACTGTGACAACACACCTGTTTTATACTGTTTATAACTGCTTCCAGTTTACTCTTTATTTTTGCTGGAGTTACTGCATAATCATTTTTTATTTTGATGAAGTTACTGCATAATCATTTCATTTTTCTCTCTGAGACTGGAGATCTTACGTTCTTGTTCTAGTCCATGAATGGTTCCCTTTCCCAGCTCTCTTACTAAAACACATAGGACTCGACTGTTACTTGAAAACAAGAGATCTACTTCTTCCTCTGACAAGGCAAGTTTTACTACCAATACATTCTCATCTGCCCCTTCTTCCCTGTCATAAGATGAAGGTGCCAGAGTGCTGTTTTCTCTCCTCCTGACCCACCTTTACTCCTGCCACAGTGAGACCTTTGGAACATTTCATCTTCTTCCGCTCCCAACTGCCAGTTACTAGATTGAACTAAATCATTGATCATATATCAGATTTCCCTTAAAATATGTCTCATCTGCTTCAAGATTTCTTACTTAGCACTAATACTACGAGGTTGTCCTTAGTCATGGTAGAACTGTGTACCACACACACCCTTCTGTGAAAACACACAAAGGTATATTGCGAAGGGCATCGCCCCTCACTGTGGGTCTTCACGTTGCCTTTCCCCAGGGCACATCTGCTCTGGTTTACTTGTTGCTTCCTTAAAGTCTTCTCTCCGGTATTTTCTTCACATGTGGTATTTCATAATCCACTATCTGAATTTCTCCATGTCCTCAGATCTGTTCCTTTTACCCTGGACGGGCCCTTCTTGGCTTGAGTTCCACTTTCGTTCTCTCAGCTGCCGGCAGGAGCTGTCCTCTTCTTGCAGCTTCGGCGTTATTAGCCGAGGTGTCTGTGCCCGCGCAATTTTCTCTGCCTTCACAGCTCCCTTGTTCTTTCCGCTCAGAAGCTTGTAAGACTTTTGTCTTTCGTCCTACAAAGTTCAGGACTATTATCAGAATATGCTTGTCTGTCTTCTCTTCTGACTGGGCTGGGTTCTGATTCTGGCTCCACCACTTTCTGGCTGCGAAACTTTGTTACTTAATTTCTTTGTGCCTCAGTTTCTCATTTGCAAGATGAAAAGAATAATCTCATAAGGTCATGTAAGAATTAAGTGAACTAGCATTTTTCAAGTGATTACAACAGTGCCAGACATTAGAAAGTGTATAACTATTAGCAGCTGCTATGTAATAATTATAGTTATAATACTTATCTAGGATCTCTAATGATTATAATTTTTTTATTTTCTAACTCAGGCACTTTTCCTCACTACTTATTACTTCAACTTCTTTGCATTAGAGTCTTTTAACCTAAAACTACTCTTTTTTTTTTTTCTGCTTCTGAAACTCATCCTCTCTCTTTCTCTTTTTTTTTTCTCTCTCTCTCCCTTCCTCCCTCCCTCTCTCAGGACACTTTGGTTCTTTCCAGTGGGTACCCCCTGGCTCTGAGTGAAATCTGACTGACCACTGAGCACCCTGGCTTCCCCTGTAGAGATAACAAAGGACCACTAAGCCTAGAGGTGGGGTAGGTGTCCTACTTGTTCCTCATTGTTCCTTTTGCCCAAAACTTCCCTGTGCCTTTGAAGCACATGCCATTAGATTATCATAGTCATGTACAGATCTCTTCCTGTCATTCCTATAAGAATATAGGCCATTGTTCCTTTTATCATTCTTTATGATCTCATTATCCACTCCTTAACCTTAGCATACTCAGAAGGGAATGCTTCCCAAAACTCTCCATTTCTTCAATCCTGCTCTCAACCACCCTTTCTTTCCTGTTCACATACATCCTCCAGCACCCTAACACAGTCCAGTAAGCCCTTGGGACCTCCAGCATTTGACCCCCACTGCCCATTACTTAGTGCCAGTGCCCATCCCTCCCTCACAGCTTGGACTCAATGTTCTGCCATTACAGTCATTTCCTTGCCCACACGTTTAGCTGTTGATTCTTACTTGGCCTAAATAATGGAAATCAGAAGAGAACTTCAACATGTTCTCCTCACCAAATCTGCCAGCATATCGTAATCTGTGCCCACATATGTTGCCTTATTATCATTCCAAAATTACCCTGTTTCAGTCCATTACATGTGGACTGGATTCCAGTTTGTCTTACCTACTTAAGGACTCTTCTCTCTATTGGGTCATTCTCATCAGAAGGCACACTTGCTATATCTTGCAACTTTAAAAAAATAACCTGCTCCTGAATGCACATGTTCCTTCAGCTACCATGCCTGTTCTCTGTTTCCTTTTACAGAAAAACTCTTTGACACTAGCTCTGCATACTTGCTGTCTATCTCTTTTCTTCCCACCCTCACTTTCGCACCCTCCCCTCAGGCTTTCATCACCAACACTCCCCAAAACTGCTCACCTCACGCTTAGCCTGTCAGCACTTTGACACCGTCAGCACCCTCCTTCTTGAAATGGTCTTGTCCACCTTGTTTTGGGAACTTGACACTGGGTTTTCCTCCTACTTGAGCATGGGCAGTGCTCAGCATGCATTGCTGAATAGTTATCCACTAAATGTCTCTACTTACAAGATCCTCAGAGTCCAACCTATAGACCTTCTTTCTTTTTTAACTTCTCTCACTTCCTAGATGACTCATCCAGTTTTGGTGCTTTAAATGCCATTTGTAAAACCAGTACTAACTGCGCCCACATTTGTACCTGCAGCCTAACCCTCCCCTCTGAGCCCCAGACTCATGTCCAGTGACTCATTTGGTCTCCCTAGGCAGCATCTCAGGAATTACTATGTTCAGAACTATACTCTTGTCTCCTTAGAAGCTTCTCCTCCTGAAGTCTTCCCACCACAGTAACAGGCTCTTCCAGTTGCTCAGGTCAAACACTTGATGCATTTCAGGCTGTTGCCATTCTTTAGCATTCTGTATCCAACCCATTGTGTTGGCTCCACCTTTAAAATACAGGCAGAAGCCAATCACTTCTCACCAGTCCTGCACAGTGATCTCCTGGATCTCCTAACTAGCCTCCCTATTAACACTCTTACGCTTCTATTCTCCACAGGTCATCTAGAACGATCCCTTTGAAATGCTATGTCATGTTACTCATCTGCTCAGAACCCTGCAATAGTTTCCCATCTTTTGGAATACAACCAGAATCTTTACAGTACTTATCAGACCTTACATGTGACCCCCAGAATAGGAGTGATTAGTTTTTTCCCTCCAGATTTCATGTTCTCTTCCCAAGTATAGACAGGATTACACTTTCCTGGCCCCTTGTAATTGGGTGTGTCATGTGACTGACATGCTTTAGCCAGTTGGTAGACATGATGTGTGTCATTTGCAGATGGCACCTTTAAGACCGAATGCATAATTCCTCATGCTAGTTTTCCCTCTGCCACAGTAATGGCTGTGCTGCACATGGTGACCACTTCATCAATTTGGCTTCCAGAGTAAGACACGAAAGCCCCAGCTGCCCTGCTGTGGGCATGTTACATGAGGTTACATGCTGTTTAAATCTCTAAGATTTGAAGACTGTTGCTCACTGTGCTTTGGCCATACCATCATCTTTCCTAATCCTTTAAACATGCCAGACATGTACTTGCCATGCAGTGTTACCCACCTGAAATTCCTCAAGTATAAAAAGGTATCTTTACTCTTAAAATACTGATTCTTCAAGGTTTATGTTTCTTTTATAATATATAATAGACTTAATAGTACCAGATCAATATTTCTGTCCACAGGCTGGTGCATTTGTTTTAGATCCAATGTGTGGACTTGGAACAATACTTTTGGAAGCTGCTCAAGAATGGCCGGTAAGTTCTAAACTTGGCTAAACTAAGAAATATATTTGCTTTTATTGGTATTTGTATGTTTACTTACCAATTATTTACAAGTAGATTGTCTTTTAGGGGTTATTTTAATTATGAGTGACTACTATTGTCAAATGGCTTCTGAAGGGTTAAACTGCTATGTTATTTTTTTAAATAGTATAATACATTTAGCACAATATAATTCCAATAATTAGTCATGACAGATTATGCTAATTCCCAAATTCTCTAGGCATTTGTAACTGTAAAATATTATTAATAGATTTTAAATTTTTAACAAAAATTTTTGGTATCAAACATCACTTTAAAGAAACGCTATAAATTTGTTTCAACCTGGATTGGACTAACAGATCTGCTGACTGCACTTTCTTCTTTTGAGAACATGGCAGTAGATCTTCTTAACTATAGAAAATATCTGTTCCCCAGCCAGGGCACATAACCAGGTTGCAAGCCAGGTCTCCAGCCAGGTTCATAGCTGGAGGCAAGTGAAAGGCAACCATACATTGATGTCTCTCCCTCTCTGCCTCTCTCCCTTCCCCACTCTCTAGAAATAATAAATAAAATCTTAAAAAAAAAATAAAGAAGAAAGAAAAAATCTTTGATAGTTTTATTTATACTGAAGACATGAATTTCTCTCCTCATAGGATGTGTACTATGTAGGTGCTGATGTCAGTGACTCACAGTTGCTAGGTGCATGTGACAATCTGAAAGCTGCAGGCCTTATGGATAAAATTGAATTACTTAAAGTCTCTGTTATAGGTAAGATCTTGAAAATGCAAACATTTGGAAAAATGAATATATGTAAATAACAGAATTATAATATAAAATAAGATTCACTTTCCATATATAAAGACTGAATTGTTTATACCCTATAATCTCTTGGTGGGGCTAATACTCAGTTTACTTCCAATACTAAAATTGTAACATTATTTTTCAAAAGATTGATGATTGGGAACAAGAGTTCTATAGTTTTCCTAAGCATTTAAGTAAAACCACATCTTCTTAAAATATGTTTGTTGCATCTGAACCATTTCTCATATCATAACCAAGGATTACTTCATATAGTGTTTACTTTCCTCACTCATTAGGTTTTACCTTTCTTGAGACCCCCAAAGCCCTTGTTCAGTATTGACCGGTGTGAGATGTCACACCTGTTTACTTACTACAGTAAGAGCAGGCATGGACTTTAGAGTCAAACAGACTGGGTATAAATTCTGGCTTCACCATCATTTCTAAACTGTATGTCCTTCAGCAAAATACTGGGCCTCTCTGCACTTCCTCATCTACAATATGCAGATAATACCCTCTTCCTAGATCTGTAAAGAGGATTTATCACGTAAGCCCACACTGACTGCATGGTCCCAAGCACACAGCATGAATTAAAGACCTGTAGGCATGGAGATGTCTGGGAAGTTAGCAAAACTCCCATCATACTATGTCTCTGCGGAATCACTACCTTCCTTTTCTTTGTGTGATTTAATGACCATTTTTTTCTAATTTTAGTGACATTCACTTTATTTTATAATTCTTAATTCATAAAAGGAGATGGTTCTTTAACATACTGAAATTACATAGGGTTTTTTTTGTGAAGTATATGATTATACACCTTAAACCAATACAAAATAATATTGAAAGTAAACTATAACTAAAAAAAAAATCAGAAAAATTTAATTGGCCATGAGCTGAAAGTTGTTAGGACTGGGTAATAGAATTTCATGGTGCTATTCTCTTTACTTTTATGTATGTTTGAATTTTTTCTAAAATTAAAAAATTTTGATATAAAATCTAAAGAAATTGCGTGTGTTCATTCCTAAGTATTAATCATCATGAAAATTTTCAATCAAATGGTATGCTACAGACTATCTTAGGAAATGATTCATCATTGGTTAGGCTTTGTTTTTTAATCGGCAGATATTTTTTTTTTAGTATAAGATGGAGAGCTATCATACTTAACAGATTTGAGCAAAAGAAACAAATGTATGGTTAATTAAAATGAAAAATTATACACAGGTTAAAAGGGGGGATGTTCTTGCTCCTCCCAATTAGGCATCCTATAGCATGTCACACATTACTTAAGTGAAAAGAGTTATAATGAGATCATTGGTAACAATTATGCTTTGTCCTCAGGTGTCATTCATTTCTACCCTTGTAGGAGTGAGACTGCCTTTGTTTCAGGACACCCATATTGTGCTGGTTTCATTTTCTTTTGTATCAGTGTGAGTTTTCCTCTAATAACCTTCCCGTCCCTCTGGCGCGGCCCCTGGTCTTCCAGCCAGGAGGCCCATGGCCATGCCTTATTACACAAGATGCGTGAAGCTGCCAGGCTACCCATTTGGGGAGTTGGAGGAAACGTGGGACATGATGATTAGGTTTATGTGAAATACATGTAGGAAGTAGGGGATAAGAAGCTTACCATAGAGAGAGGAGTGATTTTGCTACAATTGTTTGTCATTTATTGTATGGTATAAATACATTTTATTGTTTCATAACACTTCTATTCTGTAACACTCAGCAGCAATATTTTTTTAGAGTGTATATTTAATGAAAAAGTAAATACAGTAAGTCTTCATTTAATGTTGGTGATAGGCTCTTGGAACTGTAGAAAAGTGACATATAATGAAACCAATTTTATGACAGCTAATTGGTATGAACAAGGGTCAGGTTTCCACAGCATCTCATCAACATTACAACAAAACAATACTGAATGAAACAAACTTATTTGAGGATCTGTTGTACTGAGTTTTCATTTCTCAAGAGAACTGGTGATGAGTACACCTTGAATAAAATGTTTGTTCCCTGTCCCACTGTTGGTGGGATGGTATCACTGACCAAACAAAATTGATCTCTTCATAGAAGCATCTAGCGTTTACTTCAAATTGTAGTAATTTTAAGGATATGAGCCCCAAGCCAGCTATTTCTCACACGAAGCTAAAGAAAATGCATCTAAATGGTACTCTTTGGAGCATGACTTTTTATTTAAATCAACTGATGACTCTCCTAAATGAATTTTGCCTTTTTTTTTTTTTTTTTTTTTTTTTTTTTTTTTTTTTTTTTTTTTTTTTTTTTTTTTTTTTTTTTAGTTTTTGAGAAAGCAATTTATAGACATCTACAACTAAATGCAGGCATGAGAAGGATAAGGAGATTGGTCAGAAAGCTTTCCCTATTTTACTTTTATGTACATTCTTAAATTTTGAAGTTCATGTTTCACAGAAATTCTATGGTAACTATAAAAGAAAACATTAAGCAAAAAGTACATTCAAATCTTATAAAGCCTTAAACATTTGTCACCTACTAGTATCACCTCTATAGATGAGTAGAAGAGTTTTCCTGTGACTGTTGGTCATTTACGTGCCATTGCCTGTGGCAGCTGCGTGAAATCAAGGGGACTTGAAGAAGCCTACTTGTGTTTCGCAAGGCAAAACACATGAGATTTTGGTACTTACTCTTGGTGCCCTTTGGGGGGTGGCTGTTGGCAGGAAAAGATGCGGTTCCGTCTTGCAGGGGCAGTTGTGGGGGTGAGGATGCTGTGCTGTGCGTCACAGCTGATGCGGGTCACAGTGGACAGCAAAAGCTTAAGGGCGGCCCGAGGGGAGCTGCGGTCCGGACCGAGCAGAGGTTCCGGAGAGGACGTGCAGCCGTCTTGAGGAGAGCCACGGGCAGCAGCAGCGGGACGCTGGCAGGACAGCACCCAAAACAGCCCGCGCTGCCCACATTCCAGGGACCTGCTGGAAGGTGCAGCAGCAGCCCTGCAAGGATGGTTTGCTGTGTTCACGTGCATTCCCGCGTTGGAGAGCGACTCCAGATCAGCAGAAGAGAAATGGCCAATATTCACGATAGGGTGCACGTGGTCCCTGTGGGCATTGCGTGCACTGTGGATGTAATTTTGTAAAAGGTTTTTCTAGACAGTGTGATGCATTTCTCCTTGGGTCCGGCAATTTTCTAGTCATGTAATGTATTTAGAGAATTGAATTTTCTGGTTAATTTAAAATTCTGCTTATGTCATATTTTACTATACCTGAAAAACCAATTTTCAAAGAATGGAATATAATGACGGTAGCATTTTATCTTCAGTAATTCTAAAAGCCTTTCAGAAACTTGTAACTTCTCAGCCACCCTAAATTTTATGTAAAATGCAAACATAATCCTGTGTACTTTAATTTTCTCCTATTTAGGTTGTAAATACTTGAATTTACTGAATAGGATCCTCTGATTTCTGTATTTCAGAATTGCCGTTGCCTTCAGAAAGTGTCGATATTATTATTTCTGACATTCCATTTGGGAAAAAGTTTAAGTTAGGAGAAGACATTAAAAGCATTCTACGAGAAATGGAAAGGTACAGTGTTGCATTTATTTCCATAATTTTGAGCTATTGGACATTTAACCAAAATATATCACAGCTCTCCAGTTTAGATTTGATTACATTTCAGTAATTTCCTAGAGTTTTTGTAGCTTCATTTTCTAAGGTTTTAAATCAGAAGTTTATTGTTGAAATAAGTAGTTATTCCATGTCATCTTACGCTGTTTCATTCAGGGAAAAAACTAATTTTTATAATTGCCTGAAATTTGAATATCTGAAATAGGGACCCGTACATGTCACTCATGAGCTAGGTGATTTACATATTTACTTCTAGTCATCACAAAAGTCCTCATCCTATGTGTTAATCCTCCACATCTCACAGCTGGGGAAACTGGTGCCCAGAAAGGTGAACTTTCTCAAGATCACACAGCTACTAAACAACAGAACACTCAAATAAGCATCAGTCAGTGACAGAATGAACAATTCCTTTGTTTTTGATTGTGAAATGAAAATGCAGACATGTTATTCATGTTATGGTTTCTAATGTTGACCTCAGGGAATATAATTCAATGAAAGTGTTTCTTTGAGAGGTTCCAACAGTAAGTCCTGAATCTGTATTTTTATGATCATTAAATTTGATAAAGGAGAGAACCTAGAATGCATAAAGGAATGACAGGATGTGGATAAGTGGTCAGTTCTTATTAAATTGTTTCAGCTGAGCCTTTTGTAGAAAAGGACAACATAAATGTTCAAGAGCCTGGCTATAAATAATGTCACCATTTGAAAAAGTGAATTGTGGGCTTGGGTGGAGGAAATTCATTGTCAAAGCTGATGAGAATTAAAACTTGACAGGAAGTCTAAGTTCAACTAAGATTCATCTCACCTCATTCTTACCAGCTGTGTGTTCCTCGCTTCTTTGTGGATTATCTTATTTCTAAGCAACTTGCCCTATGATGCAGGCACCTAACTCCTGATACCTGAGATCTCTTTCTGGGCAACAGCTATAATTTAGACACTTTCTGAGCTCCTGTACTTCCTTCTGCCTGATAATCACATTCCCCTCGAGCAGATATTGCAGCCCTCGCTGCACAGTAAAATTGTTGCGGGATCTTTTAGAAAACATCAATGCCCATTCCCTGCCTCTCCACACCGAGGCTCTGATGTAATTGTCAGTGTTCTTAACCGCTCCCCCAGTGACTTGGTTGTGCAACCAGAGTTAATAACTGCAGCTTTTCCGCTTGACTAGGTATTAACAATTCACCAGCTCATGGTGAAATACTAGTATGTGTGAGTAGTGACTTACATTCACCATAGATAGTATCATGTTGTATGTATATACCACTATATTACCCACACCAATTCACGTGCATTTAGGTAATTCCCAGTCCTTCATCTTAACAAAGAACAATGCTCTGAACAACCTTGTACAGTTTTCAAACTTAATATATGGCAAAGTTATTTAAAACTGAGTATCTTGGTTTCTTTACCTGCAAAATGATAATGCTAATAGGATTTATTTGAAAGAATAAGTTTCAGGATTAAATGATATATAATATGAACTATTTAAAACAGTGCCTGGCATCACTGTTATTGTCACTATTATTCTACTGCTACTTCTACTGTTACATCTTCTTGGGATAATTTCCTAGAAGTGAGATTGCTGAGTCAAAAGTTATACACATTTTCTGTTTTTAAAACATTATTGTTAAGCTGCTGTTTCAAAAAAGTTAAAGCAATTTCTGTCTCAGCTGTATTCATTTTCTCATAACCTTGCCATCCTGAATATGGCAGTATTTTTGTTTTTGTTAATATGGTAGGCAAAAGTTCTATCACGTTTATCATTTTCATTCTATTTTCTATGATGTGTGTAGAGGTATTTGATTATTTTCCTGTTTCTGACCTATGGTACCCAGCTACATCTGTCCCTATCCCACACCCTCCTCTCTTAGTAGAAGAGGTTCCTCTCTTCCAGCCAGGATTCAGTCCTGTCAATTCCTACCTCCTCAAGGACCATACTCTGCCTGCGTCATATCCCTGTCTTCAAACCATGCTCCTCCGAATCCTTTGCAGCCTCAGTCATCCCTTCCAGACACTTGGAGAACTTGCCTATCCCACACATAGGCCCTACGGATAGAGCTGTGAATAGGACAAAGTCCCTGCCCATGTGGGGCTTGCATTCCAGTGTGGGCAGACAGGGTGTTCAGAAATAAATAAGGGGGGGAAAGGGGTTGGGGGGAGGGGGGAGGCAGAGGCAAGAAAGGGGAGCAGCTTAGACAAGAACCTAGTATAAAGGAACCATGGACATGGACAACAGGTGGGATTGCCTTTGGGGGGAATGGGTGGGTGGGGAGGGGGACAGAGGGGAGCAAAAAGGCGATGGATGTAATACAACAACAATAAAATTTAAAAAAAAGAAAAGAAAAGAAATAGGGTCAATTCCAGTTGTGATTGATAACATGAAGGAAATAAAACAGGATATTTGGCGGGAGAGTGACTGAGGGAGAAGCACTGGCCTCTCCTGAGAGACGGGATTTGAACTCTGGGACCCGAGTGATGAGAAGGGGAATGAATGTGGACTGCAGAGCAAGCCCCAAGGCCAGGGGTTGTAAGATAAGACTCATCTTGCTGAGTTGGAGCCACTGAAGGAGGGCCGGTTGCTCAGACATGTGAGCAAAGGGAAGCAAGCAGGTGGTGGCTCGGGGTTCTCTAGTTCTTCCTACTGAGAACTCTGAACTCTCTACCTCGAGCTGTGGCCTTTCTCATAACCTCCAGGCTGCACATCCAGCTTCTACTGATACCCACAGTGGCATCCAGAATTCTTTTCCTTTTTCCTCCACCATCCTATGATTCACCCTTGTGCCAAACTACTCTCAGTGCCTCCTCCTTGTCCCTTCTCTCTGCCTCTGACTCCTGTGCCTCCATCACCTCCCCTGCCCCAACCCCTGATTACCACTTGGCCTGGTACACTCCTGCTTGTCCTTGAACTCACACTGTCAGTTTGGGACCCACTTTTTACTGGCCTCTCTCCCACTGCTCAGTGTTCTCAGTGGCAACTCAGAGGACTGGGTGTCTTTCATCACTTGTTCCATGTAAGTACTGTACGGACTTGGGTCAAGTGATTGCGTAAATGAATTCTCCTCTTCAAGCTGATATTTCAAGATCTTCCCTTTTGCCAGTCTGTGGTCATGTCCTCGTTTGTTCCTGGTGCCCTCTGCCATCAGCCAACTGCCTTTAATATATGCTGGTTCTTTCAGATTTTTCATTTGCCTTTTGTGCAGCATTTATTAGAATATTATTCTAAATTACTTTGAGGCTTTCCTTTTAAGTTGAGTAAAAATGGATAATTAAAGCAGGTTTATATTAGTGATTCCATAATTACTATAATGACTGTGCATTGTGGAAGATACATACTAATTATCAAAATCCTTATTTTTTTAAATAGATAAAATTAAATTTCAGATTAAAACCACCAAATACCTTAAAGAAAATGTGATTGTTTATTATGTAAAAAGAAGGGGACACTCATACCAATTATCATTTTTTGTCACAGAGTGCTTTGTGTTGGTGGAACCGTTGTATTGTTGCTTAGTGAGGACCACTGTAGGTGCCTTAAAGATTGTGAAGAGAGGAGCACCCCTCTGTATTCCAAAGGCAGCCCCACAGACGAGCCTGGCCCTGAAAAGTGCTCGATTCCTGAAGAAAAAACTGGCACATCAGAGACACTGTCACCTTCGTCGGAAGCCATTGACCAAGCATGCTCACCCAAAATGCCACCATTTGGCTCTTTGATGCCGGTAGAATGCTACAAAGTTAGCCTTGGGAAGACAGATGCATTTATATACAAATATAAGAAGCCGTACTCTTCTGAACTGTAGCTGGCTAAATGCTGCGAGCCACATGCAAGGTCTTGAATGGCAGCCCCATAGCAGAAGTTGCCTCTAGGACCTTGATAGTGCCACAGAGTTGGAAGTAGACAGATGCCCCCCAAGACAGGAGGCGTGGCTACTGGACACAGGTTTTTAGTAAATGTTTTTGCTTTAGGCTCTGAAGGGCTTCATGTTTCTCACAAAGAAATTGAGTGAGTGTGCGTGTGTGTGTGTGTGTGTGTGTATGTTGAGAGAAAGAAAGAGAGAGAAACTGGGAATTGAGAATGATTTTTTAAAGTTGGACAAGTAGCAGCATGTTTTTTTCATTTTTATCAATAAATATTAAAGTGCTCTTAAACTTTGTATTCTGTGAGAATTGGAAAAGTTCTTCCCTGCCTGCAATTCCTAAACAACATCAAAACAAAAATGTTCAGTTCACAAAGAGTATCAAAATCATCACAAGTTGGTAATAGTTTAATTGTCAAACTTTGGAATACAGAGACTTTTATGCTTGTTTGATATTAAACTTGATTTTTGAACCTATCATTTTATGTACACACTTTGTGTTATATTCTTATGTAAAACATCAGTGGGAATGATAACAATATGAATTAAAACCAGTATCCTCCAACATGGTAGAAAATTGTATTTTTCTAAAAGCATGAAGAAATTGTCACCTCATATTTAAATGAAATGCATTTCTTTTTTTAAAAAAATTTTATTGTTGTTGTATTACATCCATCGCCTTTTTGCTCCCCTCTGTCCCCCTCCTCACCCACCCATTCCCCCCAAAGTCAATCCCACCTGTTGTCCATGTCCATGGTTCTTTTATACTAGGTTCTTATCTAAGCTGCTCCCCTTCCTTGCCTCTGCCTCCCCCCTCCCCCAACCCCTTTTCCCCTGACCACTGAAGGCCTATTCCTTGTATTCATACACTTGGTTCTGTTTTGCTTGTTGCTAGTTTTGCTCATTATTGTCCCGTAATGGATGAG
>PVIW01002937.1:106936-155811 GCA_004026585.1 Noctilio leporinus
GCTTATTTCACTAAGCATAATACTCTCCAGTTCCATCCATGTTGTTGCAAAGGGTACAAGTTCCTTCTTTCTTTCTGCTATATAGAATTCCATTGTGTAAATGTACCAAAGTTTTTTGATCCAATCATCCACTGATGGGCACTTAGGCTGTTTCCAGCACCTGGCTATTGTAAATAGTGCCGCTATGAACATAGGTGTGAAATGCATTTCTTGTGTGTACTACTTGAGAAAAAGAAACAAGAAGTTGATGAAAATATGACAGTAACCTAACGCAGTGGCTCAGCTTCTTGGCTGCTTTAGTACATTTGAACGGCCTTTCCATGTTCTAGGAATCTCTCGCGCTGTGAATCCCACCTCTCCAAAGGAGAAACAGGAATAGTTTTCCGGCTTTAGTGGGACATGTGACTTAGGCCTAGTATCAAGGTCCCCGATCAGAGTGGGGCTGACTGTTGGGCCACAGGTGACAAGTGGCATTTTTACCTAAGAGTACCTTACAGTAAGCCTATTTTGTATTCATACAACAAATATTTAGTACATACCGCAATCTGCCCAGGCAGTGTACTAGGCCTTAGATCACATCTGTGAACCGAACAAATATCCCTGCTCTCATGCAACTTAAACATTCTAGTGGGAGGAACAGATAAGAAATAATAGACATAATAAGTAATTTATTTGAAAAGTTAGAAGGTGAAAAACTGATGGAGTTGGGAGGGAAAATAATGAAGTGATTTGGGAATTCAAGACGATGAACCAAAGTGTTCTACATTTTTAAACAGATCATGAGAATATGAAATTTGAGGAAATAGTTAAAGAAATGGAAGAACGTTCCAGGCAGATGAAGCAGCCAGCTACAAGGCCCGGAGGCAGGAGAGGGTCCGCTCCCGTAAGGAACAGCAATAGAAGCAAAGGTGTCTGGAGGGGAGTGAGCCAGCAGGCGAGTGAGAGCGCCAAGACCGAGGGGTTGGCAGGTGGGGGAGGCAGGTTAGGTTATATCAGGCCTTGAAGACTGTATTTTGACTTTGACTCAAAGCCACTGTAGCGTTCTGAACAAGTAGCAAGCCAACATGCGTTTTATAGGGTCACTATGAGTGCTGTACTATGAATTGATTGTTGAAGGAGAGAGACCAGTTGGGAGTTTTTGTAATAATCCAGGCGAGAGAAAACCGTAGGTTGCCCCGGGGTGGTAGCAGTAAAGGTGTGAGAGGCTGCTGGATTCTGGATGTATTGTCAAGGTAGAAACAGCAGGATGCGCTGCTGTGTTTGATATGTGTATGGTGTGATAGATGGAGAAGAGACGGGAAGGACTGCAAATTTTGGCCAAACACCTGGAGCAATGGAGTTTCCACCGAGTGAGAGGGGAAAGGGCACAAGAAGGGCAGGGGGATGGGAAATGTCAGAGTTCCATTTTAGACTTGCCATTTTGAGATGTGTGTTATACCAAGTGAAGATGTTGAGTGGGCAATTGAACATATGAGGGTGCAGTTTAAGATAAAGGTCTTCTCTGGAGATTTTTAGCACATAGGCACCATGAAACTGGGTGGAACCACCAAAGGACTGTGGGGGAGAGGAAGGATGAGGAACAGGGCTGAGCCCTTGGTTCCTCCAACACTAAGACATTGGGAGAAGGGGCGGAATCTGCAAGGGAGACTGAGAATGAACAGGTGTGGCAGGAGGAAGGGAAGAATGGTTGTCTGGAAGACAAGTGAACAAAGGATGTGGGAGAGTGATGAACTATTAAATGTTGCTAACTGACCAAGTCAGGTAAGAACTGGAAACTGACCATTGGCTTTCACAATGAAGGTCATTCATGAACTTCACAGTAGGAGTTTTGGTGGCATGGAGAAGAAGCAAAGCCAGACTGGATTGGGCATATGAGGAGGTAGGAAAAGAGTTGGAGGTAGTACAGACACCTCATCCAACTAGTTTTTCTAAAAAGGGAGCAAAGAATGGAGGTGGTATGTTGGTAGGCATGTGGAATCAAGAGGGATTTTTTTTTAAGATTTATTATTTTTGGAGAGAGGTGGAGAGGGAGAGAGACATCAATGTATGGTTGCCTTTCATCTGCCTCCAGCTACAGAGCTGGCTGGAGACCTGGCTTGCAACCTGGTTATGTGCCCTGGCTGAGGAATCGAACCAGTGACCTTTGGATCAGCAGGCCAGCGGCACCTTATCCACTGTGCTGCCAGCCAGGGCAAAAGTGATTTTTTTTTTTTTTTTTTTTTTAAGGGAACAAGTAGCATGGTTTTTTATTTATGTTGACGAGAATGTTTTTGGAAAGGTGAAAAACTGATGAAGCAGGAAAAAGAAGATAAACGCTGGAGCAGTGTCCTTGAATCAGGGGATAAAGGCAGTCCACACGTTGAGGAATTAGCTTTCGATAAGAGCATGAATAATTTCTCCATGGTTACAAGTAGGAGGGCAGCATACAGACATTTCTGCAATAACATGATAAATGTGCTCCTGAAAGTCTTTTCATTCTCAAACGTTTGCACTGAAAATAGCCATTTATGGAAAAAAACAAGGTTGGGGCAAACCATTCCAAACCCATTAAGCTTTGTAACCTGCACACTAACAACAAAAAAAAAAAGTAATAATAAAAATGAAAAGAAAACATAGATATAATAAATACATCAGTAAATAAAGAATTTCACTTTTCCAAGAAAAGGGCAAAGGCAACTAGATAGAATTTGCTAGAAGGAAGGGTAGGTAGCTACTGAGTTGTACTATAAGCACTTCCAAGACAGAACCTATGGCCACCCTGAACCAAGAAGAGGCAGGAGTGGTGAATGGGCATCATGTAAATTATCTTGTTCTCCTGCCACTGCTCATTTAGGTTAGTCCTTTGCTGTCCTTTGCATTCAGCTGCACTTATCTGGTGGCATAAAATATAAATATATGATTGGAGGTTCAAGGTCACATCCTCCTTTGGCTCCCCTTCCAAACAAAATGGTCAAACAAACGCAGTACATAGTTTCGTAAAAACTGCAGCTCTTCGTTCCACCAAAAGGCACAGATGCATGATGGAACTCTGGTATCTGAAGGTGACTTAGTATGTATGTCACCTTCAGGTTTGCTGCTCTGACTTATTTTTAATGAAGGCCTGAGCAAGAGAGGGCTCTCCGGCTGGCTGGGGCCCACTGCACGCAGCTCTACACTTCTGCCCAAGTGACCCAGGGGCCCGGATGGTGCTCAGGGTTCCATGGCTGCTCATGGATGCTGAGCAGAGCCTGCAGCAAATCCTCATGGAGGGAGCACCGCTGCAGCCACCTAGCTTTTGGAACAAAGCCATACTCTCTTGTGCAAGTCATTCTTCTTCTCCTTCTGGAAATAACTCTTGACCTGTTCTGGGACTCGCTACTGAGGGCTTGACCACAGGACAGTAAGTGACCATGTGGCCTAAACTACCATCTTGAACTGGGAATGCTTTGATCCACCCAAGTTCTTTGGGCCCAGCTGTGCAGCACTCCCTCTTCAGGTGGAAATGGAATATGTCAGCACTGAGCTCCATGTGCCTAAGGGTCCTCGAGATGCTAGAGTTATCAGCCCCCTAGCTTCCCTCCTGCCTGCCTCAGTGCTACGCTCCTCAGCCACCCTTGCTCAGTGGCCTCGTGAACAAAATGTCCGTGGTTTCAGGAACAGAGATAATGCACTGGCTCAGTAAGGACTTCTCACTAGGGCTGGTTCATTTTCAGCAGCAGTATCTAACTGAAGTTTGTTCTAATACCATATCCAGGAGGGGATTTACAGTGGAGACCCTTCCCTTGTGGAGCAGGCAAGAATTTGCCCTCACTGGAAAAACTACTCTTTCTGGATTTGGATTGTCCAGGCCAGCAGCACCTTTCATGGCCTTACCAAATTGCCTTACTCACTTCCATGCAACAGAGCTTCCCACCAGAGTCAACTTACAGTGTGTGAGGCAATCGATAGGCCTCTAGGATTTCTAGTCTTACCATGTACCCCGTCACCAGAAACAGAGGGCCTTATGGGGTGGTGGAAGCACCATTAAACACTCCGTTATTGTGCCAGCAGACAATCAATACCTTGAAAGGGTGAAAGGCCCCCCTACAGGATGCTAGGTGTGCTATAAGCCAGCGACCGGCAGATGGCGCTCTTTCTCCCAAAGTCAGAATGAAGGACCGTCGGGTGAGAGTGGGAGAGGTACCTATTACCGTCTCATCTGTCGCCAGATCGTCTCTAATTACTCGGGCACCCTAATGGAATCCACTGTCTGGAAGGGTGACAATGGAAGCATCTGCCTTCAGGGGTCAGCAGGGACGGAGGGCAGCATTCGGGGCCCAACATCCATGGTGCAAGCTGTGATATGAGTGCCCAGCGGAGGCTGAAAAGGGCCGTCGGAGCCATTGCCCTGCCAGGCAGTTAGGACGGTGTTCCTGGCTGGATTGCCACCCAGGCTGATTTCCTGGCCCTTCTGAACATCTTACTATATTTTGAAACATACCCCTTTTTTTGCTGAACGATCCAGAGTAGGTTCTGTTGATTGTAACTGAGCACCCTGCCCCCCACACAGAGAGGGCAGAAGCACACTCCGTTCGCGCAGGCCCGCCTAGCTCATACTTGGTAGAGTGCCCCTTGTTGTCCGTTTTCCCTTTAGTCTGATTTCCCAGGTTTCAGTTTTATATTCTTTGGCTGCTCCCCTGCCTCCTGCTAAAGTACTTTTAATTTTGGCCCAGCAGAGACTTTGAACATCACAGTTTTGTTTTGTTCCATTTAGTTCCATGTCTAAGACCTATTTACATCTTCAGAAGGAAAAAGACATATTTAAGGGTAAACATCTTTGTGTGTGTAATCAAAAGGCAGATGACGGTAGGTAGGAAACTGTTTTGTCATTGACTATAGGCCTGAGGACAGTGAGTCAAAGGGACACTCAGGAGAAAGTCATGCAAGAGATGGCTGACAGGGGAGATACCTCCTTTCCATATAACATAGAAAGCTAGGTGTCATCAGGGATTCAAACTACCTTGATTTTAAAGAGGAACCCCTCACTTGGATTCTAGATGAATGCGATTGTTGAAGGAGCTATGCAGAAAGACTTTGGGCTAAAATCATAAATTCAGGAGAGATGCAAGGGCTTCAGAAAGCTATCCTGGTTGGCAAGAAATCTCGGATTTTTTTTAACTTTTTAAAAGATTTTATTTACTTATTGAGAGAAGGGAGGGGAAGAAAATAGAAAGGGAGAGAATCATAGATGTGAGAGAGAGAAACATCAATCAGTTACTCTTGTACACACCCCAATCCGCAACCAAACCTATAACCCAGGCATAGGCTCTGACCAGGAATTGAACCAGTGACCTTTCTTCACTTTGTGGGATGACACCCAACCCTGGAGCCACACTGGTCAGGGCTCAGGTGAGTATTTTTATGCATATTATATGAACACTGTTTTACCCTCGTGTTTGTAGCTTTTTCAGTTCTCTTATTCTCTCATTCATTTCCTCCTTCATTTATTCAGCTATCAAGCATTTACTGAGCACTGGCTATACATCAGGCTCTGGGGATGCTCCTTGCAAAACTGGTCTTGTGCGAAATGCTACAGTCACAGCTTTCTAGAAAGTGAGGGAAGCAGGGGTGGGAGGGCGCCAGCCAGAAGTCCACATTTTTGAGAGAGAGAATTACTTCTGACTTCTAGAAAGAGGGTGATGAAACCACTCTCTAAAAGAACAGAGCCCAGGAAAATATCTGAGAGTAAAAAAATAAGGAACTTGTTGAGAGTTTAAAGAAACAACTGAAAAACTTGCCGAGGTACATGAAGACCTTAGCTTGAAATCAGACAACCTCGTTCAAGAGAATCAAGAGATCGGTAGTATAATTTTGCCATCAGAATGCCACAATCAGTTAATATTGTCAGTTTTCATCAGGTTCCTTCAGCAAGAACTGCTTTCCCAAGGGGGTGACAAATGAGAGCAATGACTCGGTCCCCTCCCTGTCTGGCCCCCTGTCTCTTACACATTATTTCTACCCTTGAGTGGTCATCCCTCCAGCTGCCCTTTTGTGACCCCTGCCCTTGAGGTGACTACACTGTTTGAGATTGAGTCCACCTCACAAGAATGTGCACATTAACCATAGCCTGTCAGGGGCCCCAAATGCCCGGTACTGGCCTCTGAGGATTAGCATGAGAACCAAGGAAAATTATTTCACTGGGCCACAGGTTTTTGATTACTGTTTTTCTGTGAGTCAGGTCACTGTCCTACACAAAACCCTCTGATAGCTTTTCATTTTACTCAGAACAAAACTCAAAGTCTTGATCCGACCCTTGATCCCCTGGCCAGTTTCATCTGCTTTCACTCGGCCCCCTGGCTGATCCTGAACTGTGCAGGCCCATCTCAGGCCTTCCTCCTCTCGCCTGGACATTCTTCCATATGCCTGCCGTGCTCAGGCTCTCTGCTCAAGTGCCCCAACATTGGCGCAGCCCTCCCTGGCCTCCCTGGCTAGATGAGCCACACCCTCACCCTCGCACCCTGTTCTAGTGGGCTCCTCTGCTCTTTACAGCACCTATCACCACCACAAACGTTTGCCTCCTGTCTATCTCTTTGCATTACAATGGCAGCTCTTGAAGGGCTTTGTTGGTTGGCTCACTGGTTACTCAGCCCACCCCCGCCCCACCCCACACTGAATTCAGAGTCTGGCTTATACCAGGCGCTCAATATGATCAGTTAAATAAATGACCACCTGCAGGTTACTTCTCCTGGTAACCTGCCCACCAAGTGGACAAGGTCAGGAAGTCCCAGGATGCTAGACCAAATGTATGTATTCCAGTCTCTCAAAGGAAAAAGGAAAACATTTGCAACTGTTAAGTCCTTGAAGGAAGATTTTTTTTCCCTTTTTTTCCTTGGTGATATTGGAACATCTGGAATCATGCGGCACAGAGCCAGTTGCTCAGTCGTTACTAGGTAAAAGTTTGACATTTTCTGTGGCACCCTTCTGGATTGTGTAGGCATATCACAGACCCACAGGCTGATTGCTTTAAAAAGTAATAAGATTGTACTACATTTCATCTTAACCAGTTGCATTCTCCACTCATCCAGCTTCCTGCAGTAACTGGATTTTTGGGTTTTGACAAGTTTGTGACGAGGGAGGCCACCAGTCCCCTACCACGTGACTCCGAGTAGCTGTCTGACCCTGACCCCCTTTTCTCCCAATCACCCTCTTTCTTCCCTCACCTTCAATCCCTTGAAAACCATCCCCCATTCCTGCAAACACCCTTTCATTGTTACTTTATTTGGAAAAGTCTTTAAGAACTGGCTCATTCTTCAAGTCAACACTGCACTAATCACGTGGTTATCTCCCCCACTTTACCTTTCACAGTTGGCTTAGTTGCAATTCCCGAGTCCATTTTATGTAAGAAACATGTTGGTGAGATAGTGATTAGCTCTAGTCACAGCAGGGGCATGTAAAGCAGAGGTGGATGATTCATCCACGTGTTTGCAGGAATGCAGATACCTACTCAGATAGGTCTCCCTCAAACTCGTTAGCTCATTTGCTGGGGAGATGGGCACCCGGCTAGAGACAGGCTGAGAGACCCTGGGTGAACGCTCACCCTCAGCATCACCCATTGCCAACGGGGTTGACCTTCAGAACCTCCTACACCTCCCAATCTTGAGCTTCGATTTTGTTTTGTTCTTACATCCCTGCGGAACAAGCCCCTCCTCTAAGAAAGAGTGTAAAATGAAGTAGCCTCCTTGATGCGTAATTTAAGAACTGGAAAAGATGTCCTTGCCTTGACATCGGATGGCCTTATTGGATTATTTGTGTAATTTACAGGCTATATGTTTCATCGGTGAGTTCACGTTCAATTCAGAGAAAGACAGTAAGAGTTGACAGAGGTGTCCAAAGTAGTTTGCGGGCTTCTTAAACATAGGGTAATTGCCAACACCCCCAGAAAGCACATGAGCTCACAGACAGCTCCAGAGGTTAAGAAGAGATGATCAACTTTCAGAGCCACACATCAAGGCAGTCACGAAACAAGGACTAAAATTCATGAGTCTCCCAGTTCTCTCCCTCCCTCTAACCACAAAGTTATCTAGCCTCCTTTTTTGAATAATTGCTTTCGTTTAATATATTTTTTTAAAAAGCCACTGGGAATGAATGCTCTTACAGGACAAAGTAAGGAGGACCTACTCACTTAAATATTAATCTTGGAGCCACCCTGGTGACATAGGAATTTGTTAAAATGCTCCCGTGGGGGAGTGCCAAGAAGTTAATTAAAATTGCTGTCATACCTTTAGGCTACTGCAGAGCTCAGGGTCTCCTGAAGGCCAGTCTCCTAAGGAGAGGTTCTGTGCTGATAAAAATAGGCCTGGCGTTCTTTATAGAATCACAAAGGGCAGTGTGTTCTCTGGTTTAGCAAATCAGCAGCTTGATTAAAACTGCAGAGCCTTAACTTCCAAAGGGAACCATGAGAAACGAAAAGGAATGTGAACCTATCCAGGTGTATAAAATTCTGAGATATTTAAGCTCAGATAGTTTTTCAGTGTAATATTGTTTTTTGTTTGTTTGTTGTTTTTACTGGGTCTCGGGTAAGTGACCCATATCTTTCACCTGAGAGGTGAAAAGAGTATCAATTTTGGGGTGAACAGATCAGAAACCAAACTTTAGATCTGCCACTTAGTTCCTTAGGGGGTGGGGGTGGGGTGGTATTTAACCTCTATGAGCCTCAGCTCCCCATCTATAAAGAAGGGGTGTCTGTGAAGAACATGGCTTGGAGTAGTCACGGAGGAAGTGCTGAGTTAGTCCCTTTGGCTTCTCATCAAAGAAGAAAGGACCTGAGAATCAGCTTTCTTTTCCACTGATTGATATCTAACCTTTACAAGAATGAAGGAGACCTAGGAACTGGCAGAAAAGCGACTCTAGCATCATCCTCTGAGAATCGAGTGATTTAAAAGAGAGAGGTGCTATTTGTTTACTTGTTTGTTTGTTTGTTTGAGCACCCAATGGCATCTAGAACCAACAAATGGGAAACCAAGGCTTAGGGGGTGATGCAAAGCTTATCGATTATTACAAGGCTCTGGATTTCTTTTGCATGCTTATGTTTAACAGCTTCAATGGGAATGATAAGACATGATGTGAATTACCTGTGAAGAATGAATTTGAAGCCCACTGACGCCACTGCTGAGTGCAGTTTAGTTCAGGCTAAGTTTCTAAAGCAAGTATTTTTGTACTCATCTTAGTCAACTTAACAGACAGGCAAAGCCTTGGGGATAAAAATGAAAGGTGTTTTTTGATTCAAGAACTAAAGGTCCGAGTTCAACACCTGGTTGTGATTGTGAGGGCTCTACAATCTGTGTTCTGGAAGCACAATGAGTCCCAGCCCCTGAGTGTCAGGATCTAGCAAAGCCTTTCCAGAATTCCCAGAGGATGTCACCCCACATCTATGCAGCTAGTGAGGGAATTTACCTCTAAGGTCCTGCCTAGATTTAGAACAGTTCCTAAAGAGCCTGAGGGAACTATACTTCCTGCATCCTCACAATCCACACCCACCATGGTGGCATCATCAGAGGCCTGGCCATCCAAGATCAGCGGATCATAAGGCAAGTGGCCTGTGCATTTTGTGAATGTTGGCAATGCCAGCCCTACAGCATGGCTAGGGTTTAATGAAGGCAGGTCAGTAGCCTATGGAGGGTGGGAGGGATTTAAGCTGGGGCGGCCAATGTGTGACATCTGCGTTTCCCTTTCACTCACAATCACGATGTTCTTTCCCCTGTGCCTGGACTGAAATCTTCCCAGTCTCCAATGATTGGCCAAGTTCACATTCAAACAGAATCTTTATTTGCCAAGCCTGGTGGAGGCAGCTTCTGGAGAACAACTGGAAACCAAAGAGGAGGAGGCTGGCAATGGAAAAATTAGAGAGAAGGAGCACTGGGGCCATTGGACCACATTCTCAACTACAGCTTTTCACTCTTGGGCTCCACTCAGTAAAGGATAAATGCCATCCTAGGTGACCCTGGATTTATTTCAAGTTATCTTATGCCCTCTTTTCTGCAAGAACCCTAAGTGCCTTAGTAAATAACCTAACTCTAAAAATGGCTTAGTAGTCATCCTTAATTTTGCCCCTTCCCTTACCCCACACCTCCATCTAATTTACCAGCAGGTCTTGTCAATTCCATCTCAAAAACATACCCACCCACTGCTCTCCATCTTCCGCTCCACCTTGGTGGTCCAAGACACGATTGTGTTGCCTGGATTTCTGTAACACCCTTCCTCTAACTAGCATACTCACCGCCATTCTTGGCTTCTTCCAATCCATTCTCTATCCAGTGTGATCCTCCCATTCTTAAAGTGGAAATCAGATCACATGATCGTTGTTCCCGGTATGCAGTGGGGCACCCAGGGCATCTTCAAGCATTGGTGATTGCCCTGCAGCAAGGACGTCCTCTCTATTTGGTCCAAGGACAGGGCTCTGAGAAATTCAAATCGTTCCAAGTTTTTAGTCAGGATAGCCATTTGCATTTATTTAAAGGAAGTCATTTTTGCAGCAGTCCTTTCAGAATTTCCATTAGAGATTTAAAACCTACCTGAACATAAATGGGAAAGCTTTCAATTGAGGTGTAAAACCACACTGAGGTTACTCACTTCATGCTGTTTGAGCAATCAAATAAATGTTCCATAGTTCTCAGTTTCTAACGCATTTCAAGCTATATCTGGGTTAGTTTGGGTTAATAGCCCCTTTAATTATTCTAATGAGGCTTACTTGCTTACCACGCTATATTCTCATTCCATTTAGCCTATATTACTACTGTATATTTTTTATGAGCTCCCTAAAATTGGTGCTTATGGAATGAGTTCTGCCGAGGAATGATGCAGAGTTTCTCTTTGTGACTCTGAACTCACGCATTTGCTCCACAAAGATTTACGAGCACCTCCTGTTTCCCAGAGCTAAGCACTGGAGATACTACTCTATGAGCAAAACAGTTTCACACTGGAGATGCTCTATGAGCAACACAGTTTCCACCTTACAAGGGTTTTTGATCCAGTCAGGGGTGAACAGGTGATTAGGAGGCAGCATAACCATTCAGGAAGAGGGTTAAATCAGTGCGGGGTGTTCCAGGAAGGCTCCCAGGGGTTGTGTTGAAGCTGAGCCACCAGGAAAAGTTAAGAAGCAGATAGAGAGAAGTGGGCTGGGCGACCCCAGCAGAGGGGACAGTCTAGCAAAAGCCTGGAGGTGGTTACCAGGCAGCATTAGCGACCCACGCACTGGCTTCCAAAAGGTCATTGATCTTTGACCTTGTGGCCTCCAGTGTCTTCAGGACCCCAGGTTCCTCTTCATCTTTAGCTCAGGCAACTGAGACTTACCTGTGCAGGATACCTTTGTCGTTCTCAGATACAAGTTTCAAATGGGAAGTCTTTAAGAGGCAACAAATAAATAAAAATATGTTAATACACTTCTTATGTTGCTGAGGATAAATGCAAATGAGAATGATACGAAGTAAAAGGTACAGCCAGGTAGAATATGACTCAAATAAAACTTATTTTAATAACTGGATTGAGTTACTTGAACCCTGGATTCATGAAAACATTAAAGGGCCTGAAAGAGTGTCTAACTTCTTACTTGCATGTAAGTTCATTTTATTAGAATAAGCTTCACAAGCGCAAGATCCCTTGTGTTTTGCTCCTTTGATGGTGTCTCCCAAGTGCCTAGATATAGTGCCTGACACATAGTAGGCATTCAGTAAATATTTGTTGCAAGATGTAATAACTTTATGGAGGAATGGCATTCTACATAAGTTTCCCCTATCCTGGACTCTTGACTGTCAAGGGTCCCTGGTCCTCCAGGGAAGGAGGGGTGGGAGGCAATAGTTCTAATACTGCAGACCAACCAAGAAACACATTGTTTAAATGATGGCTCTGTGGAGCCTATGGTAAGGCTCTTTTTTTTTTGTCAATGCTGCCTGGATGGGGCAGATGCCTATGATTTTCAGTTTACAATCCTAGCTGTTCTGTAAGTTCACTTTCCATTCAAAGCTCTGTCTTGTAGGGGGAATTTATCCTCAGTTGTTATTCAGAACATGCAAACTCAGTTGTGCCAATGTCCCTGGGCCTCCCATGGCTCAGACTGGCTGTCACTGAGAAACTCTTTATTCCAAGGCCTGGTCCCTCCCAGCCCCGCTGGTTCTGCTACTTAAGGTTGGGGCATGACAGCCATTGTACCAAAGGCCCCAGTGTCCCCAGATGCCCCCATACAGCCATCCTCTGAGGTCCTGGTGTCACTGAAATGGGATCCAGCCTGAAGTGAGTCTGCCTTGGACCAGCCTATAGTATGTGGATTCTTGACTTTGCGCAGGAAAGATTTCACAACACGAGTCCCGGTGATTTTGAGGGTACATTTATTGAAGCTGGGGACAGTGAAACGAAGGAAGGACTTAGGATAGGAGAAGCAATAGGAGAGATCCTAGCTGGGGCTGCTTTGGCTCTCTAAACACGTCCGAGAAAGGGGGCCTTGGAGACATGTTCAGGGGGTAAGCCCTGGGACAAGCTGCTCTCCTGGTTGCTAGTCTCGTGGGAGAAAGAAAAGGGGTGGGCACGCTACGGAGAGAGCCTGCACTATCTCCACGGCTTCTTGTCTCTTTTGCAGGCAGGAACCCTGGAGGAGGTGTCAGGGGAGGGCTTTAGCAGAATATTCATCGGTTTTCCAGGTGCGTTTTTTATATAATAAGTGGATGTTCCAAAATGAGTGGGTACAGGGACCAGGATCACCTTCTGGTCAGCTTTGCCTCTACCTTGGATTTGTATGGTTATCATTGTTTTTATTGTTGTTTTTGTTATTTGTTCCCCTGACCCTGTCAGTCCTTGGGTTTGTCTGGCACCAATGGCACTAATGGGGTCTCTGTTATCTATCTCCCTGACGAGCTATTTACTCTCTGGTTAAGAGGAGAGGTGCCAATCATTTGCTGGCCATGTGTTCTTGGTTTAGGGACGATGAGATGTTGCCAATTACTAGTTGGCTGTAAATTGCCGGACTTGTTTGGCCCTATTTGTCTAACCATCTATCTCAGTGTCCCTTATCCCAGTTGTCAAAAACTCCCCTAAATATCTAACTATCCTGCCTCACCAACACCCTCGGGGAGCATGAGGCCCAGCTCTTTACTCAGCTGCCATCTTTGCCCTTTCCAGTCTCTGGGTACAGGCATGCAACTAGACGTGGCACCGGGAGAACAGGAGGAGAAAAAACAAATCATCTCAATAAATTATTCTGCTCCACGCAGGACGGGTGAGGCCATTTCAATTGCTTCGTTCGTTAGTCAATTAAGAAAAGAACCGTGAAAGAAGTCTCAGAAAAAAAACTTTTTAAGAATTTTTTTTCTTAAGTAAGAAGCCCAAGGACTGAGGGCTCAATGCTCAGACTTGGCGACATTGGATCACCCTTCCCTGACAGTCAATAGAAAGCCAGGAAAAGAGCGCGCGTCACTCTGCTCCAAGCTCACGTTGGCAGGAAGGCAGCAAGGCTTTGTTCTTGCCAGAACACGTTTGAATTCTAACTGAACTTTTCCCCCTTCTAGGCAAATTTTTCTGGTGCATAAACCCTTCAACCTTCTGTCACTCTTGAGGCTTTTTTTCCCATTCTCACCCCAAACCCCTAGGAAGCTTTACAGAAACTTCAAAAGTCAGGCACTCAGACACTGCTTTGGTGGTTGGAATATAAATGTTCAGGAGTCTCGACATCTTCTACTGGGATCTTTAAAGAAGACTTCAAAGAAGCAGCTCTCCAGCTTTGAGAATTTCCCACTCAAGTAATAAATAAAAATAATTGCCCCTCTCTGTAGATCTCTGATCTCATCCAGAGGGATGGGTTTATTGAACAGGCCTGGGAAATGGCCAGGAATTGGCCGCACAGGTATACAAGGTCAGTCCTGAAAGTATGGGCCGCGCAAACTTTTAATTATATTGACATTGGCTCAATACTTTCTGGACAGATCTTGTCATCCTGTAGCCTCTGGGATCACCTGACATCTTCCAAAAGGCTTATGTCACATGACATGGACACTGTCGCTTAGAAATCAGGCTTCAGCGGGGAGGGGAGGAGGGTAGAATACCGTTATCCTTTGATGACTACCAAATGAGTTGGCACCTTCCTCTATTTTAAAGAGCATTTTACCCCACATTGTGTGTAGAATAAAGGATCACGTTGGAGTTAAAAGGAAAAGCTTTGACGTGAGCGAGTGCCCACCCTTTAAGATAAGGAAACACAATGGAAGAATTTAAACTTTTGTACTATATCCACACATAGGAAAAGGAAGCAAGCATTCTGAGTCTGACATTGTATCTAGAGAAAACATAGTCCAGTTATTGGCACATGGAAAGAACTAAATACACGCTGGCTCCTAAGGCTGTGACTGCAGCTTTGGCCCAGAGCAGTGGCTCTCAATCCCAGCTGCACATCAGGATTATCTGGGATGTTTTTCCCTTTTTTCCAAAAATACTGAAGCTCAGGCTCAGCTGCAGACATTCTGGGTCACTTTGTCTGGGGTGAGGCCCACTCTAGGTACAGTTGAAGAAAGCCGGATAGAGGATTGTGATGGACAGCCGAAGTTGAAATCTCCCGGCCTTGGTGGTCCAGGGAGAAAATCAGAGACATTGTATCCTCAGTACTGGCTAACTATCAGGTAGATGGTAAAGGAAATGAAAGAGGAGAGTGGGGAATTTAAAATACCAGGGTAAGGTTTTTTAAAAAGTTGAAAATGGCATCTTTTTTGCATAGCAAGTGTGTGGCTGCTACATACAAAAGACAAGTAAGAACAACCGACCTAACAGAAAGGGGGAAATTAGTAAGGCTTAACTATAGTCTTATGGAAACAAGGTTCTCATCTGTCTGTAGGGCTGGGAAACCTATTATCCCAGCTGAAAGACAGGAAAGCACACCCAGATTAACAAGGGGGCAGTCATTTAATGCAGATATCCAGTTAACATAAAGAGACAGAGGCTGGACAACAGACAGGACTTGAACTAATACTGCATAGTGTCACGGGTTAGCTCTTACATGGTTGATCTGTTTTCCTTGTGATTTTGATTCCAGTACAAAGATGGCGAAGAGACTTCAATTAAGAAACTAAATAAGGCAACAGAAGAAGAATCTTCCTGTGACAAGGAACAGCCACAAGCACAAACATTTGATGCTGACAGTAGACACCATTAGGACAAGTTCTGAAGATGCTGCACTGAAACTTAACAAGCACGGAACGATGACAAGAAAATTACACTTTGTTCTGACTCCTTTCGCAAATAGAAATGACTCTCAGGTGATTGTTATATACAAACTTTCTCAAATCAATGGCAACCATACAAATTTTTCCATTGCAATTTCCTCTTTTTTTCTAAACCCAGAAAAGTCCCACAGCACCACACCCCATTTCTCACAGTCAAAGCATAAATAGTCATTAAAGCACTTGAATCCACAGTAGTCTTGTCCTAAGAAAGGTATGGAGGTTTTGCATGATTTTATATCAGTCATCCAGAAAGGGCTGGCAGGCAACAGGTTGGAATGTCAAAGACCGCTTTGTGCTTGGGATCCTGATGCAGACTCCGCTCTGTCCCCCCTCAGGAGTTGTCTGTCCGCACTGTGAATGGGCCACCAAACAATCAACTTGAGTGTGGACAGTCATACCGTGGAGTCCCTGCCAGACTTTAGATGCACAATCTTGGTCTGGCTAATAAACGGATAGGCAATGCAGAGACCTCCAGCTGCCACAATAAAGCCCAAACTGCACCAGGCGCAAAAGATAGACCAGCTGTAGCCGTGTTCCACATCATTAGGCAGGCTATAAATTAGCTTCGGGAGGCGGTTCAAATCATAGGAGATGCTGGCAGCATAAGTGCAGAGGGAAATGGTGCAAAATATCCCTATAAATAATACAAAGAGAAGAGAATCATCAGTTACAGTTTTGCCTGCTACAAGGCAAATGCCAGGCAGGCCTTTGTGAAAATGAAATCAACCAATGAGGTGATCGCTTCAAATTAATAAAGGATCTATAATTTTTTGACCTGAATTACTTCATTCAACAGACTGGCAAAACCAGACCTAAGCAAGGCATTGGAGATGTAGGAGCAAAGAACACAGGGGAAAATTCTAATAACTTGAATTACTCAGAATTATCTTGCTTGAAGGGTATGTATAGTTAAATTTATGTTTGTTTTTTATTATTAAAAACAACTTGATATCAATTCTAATTATTTTCAAGGACAAAACTTCTATAACCACTCAAACCTAATATAAAAGTTTTAATTTCCCTTTGGTCTATCCCTGATTTGCCACATTTTTATGTAGTTGCAATCATCATACAAAGTCTACATTCTTTTTCAGTTACCATTAGCATTAGTATTTGTCATGTTGCCTCTAAGTAATATTTTAAATGAATTTTTACAAGTGCTAAATCATTTTTTAAGCCACAGAGCCTGGCACATACTAAAGCCTCAATAAATTGTGTGAGGTTTTTTTGTTTTTTTTTTAAAGATTTTATTTATTTTTAGAGAGAGGGGAAGGGAAGGAGAAAGAGAAGAAGAGAAACATCGATGTGAGAGAGAAACATTAATTGGTTACCTCTCATCCACACCCCAACCAGGGACTGAATCTTAAAACCCAGGCATATGTCTTGACTGAGAATTGAACTGACGCCACTTTGCTCTGTAGGACGACACCCAACAAACTCAGCCATACCAATTAGGACTGCTTTGTTGTTTTGTTGTGTTTTGTTTTTAATATAAATTCAATCCAGAAAGTTGGACATGATGTAAAAACAGGTGAGTAAAGAAATCATATACTTCAACCACTAGGAATGTAGGCATTTTGTGTCATATAAATGGACAGACCCAAAATTTTGCTTGTTTCTTCCAACACATGTATATATAACTGTTCTTCCACTAAAATCGGGACTCTAATAAAAATCCCCCAAACAGAAGCATTTTTAGTACTCAGGCGATTCTCCAAGGGCGTAGATGCTTCTATTCCACTACAATAGACCCCCAACAATGCTCCTTTTGGAGGGGCAGGGGATCAGCATGAGGCTGTCACTGAGCTGAAGATGGTCATGAAAGCAGAAACCAGCCCCAGTGACATGCGGGAATGCCCAGTTTTAGTCTGAGCCCTATGTATCTCTTCTTCCTTCCTTGGTTTATCCCTGTGGATGGTGGAGGTTGCACCTATTTGCTGGAAACTGGTTTTGTTAACCTTAGGGATCGATGCAGCCTCTCCCTAGTTAACAGACACAGATTTGGTGACCGAAAAGAATGCTAAAACCGAGATACTGCCTCTTTTAAAACAGCTTAAGGGGATCAGAAACGCCACCAGAGAAATGAAGAGTGGGCAGCAGTTGAGGAAATAAAGATCTCCTGTAGGCATTTTCTTAGGTGCTGGAATTCTGCCTCCACTCAAATGACATAAAAGCACATAGCTTGAACCCTTTTCCAAATGGCCAATTAGGAAAGAAATGTTTTAAATGAAAAGGATGCTTGGTCTGAGATAATTTGATATTTCCTACTCTGCCTAATTCTGTTTTTAAACTCTAAAGTGATTGCTTTTCTACAAAGAATAAAAGCTTGTCTTCCAATTCCTTGCTCCAGAATATAATGGCAAACACATCACTTTGAGTTCTCCAAAGAACGATCATGATAGGAGGAACTCTCTCATAAAGGAACGAACCAGGCCGAAAAGAGCACTTCTCTACTCTTTTCAAATCCTGTCAAGAGCAAGTGTTCTTACATGAAGGTTTTCGCTGGCACCAAAACAAAGACAGTGTTTATATATAACAAGGTCCTTCTCACAAATTCTGTAAAGAGAATGAGGCAGTTAGGAAAAAATTGATCTTTGGAGTATCAACAGGTACAATATAATACTAGAAAAACGACCTGTGTGCAGGAAAAGAAACTCTATTCTACCTTTCACTGTCTGCACCCAGCTGAATGCCAAAAAGCAAGGCTTTTTACAAGTGTCATGGTTTTAATGACCTCTGAAAGCTTGAGTTCAAACTTAGACTTTCAAGCATCCTTTGATGTCCAAAGGCATTAGGCTGACATGCGGGAAAGGCAGATTCTGGTCCCCAGATCTACTGTGCAACCTTGAAATTACCTAGCTTCGCTGAGCCTTGGTTTCTTCATCTAGGGGGGAAAAAAAACACATGGGACTTAGTTACTAAAGTCCCTTATAGTGCTTCCTTCTCAGACACTGCAAATGATGTCACTAATGAAATGTCCATCCTTGACTGAGTGTCCAGAAGGCTGAAACTCCCTAAAACGAAATCAGTGGCCTACCAGGAACAAAGGTCAGGGAATTTACGGTATGCATCGTGCTCCTAAGCTCACCCTTGAGTCCATCTCACCATGCAAACCTGATTGCTAATCTTATTTTTATGGCTTACTTGCATTTATTTTATCACGAAATAATATATGCCCTTCTGTGCCACTTCAGTTCTTTTTGGAATAGGGCCCTCATCAGACCTTGATGAATAACCTGCTTTATTTTCTGAGGCCTTTCTTCCCTCAGCTAGAAGAGGTAGAAAGGGCTACTAAGAAACCACGAATACACTCCCAGCCCTTCCCCCTGCCCACAAACGCTCCACAGGCTACTCTTCAGTGACATTTTATTTTTCCTTCCAAGATGTCCTTAAAGTTGTTCTGAGTGAGAGGAAAGCCAAGGTTAACAAAAGAGCATATCTAAGAGTTCTTCCTTTTCAGAGACTCACATCACTTAAAAAAAAAGGTTGCAAATGTACAGCTGCCACAGCTATTGTATCTGCTCATTACCAGGAAGTATACTGAGAACAGACAAAGCATTGTTTCCTAAGCTTTTGTAAAAGAGACCTGACCTAGCAAAGATATTTTTTTTATTAATTTATTTTTAGTTAGTTTTTTTTTTTTAAGATTTTATTTATTACTTTCAGAGAGGAGGGTAGGGAGAAAGGCAGAGAGGGAGAGAGAAAATCAAAGTATGGTTGCCTTTCGCCTGCCTCCTGCTACAGACCTGGCTGGATCAAAGATATTTTTAAAAGGGAAAAATAAAACCACCTAGCTTCAAACACACCATGAAGTGCTGTTTAAATGATGAAAACACCCTTGCTGTACCTGGATTATTAGTCTCAGGTCCACTTTTTATACTGTGGAATTCCATTTTGGTTCCATATGCACATCTTACAGCACTCGTGTGGATTAATAGTTCGCTGGGGCTGCCATAACAAAGTACCTTGGGTGGAGGGAGGGAGAGTTAAAACAACAGAAATGTATCCTCTAATAATTCTGGAGGCTAGAAGTTTGGGGTCAAGCTGTGGTCAGGGCTGGTTCCTTTGCAAGCCTTTCTCCCTGGCTCCCAGATGGCCTTCTTCCCCCTGTGCCTTCATACGGTCCTTCTTCTGTAAGTGTATCTGAATTTCCTCTCATAAGGACCCAGCCATATTGGATTAGGGTCCCCCTATGACCTCGTTGTAACTTAATTACCTTTTTAAAGACCCTATCTCCAAATATAGTCACATTCTGAGGTACTAGGGGTTAGAACCTCAACATATGAATTCTGAGGACATACAAATTCAGGCCCATAACACCGTGTGTATGTGTACACACACACACCCATACGCATGTTGTGTAGTCATGTATGAAGTATTTTTCTATCCCTCCCATAGGCCTAAGTAAGATTTTGCTATTTAAAATGTTATTTAATCAGTTACTCAAGAATTATTTATCTAGCATCTACTATGTCCAAGTCTCAGGTCTGATGATCTTAGGGGTAGCTTGGTTGAATGAGTTCTTGTGGTCATAGCCATAACTGGTACCTGATGGCTGTGATCAGAACCCTGAGTGTCCTTTCCACTCCACTTGCCAGCACTCAGCTCAGGGAAAAGCTGCAGAACCCTCCTAGACTTCCTATAAGTTCCCCACAGAGACTAATACAGCTGAGCACATGGACCAACAAAACCAGCTGAATAAAACTGAGCTCTGCAATGCACTGAATTCTTCCAACCTCAGCACCAGTTCATCCCCCATTGCCCCACATAGGTCTTACTTACATAGCAAATTATTTTAAATAATGCTACATCTCTTGTCAGTAGTCATCTAGTCAATGCCAGCTATGGGATGACAGCATGAAAAGATAAGGTATCACCCCTGCATTCAAAAGTTCCAGATCTTAATGGTCCTTCCTGAAAGTCCATGAGGAAAGAGGTCACCTCTCCATTCTTCTCATAGGCTTCTCCTTCCCTTTTGCTTCTCCCCTGACCAGCTGGGCATTACCACTGATATACTTCAGCCCAGTTGGTGGCACCCAGGGAGAAGTTCCTAAGTTCCGAGCTCAGTCCTGGCTATTACTGGTAGCATCTTGAAAAATGTGAATAATAACTGGCTCCAAAAAGCCCTTGTATACAGCTACTTTTCTAATAAAATATCACAAGGTTTTCTGCCAATATTGTTAATTAGAAAATGCCATGCTATCACAAAATTATAGGGCTGGAAGGGACATTTTTGGGTCAAGACAGACACAAATTTATACTGCCATCCCAGATCATCAACTTAATTTTCTTCCCTAAAATCTTGATGGCGCCTGTGGCCAGCTGGTAAGATGGTGTCTACCCCAGCTGGGGTAGCAGGGCCCATTCTTTGGACCATCCTCCTTGGATGTGCTTACAAGGCTAAAAGACATTCAAGTGATGTTACCCTGGTTAGCACCCCCTGATAATAACACAACTACAATGCCCAAAGGTCTAAACATTGATTTTCCCCCCTTCAAATGATGACCTGCCCATCATTCTGGTCTCTTTGTAATTCCAAAAAGAAAGAAAAAAAAAAAAAGCCCCATGTTACCTTTCATACGGGTTGCTCAAAAAGTCATTCCTGCCTGGCTGGTGGCACAGTGGATAAGCCACCAGCCTGCGAACCCAAAGGTCACTGGTTCGATTCCCCAGCCAGGGCACAAAACCCGGTTGCAAGCCAGGTCTCCAGCCCGGCCCGTAGCTGGGGCAGGTGAAAAACAACCATACATTGAGGTCTCTCTCCCTCTCTGCCTCCTTCCCTTCTCCTCTCTCTAAAAAATAATAATAGAATATTTTTTTAAAAAGTCATTCCTAAGTTGTCTTAACTAAATGACTAAGCAGGAGTGATACAGACAAAACTTTACCAAGCAGTAAATAAAAATCCACAAGCAGCCATTATTAAATCCCCCAAGCATCCACTCTTTTCCTGAAAGATGGCAGGAATCTCATTTAAAGTCAAAACCTGACCTGATGGGACACAAACCCATTTATAGTCCCTATTGATCCAGCATAGAATATTTTTTGCTGCAGACACGTTAGTTCATGCGTCTGCTTTCAGACCTTGCTGAAAGTGTTCCATAATATATGCACCATGTTACCTTTCTGTAAGAAAACTTGAATATCTTGGATTCCAAGACATACCTGGCCCCAGGGGTTTCAGAAAAAGCATGAAGGACCTTCAGTTTTAAGCCATAAGCAACGGATAAACTAGGCAGCCTGGTCTCTGTGTCTGCTTTATCTGCTGTCATAGCAGGGCTGGATGCCACCCCCCTGGTCAGCGGGGGCTGCCCGGGGCACAGCCTGTGAAGGTGATGGATCCAGTAGGCAGTGAGACCCCATCAAGGAAAGACCCAGCTTTACCCAACTTTTGGAACTCCCAGTACATTAAAATACATTAAATACCCTAGAGGAAGACACAGCAATTGTATTTTAAAAGGTTTGCATTGAAATTGAAATGGACTCCTAGATACAAAGAACAGACTGATGGTTGCCAAAAAGGAGAATGGTTGGGGGACTGAGTGAAAAAGGTGAAGGGACTAAGTACAAATGGGTATGTAGACAATAGTCATGGGAATGTCAAGGACAACATAGAGAATATAGTCAGTAATATAGCAGTAACTATGTACAGTACCAGGTGGGTACTGGAAACACCAGGGCAATCACTGGTATGGTTGACTAACCACTACGCTACAAACCTGAAACTAATACAAAATAATATTGAACCTCAACGGTAATCTTAAAATGTTTGCATTGAATAAATTAAGCCTTGACAATATAACAAATTATTACCATAATGATATGATAATGGCTATTGAATGGAACTCATCATTTAGTGTTGATGGAAATACTCACAGTACCCTCGAAGCAGTGTGTTCTGGGAATGGGCCGCCACTTATAGATGGAAAATAAGTATCTTATTCCCTCTGTGGGTCACCTCAGAGGATGTGAAGTCAAAGGGCTACATTTGAAGCCACTGGGGGATGAGAGGCCTGGCCGTGGTGCTTCTGCAGGACCCCTTGAGGTTCCAGGAAAGAGAAAGCGGGCAGAAAAGAGGGAGACCCTGGCTTCCTGATGAGAACTGACAGTTGGCAGCAGGGCTGCTCCACTTGTGTGTAATCAGGAGCTGCCTGAATGCAAGAAGGCAGAAGCAGAAAGCTCTCAAACTGTCACATCGCTGATGTTCTTCATCGAAGGTTCAGTTAATAAGTTCAGGTGGAGAATGAAGATGCCAGCACATTAGAAGAGGCTAAGTTTAGCATAAAAAATCTGTGGGAGTAATGCTGCAAGGACTGCTGAAGACATGCCTGCTCAATTCAAACAAATTCTTTTAACCCTTATAGCTCTCCTTTCCTGCGACTGCAGGCAAAGGCCCTACAGCTAATTTGTCTCATGCAGTGGATTAACATAGTGAATACAACACAGCCTGTCCACTCCATGGAAGAACAAGCAGCTGTTAAGAACTGAATACAAAACCATGGAAGGACATGGGGAATGGTTAGTATGATGTTAAGTGGAAGCCCAAAGACTAAGTACGTTTCCTATGATGATGGTTGCAAACATTTCTCCTTCTTTCTTTCCTTCTCTCTCTCTCTCTCTCTCTTAAGGATCAAACATGTGGACAAGAAAAACAATCTAATTTTTCTGGCAGTGAGGTCTGTAAGTGCACTTTCCCTTGATTTTGGTTGTCTGGGCAACCAAAAGCACAAGAAGAAAATAATGTTGTGTGGTGTCCGTTGGTCCTTCAGGACTGGTTATCAAACTTCAGGTTTATAAGTTTGTGTTTGGTTTGGTTTTGATTTTTTTTGTTTTTGCAGGTGGTGGTCATGGGCTTTTATTATTATGGTGAGTGTTTTGTGTTTTGTTTTTGTTTAACAGCTGCATAGGGGTTTTCATTGGAGGACCCCTGTACCAAATCAACCCCTCAGCTCCCCAAGGAAAACACACTAGGCCTGGCTTTTATAGCCCTGTGATTTATTTTATTGCTAACAGCTTTTTTTAATATGCTAAGAGCATCCTAAATTATTTATGGATTACCCATATTAAAAGTATCCTTCAAAAACTGCAGGCATACCTGGGAGATACTTTGGGTTACTTCCAAACCACCACCATAAAGTGAGTATCACAACAAAGCGAGTGGTAATATTTTTGCTGGTAGAGGGTCTTGTAAGAAAAGCAACATCTGTGAAGGGCAGTAAAGTGAAGGGCAATAAAACAGGGTGTCCTCCTGAGGCTTTTGTGATCCTCATCTTCTCTTATTTTTCTGAGTAGGGGATGTGATGTGGGCCTTCCCAGGGTTGGGGGTGAGGGAGTGGATTTTCATTTCTATCATGTACATGGAGGTAAAAGTAAGGAAAATGAGGGCTTAGCTAATGAAGGAAGGGAAGAAACTGGGGAAGATAAAACAGCCATTGAGCCCTGGCAGAGACGTAAAGGGTTGTTTGTCTAGGCAGCTTGAGCCTCTGATTCTTTGCTGTCCTATCCCACTTATCCTATAATCTGGATTTTATTTAGTTAGTTTTTAAATATTTTATTTATTATTTTTAGAGAGCAGGAAAGGGAGAGAGGCAGAGAGGCAGAGAGATATCCATGTATGGTTGCCTTTCACCTGCCTCCAGCTATAGACCTGGCTGGAGACCTGGCTTGCAACCTGGTTACGTGCCCTGGCTGGGAATCGAACCAGCGATCTTTCGCAGGCCGGCGCCTTATCCACTGAGCTATAATCTGGATTTTAAATGGATCCCTTAGGCAGGCACCCGATGATCTTGAGGCTTCAAATCCTCCTCCCAAACTGGAGGAACTAGAATTTTAGCCTCCCTGTGCCATGGTCCTGGCAGCCACTGTGTATTCACCGACATCTGGAAAACCTAAATTGGTTTTCTGCTCACAGTTATTCAAGGGCCATGTGACTTCTGAATGCTGTATCAGGATGTTCACAGTGTTGGTGACCAACAGCGCCCATGGGGTGGGAAAGGGGCAGATGGGAGTTTCTTAGGTTGATTGGTTGACCATGGCAGACGGCAAAAGGCCACCGACCTGCCAGCCCTGAAAGACAGTATCGGCCCCCTCCAGTTAACAAGGCTTGAGTGAGTGACCATGACAGCCAGAAAGTCCAGGTGTGGTCACCTGAGTAATAGAACTAACCAGAAAAATAAGCTTATTCAAAATGGCTACATACCTGGAGTAACATTAGTTCTGATACTGAGCATACTTTGTAAAACTGTCGATTCAGCATTCACTAGGCATTAATATGCTAATATTTTGTGAAGGAACAGAAGGAAAGATTTCTTCCCTGCAGTTAGTGCTAGCCATCAGCTCAGGTCCTGATTCCTTTTTGGACAAAAAAAAAATTGTCCTTCATCTGCTAATCAAAATGGCCACAGTCATGTCTCCATGCCCATCCTCCACCCCATCCCACCCCTAGAATGGTCTAATCTCCTGCTTTAAGATCAAGTCACTCTTCTGCTTAAAACCTTCTGGTGGCTTCTATTACCTGTGGATTAAAATCTAAGCCACTGCCTGCTTCTCATGTGATCCTTTCCTTCCCTGCAGTCTTCTTTCTGTGGCAAAAATACACCAACCCCACCCCTCTTCAGGCTTGGCACTTCCAGTTCCTCAGCCTGCAGCCTGCTCCCAGCCACTGGCCGATGGCTTCTTGAAGTTTAGCTGGGTCCTCTATTCCACCCTGTTTATTTTCCTCATAATTTTTATCACTCTTAGAAATGGTTTATGTCTCCCCACAACAAAAATGGAGAAGGACTTTGTCTGCCTAGTTCACTGCATACCTGTAGTACCTAGAGCAGTGTATGGTGCCTAGTAAGTCCTCAGAAACTTTCTGTAAGTGAAAGGAATGAATGGTTCGTATGTAAAAATGACACGAATGACACCATCATTAACAGATGGAGTTGGGGGTGACTTTCAGCCTTAAAAAATGGACTGGGATGATCAACCCCTCTCTTACCTTGGGGATCCTTGTTTGCTAAGAGTCTGGGCCAAGGTTAGGGGTGTAGTATGAAAAACTGGGACAGAAAGATAAGAGCTGACTTACATGGAGATAAAACCCAAGACATTTTCATCTAACCTTCTAATGGGCCACAATGAAGAAATAGGGAATGTATATATATTTTTTAAGATTTTATTTATTATTTCCAGAGAGAGGGGGAGGGAGAGGGGCAGGGAGGGAGAGAAACATCAGTGTATGGTTGCCTTTCACCTGCCTCCAGCTATGGACCTTGGGGGAGACCTGGCTTGCAACCTGGTTATGTGCCCTGGCTGGGGAATCAAACCAGCGACCTTTGAGTTCACAGGCCAGCGCCTTATCCACTGTGCCACCAGCCAGGGCTGGGAATGTATTTTCAATACTGTTGTTTCCTTAAATTCTGGGTTCCCCACCAAAGCCAAATGACCTTTGGTCAATTTCTCACAAATGAAAACAAAAGAAACAGAAAGATACAGTGAAGGCACCTGCTTACAAAGCAGCCTTCACTTTTGGCGGGAGAGACACCGAGGGCTTCACGTACCTGTCATGAGGAACAGGAGGCCAGCCACATGCTGGGTCAGACTTTCCTCCCAGAAGAAACTGACTGTGGCCACAATGCAGCCGCAGAGCAGCACTGCCACGGCCATGCCCAGGAAGCCAGCAGTGATTCTTCTCAAATCTAATCTCAAAACATAAGAGATATCCAAAATAATAAGCAGAAGAAGGAAAGTCATTGAAAATTAGAGAATGGAGAGCTCTGTATATGTTATGAAAAGTAATAAGTTACATGGATAGGCTTAGGACAAAGCTGAGGTGACAGTCCTGCTATCTTCTTTGTAATTCCTTTTTTTTTTTTTTTCATTTTGAACAAAGCCAATATTTTAAATTGTTAGCTAAATTTCTCTGACCTTCCTTATTGTTTTTTAATATTTTATTTATTTGTTTAGAAAGAGGGCAAGGGAGAGAGAAAGAGAAGGAGAAAAACATCAGTGTGTGGTTGCCTCTCACACACCCTGACGTGGGAACCTGGCCCGAAACCCAGGCATGTGCCCCGATTGGGAATCGAACCAGCAACCTTTGTTCGCAGGCTGGCACTCAACCCACAGAGCCACATCAGCCAGGGCTCTGACCTTTCTTAAAACAATATACCCCAAAGATAGGTCTGCAGCCCCAGGGGCCAGTCAACAGGTCTGGGCACACCTGTGCACACGTGGAGCCGCACAAGGGGCACCCCTGCTGTTTGATGTGGGGGGCTAAGATGCCAGTGTCCAGACAGCCACCACCTCGTTACACATTCACGTGGCTGCTGCCCGTCTGAGGGGTGCTCCATAGAGTGTGGATTACGTAGCTTCCAGCCTTGCTCCAGATCATACACAGATAACCCATCTGTTTCCTTTAAGGAAATTTTTCATTTCCAACTTAGAAAATCTAAATTAAAGCTGGACACCACTGCCTAATGGAAATGTAGACACCGCAGAGCAAGGGACCAGGAGCAGTGATCCTTTAAAGGGGCTGAGTTGAATGTTAAAGGTAAAAGTAGTTTTCAGGCATCCACATCTGAGCAGGGGAAATGTAATAATAGCTCAGCCACAATTATCTGACAACCTCCTAAATTCCCTGTGGTTCAAGTTTTATTTTCTATGACCATTCAAAGGCATAAGGTTCAGATGTAATCCACATGGGATTCACATTAGTAGCAGACATGTTAAGCTCCTCTGGTAAACAAGGTACAAATCACCCAGTGTGATCTTAGGAAGAGCCCTGCATGAGACTAAAAGGCATCTTTCATAAGAACCTCAAAGAGGATTAACAGAGGACGCTCAGACACTGTCTTGCTGGGCAATACAGAGTACAACCAACCTGTTAGAATAAATAATGAGATTCTTTGTCAGGACCTTGTGAGTCTCTTTTCGGATCCAAAAATGGTTACTCCATGGCTTTCTAGACAGATGTCAAGAAACCCAAACATGCTCATAAAGAATTAAGACAGGAGAAGGTTAGATAAGACTCTAACTCGGCTCTGCTGAGAAATGATCATTAAGATCAGCCAGCAAGAAAGAGCTTGCGGCAAGTCATACTATTCAGAAATAAACCTCATTTTTGCCAATGACTTTTCCAGTCCTAAATTTGCCAGTCATAATATTTACACATTAGACCATAGCAATAGTGCTTCCATTTAAGCATTTGAGATTCAAACAGAGCCTTTTGATCTACCAGTATGTGCATTAAGAAAATGAGACCCTGCTTGGTTTTCTGCAGTGGTTTTGGTCACCAAACAAGATCGTGAAAGTCGCTGCTGCTTAGTTAATTAGAAAATGACAATGTCAACCACTAATTATCAGGGTCAACACTGAAAAGAATTCAGTCTAGATGTCATTTTTCTGGAAGAGTGATCTGTCCCCGGGCAGCATAAATCAACAGTTTTTGAGTAAAACTCTCAGCCCTCTTCAGCATCACACTGCACGATCTTTCTAGAGTCTCACATCTCCTTATCGGTGAAAAAGGGTAGCATCTGCCTTTGAAATGTAGAGAAAGCAGACACCCTCTGAGGAAATGATGACACACGCTCACAAAAATATTTTTGCAGAAATAGCAAGGTCTGAGATAGACCCAGTAGCTAAAGTGAAGATTGTACAAAGAACACCAACAACAGGAGTACCGAAGGTATAATCTGCTTTGTTTACTACAAAGTGGTAGAGCCCATCCTTACACCTGCAGGTCCTTATACGTGATGACTTGGTCAAGAAAAGACTCAGGAAGCCACTCTGTACAGATGCCACCAGGGCAGACCGCACTAGCTCACAAAGCCTGTGATTTTCACACAACTGGAGGTGTAAAGAAGCTGTGACCAGAGCACAGTGAGATGACTCCCTGGGTCTCTGACCAAATCGAATTGGGCCCTGAGGCCCGCATAGGATCAATGCAGCATCTTTCCGTCCAAACCTGCGAAGGCTGGTGGGAATAGCTTCTGCTCAGAAAGACAAAATATTGTTCCCAGAAATACTCACGGAGCAGGTGCCATTCATCTTGCTGTATTGTCTTGGTTAAATTGAAAGGAATGTTTCGTAAGCGGATTGGCTGAGAGAAGTGGTACTTGATAGCTGTGCATCGCTGCGCAATACCTTGGAGGAAATAAGAAATACGATTTTTACTAATCTGCATTTGTAATAGAATTCTGGAGACCTGAGGCCAAATAATGTATTGTAAACTGCATGGACTGCGGGAAGGGATAGGAATCTCTTGATTATTCTCATTAATAGAGGCCAGCTGGAGCAGCGAAAACCTAAAGCATGAAATAACTAGTTAAAAATCACATTTCATTTTGAATGTATTAAATTTGATAAAGATCTAAACTCCTCTAATTGCGTTACAACATGGAGTTTGTATTAACTACATGCAAAACTCCTCAAAGAGAAATGGCCTAAAAGTATACAGATGGCTGGGAGAAATCAGCTTGAAATATTAAGTTAACACAGATAAATTACACTTGTCTGAATCTGATCCAATCTCTAACTCTCAAATGGGTTGCATCAAAACGTTCATTAGGAAGTGTGTTTTCTGGAAACCAAAAGGCATTATTTTTCCACAAAGACAACCTTCTACATGATGGTTTAGGTGGTGATTAGGTCTCCAGGCAACTGGCAGGAGCCTGTGTAACCCCCGGCCAGCTGATGTAATTCCTCAAAACAAGTTTCACTGACCTGAATTCTGGGTCCTAGAGAGAAAGGGTATTATTGAAAAATGTCCTCCCTTTCCTGGTTGCAGGGCCAACCGTAGGCACCATATTTTGAAATGGGCGTGTGTACCCCTTGCTTTATCTAATGCTTTCTCCTAGCCTCCCTTCCAACCCATAATACTTCTATTGCCTAAATTAATATGGGCCTATGGTCCCCCTAAAGTATTCTGAATCCCATAAAAGTATCTACCATCCCTTCAAATTAAAACACAACTGTATGTACTTCCATGGTAAACCATCTTGGTCAGTTGTTTGGGTAAATGCAATCTGATTAGATTAATTTTAAAAAGATGTGAGTGAAGATGTGAGTGAATGTTAATCCTTTAAGCCTGGCAGCTGCTAAAAAAAAAAAAAAATTCCTTATAGGTGCAAATAACTCTCTTGTTGGTGAAATTTCAGTAAATATAAAAATAAATATAATACTTCATGTTGGAAATGGGGTGTGAACTAGGGAGAAATTGTTCTCCTAGGCTCAGAGGGGCTGGCCCTGGAACAATCGGTATGCTAGGGAAATGTGTGGGCCCTTTTTACATCATTGCAAATATTCTCAGGGCCCATCTCCTCCTCTGCCCTGGGCTGGGAATAGGCACGATCCCAGTAGGCAGGGAGGGTAGCAGAAAGGAGGTGAGTAGCCTGCCCAGTGCACTTCCCCTTCCCTGGTGGGGCGAGGGTGGGGAGTTCTGGCTGGTGCCAGGAATGAGGTAAGCAGAGCACATGTCACCTGATTGCATTTCCTTCCCCACCAGGTTCCCGAGCTAAATTTAAACTGCCAGGATCCCTAGAATGAGTCAAGAGAGAGGAGGGGAGGAGAAAGGAAAGGGCTGCCCTGGACAGCAATAACAAGCCATCCTCAATGAGCCCTAAGATGGGGGAGTCTGCTGGTGAGCCCAGAGCTCCTAGGCTGAGTTTGCAAGAAAATGTTCTGCAGCTCTGGTGCTCCACTCCCTTGGAGACGATTAGAGACTTCAGGCAGAACTTTTCAGAAGAGCAAGTGGGAAAGATGACAGCTCAGCAGCAGTGTCGGAGGCTTACCGTTCGCTGCACTATTTCCTTGCTCTTCAACATTCATTCCCCTGCCATAGCAGGAGGTCTAATAGATCCAAAGGGAAAAGTATATTAAGGTCTGGCTTCCTACATCATACACGTACAGCTGACACAATGAAACTTGACACAAATCACACAGGAAAAGACCAGCAGTTTCGGGATGGCTTACCAAAGGCAAATTGGGTCCTTTGGATAAAAAGATGAGTACACGTAGGCACATCAGTGGCGGTAAAGACAGAAGGCCCATGCATTGTTACAGTCGAGAGTGATACTGTGAAAATCCACAAGGAGGCATTAGATTCAAATTTTTTCAAAGCCATGCTTGCAAACTTTGAAATTAACTGGCTTTCCGGGTTTAGAGAGCAGTGAATCTGGCTCTCTGAAAAGGAACACAAAAAGCATGATCTCATAGCACCAGATGGCATCACACAATGGAGGGAAGAAACACGCAGAGGGTTGAAAAGAACAAGTTGTGGTCTATATTTAGTGATTAATGAGCTCCTTGAAGGGCCAAGGAGAGCCATTTAAATGATGATATAAACCATAGAATTAGAGTACTAATATGCTGCACAGGGGTTAGGAACAGGGTTTAGGGGCTGGTGAATTCCTGTTGTTTCTAGTGCTTAGAGAGATGAACAAATTCCAAGCTTAGTCATATATTCTAGGTTAAATGAGGGACAAATGTGAGAAACAGCAGAACATGATGTAAAATGTCATTAGTGCCAATCAACGATGCGGCAGTATATGATGAGGTGTGTCCAGAAAGTATCCAGTCATGTAATATGAACAATAGAGACATTTATTGAAGAAGATACAAGATACATGAAACATTGTACATAGGACAATGACACCTCAGCCCCTGCAGATCAGGCACCTTGGGACCTCCCACAGTTCTCCCAGCATCTCGTCCACTGTTCAAACACTCTGTAAAATTCTTTGCTGGAACTTCCATCAGCTGTCACTTTGTATTTTCCTGAATCTCATCAAAGGTCTGGAATCTCTTTCCTTTCAAAGGTGATTTTAGTTTTGGGAGAAGCCAGAAGTTGTAGGGTGCTAGATCTGGGCGGTAGAGGGCCTGAGTCACCTGGGTGATTTGATATTTCACACAAAAACCCTGTACGAGATGTGATGCATGGCACTCTATTATGATGAAGCCACCAATCACCCACCAGTTGTCTGTAGCTGGAACCTTCTGAATCATCAGAATGGTTTTCATGGAGAAATGATCAAGCTTAACACAAAATTTGATGCAGATTTGCTGCTCTACTCAGTCATTTTTAATGCAATGGCCACACAGCACACATGTTCACTCCATGGTGTCTACTGCTCCCACCAACTAGTACAGTGAAGTCCTCACTGTTCATGCGTGCTCATTCTAGTCCACTCTCCTTGAAGTCACACAAACCATTCTCATTATGTTAACAACGGCTGGACTTTTTCTGGGCAAACCTCCTGTGTGGTAGCTAAAGGCCCTGCAGTCAGACAAACTTGGGTTTGAATCCCAGCTGTGTGACTTTTGGCAAATTATGTAACCTCTCAGAGCCTCAGTTCCTTCATCTATAAAAGAAGGGCAGTAATGGCAGATGCTGCATGGGGTTATTGTGTGGCATGCAAGGACTTAGCATATAGGCTGAGATTCACTCTCAGCACTCAGTCAATGTCAGCATTCAACCATGAACCATCTCTTGCTACCTGCCCACATTCACTGGCCATAGTCACACACCAGGAGTCTGCACCTGATGTGGGCATCACAGATGACCCCAGGCAGGCACATGAAACAGCTGCCTGAACAATGGCCCAACCAATGGCTCTCACGTTTCCTCTCCATTCTCCTGAAAGTTAGCTAACTGGCCTACTTTTGATCAAAAGTTCACGCCACCCTCCGCCCCACCCTGCGTGCCTCTGCTCAGTAAATCTGTGTGAGGATTTGGGGCCCCTGGAGCCTCGGTCACCCATCTGTGACATGCAATGTGAAAACCATCAGGATTTTACTGTACGCACCTGCCTTTTGTGGTATCATTAACTTAGTATGTTTCTTTAAATTGATTAAATTGTAAGTAGGAAATAGTTTTCTGGCCATTATGTAATTATGTATTTATTTTTAAATAAAGTGCCACAGAGTAAGTGCTATATAATCATTCATTAAATAGTTTGATGCTGTGCCAATGTGCCAACTGCCTCACTTCGACAAACAGAAGACGAGAGCATCTCTGATGATCCCCGAAAGCAGTAAGCCTGGGTTTTCATTGTCCAGCTCTGTCGTGCCCCTGTCCACGGGCTTCCCCCTGAATCAAACAGGCTCTAAGTAGCTAGCATGTATTTCTACCCATCCCCACACCTCACTTCCACTTCCCATGACTGATTCCCAGGAGTTATCCCACACCGTGCCCTGACCTTGTGGAGCCGATCTCTTCCTCTACCTACACCCACGCCTTAGAACAAACCCAAACCTACTAACCCCCAGGCCCACTGCCTTTATTCAAAAGGCCTTCCCCAAACACAGCAGTCCGTGTGGCTTACTCCCCAGTCTGGCTTCATTTCAATGTTGGAGGCCCAGCCACACAAACGGGCTCTTGATTACTCAGCCTCTGTCATTTCCTAATAGATCAAAAAGTCTGCCTCCCTGTGGGTTTCCCAAGTTCCTTAGGAGTTGAGACTGTGACCTTTTCCTAGGTTCGTGACGGAGAAGAGATGTGTCTAGGACAATTGCTAACAGCAACACTATAACTGAGGTTCAGGTTCTCCAGCAGATGAAAGGGTCAGTGAACAGCCTGCATTGTTTCCTAAAACATTTCAAAGGCAACTTGGGATTCCATCACTGACCCATGGGCAGAAAAGCAAAGGACTTTTCCCACCACCTCTGCAGGCACACACCCCAGTTCAAAGGGGAAGATCAATCGTGGGGTCACAGGGCAGAGTAGCTGCCATGTTCCTGTCAGAGAGATTTCATGTCAGAGGGGTCAGGAGCTAGGCAGGCAAAAACAAAATATTTTCCTCATCCCCTCCTTGCATGAGTAGGAATGGCCCTCACTTGAATAAATAAACCAAATACAGCCAGCTTGGTGGCTCAGTGCTGCCTTCACAGCCTCCGATGACCAAACTGAATCCTGAAAGTGAAGCCCCCTGAAGACCAACACCTCTTCAAGCCTCCAATTTCAAGTCTCCAGAATTGAAAAAGAAGAGGTACAAAGTGAGTCAGTCTAGAGTGGCCCTGTCCGGTAGAAATGTAGCGCAAGTCACGTACACAATTCTAAATATTCTAAATGTCACACTAAAAAACCAAGTGAGATTAAGTTCCACATATTTTCATTTAACATGCAACCAATATTTTTTAAATTATCGAGATGTCTTATATATATACATATATACGTGTGTGTGTATATATATAGTCATTTCGAGTCTTCAAAATCAAGTGTGTGTTTTCCACTTACAGCACATCTCTTTTCAGACAAGTCTCATTTCAAGTGCTCAATAGTCTCCTGTGACCGGTGGCTATTGTACTAAAGAGAAGAGATTTCCAGGTGAAGGTGAATAACACTCCAATTATAGTAAAAGCAATGGAAAGCAAGAATCTTTGCTATAGAAAGGGCCTGAAAGGTGTGAAAGTTACTCTTTATTTAGAATCTCTCTCCACAATATGCTATCCTGTTCTGCTATACTTGTCTTACTACGAATGCAGAATCAGCTTCTTAGTCATGTGGAGCCTTAGTACCTGCATTCAATCTGTATTCTCTTTTGGAGCAAGACAGCCTTGATTTGCTCCCTGGCTTCACCACTCATTAGCTGTGTGCCCCTGGCAGGTTGCTTAGCCTCTCTGGGCATCAGCTTCCTCAGCTATAATATATGGACAGTGATGGTTCATCTGCCTCATAAAAGGATTAAACAAGACACTCCTATAATGGTATTAGGATAGGATTATTAGCTTCTATTATTATTATCATTACTGCTATGACTACTATTAATTTGTTTACCTGAACAAACCCAGATAATTGGACTGTTTCTTAAAGTCAAGACTCAGGTGAGTTCCTTAAACTATAAACACATGATCTCTAAAGTTCACAAAGATGGAAGGTCCAATGACAAGTCTGACTGATTCAACCTATTGCAGGAACAGGAAACATTAGCACAGGAAAAAAATTTTTGATACTTTTTATTTTTTAAGATTTTATTTTATTATTTTGAGAGAGAGGGGAAGGGAGAGAGGCAGAGGAGAGAAACATCAATGTATGGTTGTCTTTCATCTGCCTTCAACTACTGGCTGGAGACCTGGCTTGCAACCTGCTTCTGTGCCCTGGCTGGGAATGGAACCAGTGACCTTTGGGTTCGCAGGCCAGCACCTTATCCACTGTGCCACCAGCCAGGGTGGAAATTACTTTCTTTAAGTGGCAGTGGAGAAAACCAGAAATAACAGGCTCGATCTGAACAAAGTGGAAATTGTCATTCATTTAGGGTAATGAATGATCACTGGTTTCCCTGAATTAAGTTTTGTTTTTTTTAATTCTCACCAGAGGACATGCTTATTGATTTAGATAGAGAGGAAGGGAGGGGGAAAGGGAGAGAGAAACATCGATCCATTGCCTGTGGCACGTGTCTCATCAGGAGACAGAGCCCACACACTAGGCGTGTGCACTGATCAGGAATCCAACCTGCGACCTGTTGGTTCACAGTACGGTGCTCCAGCCAACTGAGCTGCATGGGCCAGGGCACCCTGAATCAAGTTTTAAGTTTCCTTTAATATAGTGATTTTGTTTTCTATAGTAAAACCCAATAAAATACTTAAAACTCTGATCGCCTCCTTCCCTTCACCTTCCCTCTGTAGCAGGAGACAGGGGAACCCCAGTGTGAAAACCGTCCCTATCCTTTTTTTCTCCATCTCAGGGTTGCCAGGGTGGGAAAGGGGATATAATTATGCCACCGGGTTATTCTATTCCTTCTGTGGAGGGCAAGAATGGATACCCCACCCCATAGCTGATTCCCTGAGCCTCAACCCATGTGAAACCGAATACAGCCATCAACTCAGTGGATGCTTGACCATAGCGAACTGGGGTGTTTTCTTCCCACAGGGGTGACCCAGTTACAGGGACAGACCGACAGTTTCTGTGGTTATTCTTGCTCTGGTCCCAACAGGCTGACCTCAGAGAGATCAATTCCTTCTGAACAAAAGCTGTCTTCATCGTACATGGGTCCAAAGCTGTTGTTAACACACACCAGAAGTCAAAACACCCTGCATTCAGTCAGTGTGGGAAGCAATGCTAAGCTTTCTTCTCCCTCCAGCATGATTTTTTTCATTAGTGTGAACGTCAATGAAGATAATTTTTTTAATCAAAAGGTTAAGCCTGTGTACCCTCAAACACTGAGAGAGACTTGGGAATATGGCATTTCCTGCATTTAATATGTGTGTGTAAGAAGTAGTATGCCAGGGTATAAACTAGAATATTAACTTTGGAACCAGCTGTGTGACATAGAGCACCAAACCACTCTGGACCTCCATTTCCACATTTTTAGAATAAGGGTAACAGAATCTCTTAGAGTTGTCATGAGGACTGACTGTGCGGTTGACCTTTGCACAAGGTGTGGGGGTGAGGAGTGGGGGTAAGGTGAGGGGAGGAGGTGGGGGAGAGGCTAGGGCTCCAAACTCCCTCCCAGATGAAAATGCAGAGTCCACAGTGGGCCCTTCGCATCCCTGACTCAGCCTAAGACCCAATGGAAAATGGTATTTTCAATTTGCAGTTGGGAAACCACATATGGGAACGTGAATACTGTTTTCTGCCTGAGGTTGGTTGAATCTGCAGGTGGGAAAGTTGCGGATGAAAGGACCGAATGCATTTAGAGGGGGAAAATATCTGCATGGAAGTGGACCTGAGCAGGTCAAACCTGCATTGTTCAAGGGTCAACTATGCTTGTAATTCCATCCTCATCACCAGCATTCAGGAAGAAGGAAGTTGCCAAGTCTCAATCATCACTTTTTGCTATCAAAAGTCAACCATGGATCTTTCTTTCACTCATTCATTTATTCAGTTGCTTAACAAACATTTAGTTTTACACAGAGGATCTACTTTCCAAATCCAGGACACACCACCAGAAGAACAAAAACCGAACACAGTGAAACTAAACTGTAACTCTTGAAATGGAGAGGTGGGGAGGGAGAGCAGGTGGGAGGGGCTTTCCACCTGCCACTCAACCTATAAACATGAGTGGTTCAAGCAATTTCCCAAATACTCGGAAAAAAAAAAAAAAAAAGCAACTTCCTGGAGAAAGGCTGCCCATTTAAGCATGGGTTGGCAGTGTTTCCGGCAAATTAGCCTTAAAAATGACACATTGTTGGCCCCTTGGAGGGGCCTTGACAGAATCCTTCTAATTGAGCTACACTTTCAGAAGTTTGCTTCCTTTATGAAAATGAACCATGGATCAAGCTGAATTGATGAATTGCCACTGTATCTAGAGACTAGGAAAGCAGTGTTTGGTCGAGCAAAAATATGAAGACATAGGCAAGGGCAATAGCTCTACTCAGACTGTGAAAAAAATTTAACCATATTTGCTACTGTGAACAATGTTCTCACGTCCCCTCACCAGATGGGCTGCTGGATTTATGAGGGGATGTGTCACAAAGACACATGAAGATAAATGGAAACCAGGGGCCCCTTTAAAGCAGTCGGCGTGATCTACAGACAGAGCCTGTTCTGTGGCTGATGGGGCTGTACTCCTGGGCTTTGGTAGATTATGGAAATCCATGTTTAACCACAATAGAAACTGACTGGAAACAACATTTCCGGCTTTTTCTAAGTCGCAATCAACGCTAAGCAACGGTCAAGCAAAACTGACAAGTCTGAACTTCATTTCCTTTAACTTCCTTCAGCCCACCCTCTCATGGCTCGGTGGCCTGGTAGGTACCAGAGACAAGAAGTCAAACCTTCGAATTGGATGGATGAGCCAGGATTCGCTCTGATAAGAGCAGAAGGTGGCACTCACCACCTTCAGGGGCCAATGTCTTACAGCTGGGCGAAGCCAAATCCCAAAGCCATCCGCGGCAGCTGCGGAAGGTGGCAGGGCAGGGCCCTCCGTCTTTGGCAGCCTTTATCACCATTTCCCACGTGTTCTGGTTCCTCCTAGGCTCCACAGGCCTCAGTAAATCAGGACAGAAATCTGCAGCAGATAAGCACACTTTGGAGACCACCAGAACTGCGTTAGTGCAGTTATAGGAAAAGGATAATCACACTCTTATTTATTATATAGCCTCTTAGGCTGTATTCCAAGTGCCTTCTCACACATCTCGGTAAGTTACACAGGCTGACTTTCTCCCCTTTCTACAAATAAGGAGAACAGGGCACAGGCCACTTAAATAATCTAAATAGTGATGATAATTCGCTGAGGGCACCCCACAAGCCAGGCTCGAGGCTGAGAGCTTTACTCGCGTTTCCCCCAGGAGACATGTTCTGCTGTTAGCTCTGTTTTATGCCGCAGGGAACTGAGGCTCAGAGAGGTTCAGTGATCTGCCCGAAGTTCCACAGCAAACAGGTGACAGAGCTGGCATTGAATTTGCATTTGCCTCCCCCCAAACCAATCTGTAGGTACCTTCACAGACTTTGTCAGATGAGAATCACCATGACTATATCTGATCATAACTCGTCACTTCCCTTAAATGGACACGGGCAATGCAGGCAGACAATGCAGGACTGACCCCTGACATAGCTTCTCTCCCACTATTAATCTGTAATCTGCTTACTTCCGGGGTGCTCACACTGCCCTCCACCCTGCAGGAGGCAGAGACAAAGACTCCAGAATGCAAATGCCCAACACTCCAAACAGAAAATGAAGGTTTTCCTCCCTGCTTGCTAGCGGGTTACCAGGTACCTAAATCCCTGACCGATGCCAAGGAAAACCAAAAGGAGCAGAGGGTTTGGTTCTGGAAAGAGAAGAAGGTGCTGGAAGAATGGGACGGGAAAGGGCCACAAAGGTAAGAGATTCACCTCTCTGCCACCCCAGAGCCCCGGACACACCTGGGGTCCCAGGTAGAAGGCTGGGGGTGAGGGTAGGGAAGTGGTTAACACCTCAAGCGAGGATAGCAAGGGAAACCTCACCCTCGACCAAGTGAAGCTGCCATCTCCTGGTGGGCACCTCTCTGTGTGTGGGGAAAGAAACCCCGCTCCCACCCCAGCTGCAATAATGAAGTCCACATTCCTCCTCCTTCCAGAACTCACCCACCTAACCACATAGTTCAAACAGTCAAAGTAACCATCAGGTGCTGGAACCTGACTTTCAAATGTACTTCTGGTCCAGTTCCAATGACAGCGTGAAGGGGAGCTGCAATTCTTTCTGTTTACCACCTGTGCTTATCACGTCCAGTTCGTCCTTGTTGGAAGACAAAATGAGGATGAAATAACTTGCATATAGTTCAGAGCTGTACTGTACTACCATTCTCAGTGCATCGTATAACACACACACACACACACACACCGCCACCACAACCACATTTCAGCCACATCTCATCAGGACATTACCACAAAATGTTTCCAGTTCTAATGTTACATCAAGCAGAATGAATGACCTAGACAACCGGGCAGGAAAAAAGCAGAAGGGCCAATAAGCAGTTTTACTAAGCATCACTTAAATCAGCTAGTCAGGGATACAGCTCAAAGAACCGGAGGGCAGGCAGAGTTTAGCAGAACCACAAAAAGGAAAGGCTCCCCCCCATCCCACCCCCATTCCCGTCGCCGCGGGTCAGCAGCTCTGCCCAGCTGCCACACCTTGCCTCCCATCTGCTCCCCACCCGCCCCCAGGCCCCGCGCCACCAGCTCAGCCCGGCGCAGCGCATTAGCATTCTTATCACTCCCCTCCACCCGAGGGGAAAAACTCCCAGCTGCCTTGTACGGAAGCATCGCCCTTGGCACCAGTAGACCCAAGCCTGTGGATAATTGACAAGGAATACGTTGATAAGAAGTGGGACTGTTCCAAGTTTCTGAAGGATAACTAGGTAATTAAAGGAAAAAATCTAATTTAAGGAACTTCTGAAAAAAATTCTTTTAAACTCTCCCACAACATCTTTTATGGATTATCCTCTTTTACCAGTGGCGTCAGTTTTGCTTTGTTTGGTTTTCAAAGCCCAGGACTAGATATATCTGATGTTCCAGGTCATCCCACAGTCCTTGGCCAACTTGTGGGGAGGGAGAATGACACAAAAAGCCCTGGACTAGAAGCAGAAAGGCACCCCCATTTCCTTGCAGGGCTTGAGTACCTGAATTACCTACCTCCCTGAAGCCTGAACGCCCAGGGACTTCCTGCTCAGGACCTAGCACAGTGCCTTCTGACGACCCTGGCCCTCGGGTCAGCAGCTGTCCCCACTTGAGCTGAGCAATGCAGACCAGAGAGCACCATTACCAGGAGTGCAAGTGTGCAGAGATGAAATCAGCCTATGCTGAGCTCTCCGCTTCTGGCCACACCACCCAGCTGCCCGGCTGGTTTAAGGCCACGCCAAGAGCCAATCACCCACTGAAACAGCCCAATCAGACAGGCAGGAGCCCAGCACTTCCTAACGAATAGCCTGGACCAGCATGTTCTTCATTCCACATCATCTCCGTCTCCTGGTCCTACCACCTGCTGCCTTTGCTGCACGCTTCTGCCTCCCACTTGAACTAATTGGTCTTCTCTAGCCCAATTTATTGAAGCTCTTGTCCAACCTCATTGGGCCTCCTGATTCCCCTCAGTCCAGTCCCACCTACAAACTGAATGAAAGCAAACATGGTCCCTGCCCTCAGAGAGTTTAGAATCTAGTGAAGGACAGTGACGTTGCTGAAATAATGACACTAATGTTGCAGATGCAAAACTATAGCTCGAGTGGACACCAGAGAGCAGGAGGCCGTCCAAGAAGGCCGATGTCCCCAAAATGCGCAGTATTATCCTTGCAGGGCAGCAGGAAGGGCAGGCGCAGGGCTCTGAAGAGGAAGGCCTGCAGAACTGGGGTACAGAGTGTGAGTGGGTGTCAGGGAAGATGTTGCTAGAGAGGAAAGTGAGGGCTAGAACACAGAGCCTGAAGGCAGGTTGAGATGTGGTCTCTATTGTGAGCTTCAATGGAAGCCACCACAGATAGTAAACTAGAAGACGTGACCAAAATTGACTTTTAAAGACAAACACGCAATAAAATGCTTCCCTCTTGCCCCAGCGTAGAGATCAGATTGGAGAGGACCAGAAGTCACAGAAGTGATGGAGACCGAAACAAGGCAGCCCAGGGAGACAGGTTCCGGGCAAGGACAGGTCAGAACTGGCCTCCAGGAATGAATTCGTAAACTGAGTCCAAGTCAGCCAGGTGGAGCGGGGGAGGTGGGTAGGTGTGGGGAAGGAATGGGCATTCTAGACAAAAGAACAATGACAGCAAAGGCACAGAAGGAAGGAGTGTTACGGGAACTGGAGGTTTGGTGTCACTGGGAACGTGAGAAGGAACGTGGAGATGAAAGCTCTAAGGGGAGGCAGGCAGAGACCAGGCAAGAGGAGTTCCTGCACAGCAAGACCTGCAGCCAGTTATCAGGAACAGGGACCGGTTTAGGCAGAGAAGCGATATGATCAGGTTCCATTTTAGATAGATGATCCTGTCAGCTGGGAAGAAAAGGGCGTATGAGGGGACATGGGAGCTGGGAAGGTCTGTTAACTAGAAGGGTATGTATCCACAGTTAAAAAATTATGCAAGTATTAAAAACTGATTAAAATTGGACAATTCTTGTGCCTTAATCCTAGCTGCAAACAGCATATATTGTATTTTCTCAAGTTGGTGCTTGTATATTTGCATAAAGGCTGGATGAAAATAAATCACATTTTTAACAGGGTTATATAACTAAGTTGCAGGGTTAAAGATGACTTCTTTGCCATTTTCCGCATTTTCTACAATGAGCATGTGTTTATGAAAATTCATAATTGGGAAAAAATATAAAGATTTGAACTATATAAAATCAGCATGGATGGCCCTATCCAACTTACAGCAACAATTTACATTTTGCTGGTGCCTGATATTTAGTGACCCTAAATCTTACGTCACAAGATAAATATCATTCTGTGTTCAGAGGGAGGAAAATGAAAAACAGGGAAGCAAAATGATTCATTTAACATGACACAAAGGGCTAGAGGCAGAAGCAGATAAGAACTAGGTAGATGCATGTACTCCTCAGCTGGTTCAATTCTTTCTGCTGAGAAATTATTTGAACAGAACAGATCATGCACAATCCAATAATTAAGATAGCCAAAATAATTAGAGACAGCCCAGCAGACTGCATGATTATCAGCCTAGATCAATAAAAAAAGAAGTCAATCTACACACAGGCTGAATAAATAAGGCCACAGGCTACATTGCTACAGGGACCTTAATTCCAGTATCCTGAGCTCAATTATGACACTATTATTTTTTTTTTTTTTCCCTAGAAGTGAGGAGGGGCCAGCATGAGAAGGGAAGAAAGCAGAAGTTGCTTCCACCCTGGGTCTGCCCACCCTCACCCATGCCAACTGATGAACAGAGAGGATAAAGCTAACAAGACATACACAATCATGGCACACTTCATGCCCATGCCGAGAGTGGCAGTACACACGGTCCTGCTGCTTTCATTACTGATCATTCCCCAACTTCCCATCACTTTCAAGAGCTGCATGAACACAAGCCTGGATGAAGCCACAGCTATAAATTTTAGACCCTCCTGGCTCCCTCCTGCCCAGGGTAAGTTTCTGTCCCCATCCTGGGCAGGGGAGCCATGGTCCCAGGATAGCACCCAGCCTGACTGCTTCTCTTCCATGTGTGCCCAGAAAACACAGCAAAGATCACCCCGTGGAAGAATGGCCTAATGTGACACTTTTATTTATTTATATTAAAACTTCAGAAAAGCTTAGAGAAACCCAGTGGTATTTTTCTAGCCTAAAATATGATTCTTAGCTTTGTCGGAAGGGTGAAGTGAGACTATGGGGAGTGAGAAAGGAGGAGGCGGGAGGCTTCCCAAAATTGCCAAGCTTGCAGATTAAACAAGTGCAAATTAGTCAGTGTCCAAATTTATGCTGAAATGGACAATACTGTATTCTGCAAGCCAATAAAGTGGCATTTACATGTAAATACACAGAAAATGAATAACCAATTTAGATTTTTCTTAATCTACTGCAAGTGGCCTCGAGGATCAATAGGATAACAATTAACTGGAAGTTCAGCATCCATGGGTTCTAACTCAACCTTGCTACAGCCAATCCCCCTGTATTTGCTTTTTCTAAAGGAGGTAGTAATGGGTCCTCAGAGGAGGGACCGGCTGGCAAACCAAAGCTCTGAAAAAGATACTGAGTGGAATGCCTGCAAATGAGACCTGACCAAACCTGTCAATCATCTGAACACTCCTACAGCCCCGCCCATCTGCTCTCCTGGTGACCCCTCTCTATTTCTGAGTCCTCTGAGTGGTCCCCACTCAGGTTCACCTTGCTCGCTCTCATTTTCTCCTCTAGTAAGGAATGTCACACACTTTACAATATTCCCTAAATAGGAAGTGCCATATACCTTGATATTATGCATATCTAAGACTCATTTATTGCAACACAGAAGAACCCTCTCAAGTCCTTAGGCAATAACAGTAAAATCCCAAAGTCTCACTCACAGTATTACCTCCTGAAACTTCACCTCAAGACTATTTGCCCTAATTTCAGACTTATTTCCAATTTGCTTCATCTATGGCCCCCTCCCTGTTCCTAGATCCTTAGAAGCAGCAATGCAGAGTATAAAAAGGAACAGCTAGAGGCAGGCAAAGGAAGCGGAAGAAGTGATATTTAGAAAAGCAAGCATTAAAAAATCAGAACAAGCATGATCATTTTTTTTTTAAAGGACAGCAGACTTTCAATAGTTTTGAAGCAAATAGTTCTACACATCTCTATATTTTTTAAGGACCTTGGTATTACATCATATTTGTAGTTTATAATGATAACCTTGAGTCATCAAGCCAAAGTTAAACCTAGCGCTCTTGGTTTAGGAAAGTAGAAATGTGCAAAAATGTTTTGGATAAATACATTATTCAGTTAAATAAAAACAAGTTTTAACGCACAGAAAAGTAGGTTTTTAGCTATCTGGAAAACTCACCCTTGATTTCCTAATGCTCTAAATAAATCATAAAATGTAGTAATTTGGAAAACTCATAGAAATCATGAGTATGAGCTTTCCCTTCCCTTTTACAATGAGACACCAAGGTCTGGAGAGGTTTAAAGGACTTGCTATGCTCTTATCTGGAACAGGAAGAGCCAGGACCAGGCCTCAGCACTTGGTGCCCAGGTTCCTCATCTCCTGCCACCCTACCACATGGACACATGACTCTCTGTAAATAAACCGTAATCACCAGCAATTGCAAAGTGATTCTCGTCCAATACAAATGCTTAGTCAGGGAGCACAGCTCGTTCCCCTCTTTGTGAAAACTGGTTTGAGTTATGTGGAAGAAATGCGCTGTGTACATTTACAGTGCTTTGTCTTACATTCCATGCACTCCTGGTCATATGGCTACTCCAGAGTAATTTCACCCAGATTTTGTAAGGCTCTTCCTATTATGACTGTTTGGTAAAAGGAAAAAACACAAAGTCCCTAGAGCATGAAGACACTTTCTAAGAGATATATTCCAAGTCAAGTGACCAAAGTTAAGACTGTTCTGCAACAGTCCTCAGCTCATTCTCTATTGGGTTGCCTCTCCTCATCTTCTCCATCACTGTTCAGTATGGGGTAGCAAAACTTATTTGAACAGGTTTATTTTCCTTCTCTTTCATAGTCTTCTAAGTAAGTCTTCCAAATGACCCAAAAGGTGACAGGCAAAGGTGAGGGGATATGCTCTGTACCTTGACCCTTTATGGCCTATCTTCTGGAAGTCACACTCTTGCCCTCTCAGTTAGACCCAGCCTGATCCTGATGGGGATGATGCGGATGACTGATTTGTCTGCCCCATCTCTGCTTCACATAGAAAGATTTCAGTAAAAACAGCTGGTCCTATCAGAAGTTGAGCCACAGCTCTACCATTATAACCATTACCATGGGTGACTAAAAAGATTACTTTCCCTCTGCATAATGGAGGAAAGTTGGGGTCAAGAAAGCCACAACATGTTCAAATTTTTGGAGAAGGACTTTCAGAGAAGTTAAGTATATGCCAATTACACTGTGTGGCAAGCCACCTAGGATATCATTTGAGAGGAAAAAAGAAGCAACTAAAATGAACAATCAAGATTCATAATATGAATTAAATTAAAGTGATCAAATATAACTTTTAGTGGATTATTAAATTCAGAAAGCACATCTCTGAAGCTTTTGAACAAAATGAAGCATAACACAATTGTAGAATTCTCATTTACTTCAGTAGATTATGAGTATTAAATACCCTTATGAAGGAAAGAAGGGATAAACCTAGAATGTTTTTCCTGCAGTAACAAAAAAAGCATATGATTTTTTTCTTTCATCAAGATCTTTTCAAAACTCCTTCAAAGAAATTTAAAATGAACAACGAAGGCAAAATTTAAATTATACTATGCAATTTTCTAAAGGGTACTCCTTTTTGCTCTCTATTACAAGCTCTAACTCCAGTTCCTAAAACCAGCTATAACTTATATCAGCATATGAAACATTCAGTGCTCAATTTGGCAGCACATATACTAAAATTGGAATGATACAAAGAAATTAGCATGGCCTCTCCACAAGGATGACACATGAATTCATGAAGCATTCCATATTTTTGTAGACAAAGAAGGGGAGCAGTTTAGTTAAGGAACTAGCATGGAAGAACCATGGACACAGACAACAAATGAGATTGACTTTGTATGGGAGTGGGTGGGTGGAGAAGGGGAGAGAGGGGAGGGGAAATGGGATGGATATAATACAACAACAATAAAATTAAATTAAAAAAAGAAAGATACAGAAAATTAGGTATTGAATCATCTTTTTTAATAAACTGAACAATGAAACAATAAAAAAAGGAAGGAAGGAAGGAAGAAAGGAAGGAAGGAAGGAAGGAAGGAAGGAAGGAAGGAAGGAAGAAAGAAAGAAAGAAAGAAAGAAAGAAAGAAAGAAAGAAAGAAAGAAAGAAAGAAAGAAAGACTCAAACCTGTAGAGATTTTTTTGTGAGTTTACTTGAGCCAAACTGAGGACAGTTGTTGGGAGGCAAAATCTGAACAGACTGCAGAATGCTCCAGAGAATGGCAATTTAGCTCCTTATTTTTCCATATTACAATCAAAAGGTGATGTGTAAGGGGGTTACCTGAAACCCACTGTTGGCAGATTAGGGAGGCAGGAGAAAGCAAAATCCAGGTAGAGGGATCTCTGGCATTGGATAAAAAATAGTGATAGACACTTATTTTTATATAGGTGAGCACAGGATAGTTAACAGCCAATTAAGATATAACAATAACAATGAGGGGATTTGTGGTCTCCCCCTGATGTGGTGACCAAGCTTTGAGGAATCTGGAAAAAGGAAATTGGACATTTCAATGGTATGCTATCATAGATGCAAAAAGACAACAGACAGGCTCAGTTAAGGCAGAGACTGACCTTGGTTAGGGGAAAATACCTGCCTAGGACTTGACTACCTGCCATAAACTGCTTTTAGTTAGAAAGTTTTCATTTCTCTGAGTTTGAAAGGCCACCACTCGGACCTCCCCTGAGGTTGTTAGGTTTCACACGAGGCCTCTTTTCTTCCACACTTATTACTGCCAATTCTCTGTGAAATCATCTAAGAGGGGAAAAAATGATAGAGTTGAGTCCGTCCAACCAAATGCTCCCACAGAAGAGAATTCCTGGAATTATGTAGAAACTCCTGCTTTCTCCTTTGAAACCCTCAGGGGATGAAAAAGAAAATTACGAGTAAGAAAGTAAGTCACATTTAAAAGGTCAATGGAAAGACACGTGGGTGAACAATTTGAAAATAGGAAAAGGCCCTCAGACTTGAATTGGGCTAATGCTTACCTGCTTCTAGAGAGAACTGACCTTTTCCTCTCCTTCCACTTGGCTGAGTTAATTAAGCTGCTGTTTTTTGAGCATCCTATAATTACAGCCCACTAATGCTGCCAGAGACCCAACAGGTTACATGGATCCAACCTCTATATTTATAAATGAGAAAAGGAGGATCTGTAGAGGTGAGGTGACTTGCCCAAGGTCACAATAGCTGGTTAATGGCAAGGGGAAGAAGATGCTTTAAGTGTGTTGACTTCTGTCACCTCAATGAAAAGCAAAATAAACTTGCCAGAAGAGGAATCATTTCCGAATGCCAGCAGTGCCACAAAAGCCTCCTGTCTCTTAGAGAGCTGGCTCTCTCTGAAGAGAGCTATTGCTCTCAACTTGATTCTCTGGGCTTTTTCTGGGCTTTTTCGGCATGCAGTAGCCTCCTTAGAAACCAGGCTGACAGAGCAGAAGGGCTCAGGGAGGGGCCCAAGAGCAGCAACCCAGAGACTTTTAGCAATTCATCCCAGCGATTCTGCTTTCTGGCCCAAGGAGGTATGCCATTGGAATTGCAGCAACTTTATTGACAAAAAAGTATTTGCTATGCCAACACTGCACATGGAAATGCTTAGCATGAACTTGGTAAAACACCACCTCTGTACTGAGTTCTCAGTATTTGAAAATCACCCTAGTAGAGCCTGTGAGAGAACAGAGACAAAGGAACAGTTCCTTGGAGGTAGGGGCTTCCTGTGGAAATAAGGAGAAAGACAAGGAAACCTTATTAAACAACATAATCTTTCAGTTAAGGATTCAGAACATTGAGGAAACTCACCCTTTCAAAAGCACTCCATTAATTTTACACTGATGTTTTTGAATACTCAAAACTAAAAGCATACCATAATTGTATTTTTACCACTTTTTTACTATTGCTACTTTTTTTTTTTAATGTCAAGTACTTTGTCTTCTTTGAATTATTGGTGTCCTAGTCTTTGAAAACAGAATAATTCTTCCTTCTCCTTGTGCTGGAATTGAACCAAAGACATTGAAGTGGGAGAGGAGAAAATGGACCAGATATGACTGTGATTTGAATCAATCCTATGTAATTTTTTTCCACAGCCATTCTATAGAAAGGTAGCCATGTGTCAGATACTGGCATCTGCCCCTGGTCATGAGGGAGGAAAACAGACAAGAAGACAAACCACAAGACAACGTAGAAAGAACTATAATAGAAATATGTACGAGGCACACTGTGGTCCCAGCTAATAAAGCAATCAATTCTGCAGGGAATGGGGGGCTAAGAAGAGAGTCAAGGAAATTTAGAAAGAAAATAACAATGGAACTGAGCTTTCAGGGAAGAGGGCCCAGATGGGCAAGAGGGGATGGTATCCCAGGCAGAGGAAACAGGATACACAGCGACACAGAGGGGAGAGCATATGTTTTGAGGGAACGGCAGATGGCCTGGTGCGGCCTGATCCTAGATGTCAAGGAGAAGTGGCCTGGCCGGGGTCCATAACCAGAAAGGTAGTGGTAGCCACACAGTGAAGGCTGTTTTATGACCTGCTGAAAAGGTAGCTGTTGGCAGTGGGAAACCATTAGAGATTTTTTTTTCACCATTTTAAAGTGCACAATTCAATTTTATTTAGTGCACTGTACAGCCATTCCCACTTTCTCTCTCCAGAACATGTGCCAAAAGAAAACTCTGTACCCATTAAACAGTCACTTCCCATTCTTCTGTTCCTGTTTTCTGACTTTAAAGATTGGTCTATTCTGGCTATTTCTATAAATGAAATCTTGCAGTACATACATAGCCTTTTGTGTCTGGCTTCTTTCACTTAGTATAATGTTTTCAAGGTTCCTCCATTTTGTAGCATGAATCAGCACATCATTTCCTGTTATGGTTGAATACAATTCCGTTACATAGGCACACCACATTTGGTTTACCCATTCATCTGTTGATGGACATTTGGGTTGCAACCACCTTTTGGCTAATGTGAATACTGCTGCTATGAACATTCATGGAGTTATTGTTGAGCTTCTGATTTTAATTCTTCTGGGTACATTCCTAGGAATGGAATTACGGGCTTATTTGGTAATCTTTTGTTTAACTTATTGAGGAAACCATTAGATAGATTTGTAATAAAAAGGAAGATACCATTATATTTTAGAAAGGTAAACAAACATACCTAACAGATATTTAAAGAAATAAGGTCTCATAGAGATGGTGCCTTAAAGAACCACCAAATAGCTACTCATTTGCTTCTTCCTGACTTCCTTTCTTTCCTGTCTGTTCCCTTGGTTTTTTTTTTTTTTTTTTTTTTTTTGGTCTCTTTTTTCTGTTTGAACCTTCAAATCGGCATGCAATCTGGTGGCCCAAATATATGTCCACCCACAAACCTTGTGGCTCTACACCATCTTCTGAGGCTTCTGTGCTAAAACTCTGCTGGCTCAGCCCATCTGCAGCAGTTCAGATGGTTTTCTTGCTTTGATATTCCTGCTCTAAAGAGGCAGCAAGCCTTAACAAACCATGCCTCTGGGTTCAAATGAGAGGTCCGAGTGGAACACAGCAATTCCATCAGATGACGTGAGGTCACCCTGGGCTGGTCTGACATGAGCAGGCCTGCTGAGATGCCTAGAGTTCACTTACATGTCCTCTCTTTCCATCCCACTCCTCCTGACACAGAACCAATCATACACTGCTACTCAACCACCTTCTCAGGGGCCCTTCAGGTTAGTAATTTTGAAAGTAAGCCATTGTTTACAGAAATTTCAAGTATTGTTCAAGTCCAGTACAAGTGCAAGTAACGCTGCTTTTCATCAAACTAGAATTGGTGAGTTTCTCCAATTTTGAATGTGTGCCTCTATCCACACATCAGGACATAGGTAACAGCAGAGAGTGATTTGCTCATTTTCTTCCTCAAAGTTGTGACAGTTAGATGTGCATGTGGAAGTTGTAATGATGGTTGCTCAGTTAGTTACCAG
>PVIW01002937.1:155911-191051 GCA_004026585.1 Noctilio leporinus
CCTACGAAGCTATCTCTGGAGTGCAGTGCACTTCCATGGGTGGGGGGGGGGGGGGATAGGAGGGGACACAAGGCTGTGCAGCTGGAAAACACTGAAATACAGCTCACCAAACCAGCACATCTTAAATTCACAATAACTGCACCATCAAATCTTAGAGTACACTGGTAGCCTTTAATCTGGACAATTTTGTTCATTTTACGTTTCATTTAAATGTAAAAGTACAATTATAAATAAGCCTCCTTAGAAAAGCTAGGCAGTCTCTGAAAGGAGTCATCCAACTATCCAACTAAAGCACAGGGATTTCGGAGAGCTTCCATGTGCCCATAAGGGTAGCAGAATGCGCCACTGCAAACAGGGCTCTTTGACGTAGGGATGATTGTCAGCTGGAGGCAATTGAGAAGAAAATACAAAAAGCTCTCTGCTGCACTCCTAGTTGGCTAAAAGCAGGACGTAAATGTATAAAGGTTCTCCACCTCCCACCTCTAGCAGTAAAAGGAGACATTAATCATTGGAGACAACTCTAGACCCTTATCAACTCAGAGACAAGTACCAGAAGAATCCACATAAAAATACATTGTTAAAATTAATCCTTATCTGCCATTCGTTTCCCCCCATATATTTGCCTTCCCACAATTTGTCAGCCCTAGAAACTTAAAGATGTTTTACTTGGTCTTGTCACTTCTCTAAAAATGTAATGTTCTCCAGTTGCCACGCTGTGTAAGCCTAAGCTTTAACCACCTCTTTGAGTTACTCATAGATGAGTGCTCCCATATACATATGTTTTGTTTTTCCTCATTCATCTGTTTTTTGTCAGACAAATGTATATGTTAGAGCCAGGGAACCTAGAAGTGTACAGAAAACAAGATGTTTTTTCTCCCCTATATCAGGTTAGGGTGTGGAGAGAGAACATAGGGAAAATCTGGATGCTCCTCCCAATCCTGTTTTACAGGTAGGACAGCACTACTATGTGGACTTCCCTGCTGCAGCCGGCACCAGGGTTCTGTGCACAATAGCCATGCTTCCTTAGCTAACAGAAACCATATTTTGTTCCTGTGTCAGGTGGTCAAGTGCTTCCCAGTGAAAGCAAGGCCCTTCTCTAGAAGCAGGGGAAAAGCTTGATTGGTCTGAGAGGACTATGATGATTCTATTCCACTTGTCAGGGATTGGTTTAGAAATGGTCCTGTAACAGAATTCTGACCAATGAGGCCTATAGGACATCTGCAGGGAGACTTCTAGGAAATTAACATTTATAGTAAAAAATGACCAAAAAGGGAGCATGGCCTTTCTGGCTTCCTAGCCTTTGAACTGTTGCTGTGTGAGACAGTGATTCATGGCATTGCTGTGAACAGAAAGAGACAAGCCTGAAGGCAAATCATCCATGTTAGGCCTACCGAAGCCCAACAGCCTTGAACATTTAATCAGCCTGGTACAGGCTTCCTCCAAACTGCTTGTTATGGGAGATAACACATTTTCCTTGCAGATTAGGCCATTTATTTGGATTTTCAGTTATTTGGCACTAAAAGATCCTAAACTGCTAAACTTAACCCACATAAATGGATGTTTATTTTTTTTATTAGTCTCATTTTTTCAAAATTAGGTTCGCACCCCAAATTATGTTTCATACCTAATCACAAATGCTGTGGTACCTGACCTTTCCAGAAATAATAACTCCAGAAAACTACATATATAGAATACTTGACCAGGAGATGGCAGGGGTGGGGGTGGGGGCATGTCTGCCACTATAACTTGCAAACAGACTAGAAGAGTGCTAAAACAAGAACTCTGTGATCCTTTAGAAATAAAAACATGCTCTAAAAGAACAACCATGTTGCAAATTTCCAAAATGAAAATCTGGGGCCTATTAGTAAGAAATATTCAATTTCCTCCAGGGCGTAATCAAGATATGAGTGCAGAATCATCTGGACCTGTGGTCTAGAGAATAGGGAACCACTTTATTTAATGCCTCTTGTGGACTCTCAGACATAATTATTTCAACAATTTTGTCGCATTTGGAGGGCATACAAGACTGTGACCTGTCATGATTTCTTCTATCATTTAAAAAAAATTTTTCCCAAATTAGGCATGTTGGGATCAGAAGACTAACAGGTGATAAGTTATTTATAGAGGTCCCAATTTCCCAAATCTGTGGTACCTGGGGATGACTTTGGGCTCTGAAGCACTCATGCTCACAATACCCATCAGCTACCCTTACACCCCCCACCCCTAAGAAAATGCACAATCTGAATAAAGTCTCCATTCACACTGCCAATCAGACTGCTGTCCCTAAGCCTCTTCTGAACAAGATTAAGGGGCCACCCTTGTCCAAATGATAAGATCTGTTTTATAAATTAAACCTAATTTGAGATTATGCTGATAACATCACCTCCTTCACAGGCATTCTGACAATATGCTCTCAGAAAGAAAAGAGTAGGGGTTAGAGTTGGCAAGCTAAAAATTCTATGTATTTGACTAGAGTTTGTACAGCAAGTGAAACTCTTCTATCAAGGGCATCACAATAAAAAATAAAACCAGGTAAGGATCAGTGCTCAGTGTTCTTTCTCCTATATGAATCTTTGATTCCACATGTGCTAACCCATTTTCCTCTTACCAATTTGAGTTTCTCTTAGAAAGAAAAGGTAACCCTAGAGAAAAACAAAGGAAAGAAACACAATCTGATTTTATGCTTCTTCAGTGAACATCTTCTGGCTGGATTTTATCTTTTACTGCTGAAAACTAAGCAGTTTCCTGTGTATTTGCACCTGAACAAAAAGATAGCACTGTGAAGACACATTTATGTTAGTAGTCATTATTGTTTTCCTATCACTCTTTAGTTAAGCTTATCTTTTACTTTCTAGTACTTGTTAGTTTTCCGTTCCTTTAGTCAATGCCCCCAATGTCTATACACCAGACAAAAGTTTCTCTACAATATATTAGTTGCTAAGGATTAAAATCTCCTGTGATGTTATCCTTAAATTTCTTTTCTTTCTTTTTTTTTTTAAAGAATCTATTCATTATTTTCAGAGAGAGGAGAAGGGAGAGAGGGAGAGAAACACTAATGTACAGTTGCCTTTCACCTGCCTCCATCTACAGCCATGGCTGGAGACCTGGCTTGCAACCTGATTATGTGCCCTGGCTGGGAATTGAACCAGATACCTTTGGGATTGCAGGCCAGCACCTATCCACTGAGCCACCAGCCAGGGCCTCATCCTTAAATTTCAATGGCATAAAACAAATACTGGACTCCAATTTGGCCTAGACTCAATTATTCCCATTATATGTTTGGTTTCTTCCCCGCTACAGTTTATCTTCTATGTCAAATTGTCACTCTGATGATCTGTTCCATCATTTTTCAATCACATAACAGGTGATCTGTCGAGTAATATTTGAAAGCCTGCACATACTTAAAATTCTATGACAGCTGCACACATTCCTAAAAGCAACTTTCAAAATTGTGGGGGCTTAAGAGATGGCATTCAAACTCAAAGTAACCAAGAGCCTTCGACCACCTACTCTAATCCTTTTCCTCACTGCTTTGGGTGTAGTTAGGGGAAGCACAGCCCCATGGGACAAGAAGAACAGAACTCATGTAACCATGCACATGGTGCCTTGGTGTATGACCCAATGATCAGTGTTGAGAGAAATAGGTTTCATTTACAAGATTCCCACCTCCAGGGCAGGGGCAGGGGTGGTGGTGCTGGGAGCATTTCAGGCCAGAGCCTTGTTTTCCCATGAGACCCAGCATTTTTCTTGGTCCCCACCGTGCTACAAGACAAAAACAAGTCAAATAGTTCCCCATCCACTTAACTGTGTTTATTTATTTTAAAGATTTTATTTATTATTTTTAGAGAGAGGGGAAGGGAGAGAGGCAGAGAGGGAGAGATACAACAGTGTATGGTTGCCTTTCACCTGCCTCCAGCTACAGACCTGGCTGGAGACCTGGCTTGCAACCTGGTGATGTTGCCCTGGCTGGGAATCAAACCAACAACCTTTGGGTACACAGGCCGCCACCTTATCCACTAAGCCACCAGCCAGGGCATCCTTAATGTATTTAAACCAGCTGCAGTCTTCTAGTCCTTCTGGAAGGTACCCTTGTAGGTTTCAGAGTTGCCATCCTTTCATAGCAGCCCTCCCCTTCAGGGACTGGGGTATGTTATCCCCAGCCTCCGTATAATAGTCCCAAGAAGCAAGTGTGGTGTTACCCTGGATCATGGTGAAGTCCAGGAAAGGAAAGAGTGCCCTCTCCATATGTCCTCAGTTCCTAGAGTCCGGGTCTGCAAGACAGAGTTCTTGGTGGCTTAGAGTCAGCTGGAGTGGGCATGGTCAGAGCAGCAACATGCCTGTTTTCTCACTAGCCCAGGCTGCATGGCCAAATCACACCTATGAATTGCATAACTGCCTGCTGCTTCCCACATGGCTGCTGCATCATGGTCCCTCCTCCCCTTCAAGGCTGCTTGCCCTTCTTTTAAATCCTGACCCAGAGCTTCCTATGTGACCTTCTCTCCAACCCCTCCCACAATGAGCTCCATTTGCCAGTTTCCCCATATTGTTTACACTCTTTGGCTGCCATCTTTAGTCAGGGCAAGAATGACTCAGTGATCCCCTGGCTCTATCATAAGTCAGGGTGTCTTTTAAAAGTCGAATACACAACTTTTGCCCCAGATAATAATCTACCTACCAGCTTGCCCTTTTGTTATGGAAAATATCACCCCCTCCCCATTCCCCAACCCACAGGGGAACATTTCTGTTTGGGGGATCTTTCACTCTGCACTCCATTTTTCCCAATTCTTCACCAAGCACCGTCTTATCTTCAAAAGCATTTCCTTTCCAACACTCATAAGTAACATTTGTTGATGATCATTAGAGTGAAGCAAATGCTCACATCCTCTACACCAAATACAAATTCCTTAAAACGTAGTCCAAAGAGATCCAAGCTAAGCATAGCTTCCCACACCCTATTCCCCCTACCCTGCCTAGTCCACTTTATGGACCCTAAATCTGCAAATCAATGCTGATTGGCAAGGCAATCAGCCTTGAAGCATCAAGAGTTCATTTGCAGCGAAGTGACCTGTTGTAAAGGGACAATTAAACCTCTGGTATTATCTATATACTTGTATTTCTGGACCTCTTCCCCGTCTGCCTGTGTAGTATCAAATAACTTGGAGGACCAAAAAAGGAATCTAGTACATCTTTTAGCTCCTTAGAGGAAGAATGAGTTGATTGATTTTTACCAATGAACAAAATATTAAAAAGTCTAAATACTGGGGGACACCCAGCAGGTTATAGAAAATAATTTAGTGTGCCCTCAGTAATTCAGATAATGGGAACTAAAATATGGTTTGCACTGTTCCCCTTTTTTCACTTGCTAATAGATTCCCTGATGGGTGCCCCCATGACATTATTGTTTGGTCTGCAATCAGCTTCTCTGGCTGAGTTACAAGAAAGATGGAATGCAGCATGTAGTTTTCCACTACTCTGCAGCAAACAGAGGCTGTCAGCTTCCTGCCGGCTCTCTCAGGCTCCAAGTTCAGTTACTTCCTTTTAGTTAAAACTTGCAATAAAACAGATTAATCACCGCAATCACATTTAACCACAGGGAAACACTATAAGAGGGGAGGGAAAAAAATAAACTGTCATGAATTTTACCAGGTTTTGAAGATAAAGTTCATTTTCTATTTACAAATCCCTTTATTTTGATAATAATCTTTACAACCAGTTGTGCAAAGCTTTAGACAATATCAATAGTGTGGTGTTTTTTTTTTAAGTATAGAGAAAACAATTTATTTTTTATCTTAAAGCAAGTCTACTTGGTTAACATGATCTTATCTGAATTGCCTCCAAAATATTGAACTAATGTTTTACTCCAAAAGAGGTACATTTGTTATTTGTATTATTTGCCAGTCCTCCAGTTTGGTGGTCTTCAACTATTTCCTTCAACTTCACAAGTTGTTTTTGCAAGGGGGAGGGAATTGAAGAGGATGACCAAATCTGAGTATTTTATTCTATTTAACCAGCAAAAAGAAGAAGAAGAACCCCAGATATTCTCACAACTGAGTATTAAAGTCAGACAGTGGAATTCTCCTAAAATAAAGGTGGGCATAGAGACTGAGGTCATGGCTTGCTTGGTAGAGGTCCCAGATCAGTAACCTGGGACACACGGCAGGTGAACTCAAAAAGGAAGTAACTGTTTTAACTGTTGGGAAAACCTCATGACCAGCTGAAAATCCTTCAGTGCCCCCAGTCCTCATGGTCTCCCACTTATCATTGACATTGGGAGACTTGGTTATTCCCTCCATGAAATGTAATGCTCAGACGCTCCCCTAATGCAAGCTTATCTTCTGCACAGTCAAGAACACTTGTCATTATGAGCAGTCTGCCTGATGGGGTTTCAGGGCTCTTTTTGAGCTTTAGAGAAGAAAAATCAGTAGCTGAAACAAAAAAAAAAAAAAAAAAAAAAAAAGCCCCAGCAACTTGGATATATAATTGGATGTGAACTCCCTATGACATAGCAAAAGTTCTTCTTTCTTCCCCAACACCACTGCTAAATGTTATCCATGAAACACAGTGGATACAAATGCTAGTTATTCTGGCAATTTTAATCACAAACCACTTAAAACACCATCTACTTTAGTGTTTATAAATTACTTTTAAAAGATAATTCCCGAATTCAGATGGAAAGGATGGAACCAAGTATCTTTTTTTGAGTGCAGAATGGCAAGTAAGAATATAATTTCTGTTCAACATAACCTTCAGGAGTGGTAGCAATAGAATTCATTGAAACACAGAGTACCACACTTGAGCATGATGAACCTCGAAACACTGAGGGACAAAACTACAGCTCTATCATTAAGAGCTGCGTAGTTGGACTTGCTTAACTGAAAAGAGCTCATTTAATCCTGTGTCTATGTCAGAAATAATACATAAATAAAATGCATCTTCTTCTCTTCCTTGTACAAGATAAATGTGCATGATGTAACAGTGCACTGTGAGGGAGACCCACTATAAATTTCAGCCATGATAGGGAAGATCACTCCTTCCTCTGCTCAGATGAGCTAGTTGGGTCTTCCAAAGAGCAATGAGAAAACCAGCCGTTAAAGTGGGGTGTGTCCATGGTGGAGAGGGGTAGGGGTGCGGGTGTACACAAGCAATCCTTTGGAATGTGGAGTGAAATAGTTGAAATTCCATTGGTTTCTATTTATAACCACATTCCTTCAACATTTGCTTTTGTTTTTATGATGGCTATGTTAGCACAATCCATATGCATGCTTTAAAAATGGTTAAATGGAAATTATATAGGATGACATTCAAAATAATTTTGGAGACCACTTGCTTCAATAAGTAAAAAAATAAAAAAGAAAGTTTCAATGATATCCCCAGCACCCCCAAAACTGGAAAAGCTTTTGGCCAGCAGCATCTTCTGGTCCAAGAGAAGGTCAGAGAACAATACATGAACTAAGGGGTCAGAAAGCCTTGCAGCTTTCCTAGATAATCTGCTCTTCGAAGATAATTATCCCAACACAAATGATACTTTGGTCTACAAATGTGCTGAAGAAAATCACCAGTCTATTTCTGTGTCAGGTAGAACTTGGTGGGTCCTGTACAGACTATTAATTTCATGGAAAACAAGCAACAGGGGAAACAGATAAACCCTTAGCAGAGTGAAGAGCAGACCCAATAAATTCCTTCCAATTCTCCTACTTTCTTTTTCTTGCAGAGAGCAAAATGACAAAGTATTTATGTCTCATTGTCTTTGATATCTCTGTTTATCTCATTAGAGAAAAAATGCTTCTAAAACCAGAAGGACATGTTTTATTTCAAGTTTCAAGAATTCAGTCCCAAATGATTTATACAAGCTAACATTTGGCATACAGAATTTTAATCCTCACATTTGTGAAATTCTCTTGTTTTAAACTTCATCAAAACAAAACACTACAATATTAATTTCCCTTTTGTTTATTGCAGGCAATACATAATATTAGAATTTTATTTACATAAACAAGGTATATATATTTGAAACTAATGTTAATTGTTTAAATGAAAAATTTTAATGAAAAAATTTTAATAAGTAAAGTTAAGGTTATCAAGAACAGTTGGAACTTTTGATATAATTGCAATGACAAATTCTTATTTAAAATTAATTTCTCCAAAGTCCTACATAATGAATTTACTATCTCATTAATGTTTATTTGTTAAAGTCAGTGTTTTCGGGAACTGAAAGAAGCATTATATAATATTTCAAACTGATTTTCTTTCCATCTGTCCTCTCATTTTACTGTTTATTTATAGTTAATTATTTTTTTAAGAGTTTAAACATAAGAACTGCACTTGGAACAGAATAGCTAAGCATCCCCAAAGGGTAAAGTGCTCCATCCTTTTGCACTCGATTTTCTGTCATTTTCTGCCAATGCCAGCAGCCTTCCTGAAGTGCTTGCTCCATAACCTACTAAGAGTAGTTACTGTATAATCCACTAGAAAATAACTCCACTACTTGATATAAACTCTATGAGGGCAGGCATTTTCATCCATTTTGTTCATTCCTGGGTCTTCTGTGCCTAGAGCAATGCCTGACACACAATATATATTTGTTGAGCAAATAAATTGGGAGAATGAATGAATAAAATAAATACTATCAGTTCCATTGCACAGACTAAGACTTAGGAATTTTGTAACAGAAGCAGTGCTAGGACCATAATTTAATGTTAAGCCAATCTTCAGGATAGGAAGAGGATGTGGAATAAAGAACCTATATTTAAATCACCTCCTCTCATGCCCTGAGCTCCTCATACAATCCATGCCACCTTCCTACCTTTCTGACTTTCAAACCCCTGAGAGCCCGAGCAGCACTGAGGGGCTTAAGGCCCTATGCTTTAAGTCTATTTTTTCAAGTTCCTACCACTAGGCCCCCTCAACTCTTCTACCTGTTTATTGCTGAGTGGAGGATACTTATCAGAGACAGTTCTTACTTTGACCAGCAAAGCTTCCTTAGCACCAAAAGTCAGTCTGGTAGCATAGGGCTCTAGTCTTGGTTCTCAATGGGCTTATGAATAACTTCACCTCCACTCTCATTGAAGGTCCTTTGGTTGAAGGTTCATTCAATCTAGACCTTCAAAGCTCACTCTGGGCTACAAGTGAACAAGAATCATAAGGAAAATCTAACAATAGCAATTAGCTGACTTTTTTCCCAACTACTTTTTTCAGGGAGATCAATGTTTTTCTGGCTTAATAGATTAAGACTACAGAGTCTACACATTTCATTTCTAAACTGATCACTCACTGTCCATGTTGACTGTTTGTGTCTCTTGTACATCTCTCAGAAATATTTGCTTCTAGTAATGGAATGCAATCAATTCCAATTGTGAGACTGTTTTTCTAAACTATCAATTCAATATTTTCCTCTGCAACTTTGACCCATCTCCTGGCTTTGACCTCTAAGTCCAAATGAGGAAACCAGATCTCTTTTTCTCTCAAAAATCTCACTAAATACGCCAGGTGGATCTTGCAGTCCTTCCCCACCCCTTCCTGCACCTCCCATCTGAGTCCACTTATTTTTCATTTCTTACCATTAAAATGTCTAAATGTTAAAACTCATAAGCAAGGTAATTCAGAGAAGGAAGTAAGAGCGGAACTTGGGACCCCAGTTATCCAATTTTTAAAATTGGATGCGATGTGAATTTCTAATTATATATGACTCGCTTAAGAAATCCATACCACAGCCAATAATGTCAGATGTCAAAACAAAGGTAATAATGTTTACCTAATGTGGATGCCAAAATCCATGTGTTTGAGAAAGGAAAATGTCAGCACATTCCTTTCTCAAATTATTCATAGAATTTTAAAGCTGTGCATTTTACTACTCACTTCAAAGATAAAACTGGGATCCAGAACACTTAGTTAACTAGCCCAGGGTAGGCTAGTAGCAATGCTGAAAGTACTTGAGGCATTTTTGGCCATCTTCCAAACAACAAGTTAAGATTCTCTCATGTACTCATGCCTGTTATTTTTCCCAAATTCTTCATGTCCTAATAATGTCAGCTTATTAACTCCCCAGGAAGCTAAATTTACATTGTTATTATTACGACAATGAGAGAATTCAGAACTAGAAAAATCCCTAAAGGAGAGTCAGCCTTCCTAAAACTATAGACAGGAAACTGAAGGCCAAGGAGGTCTGGCCACCTGCTGGAGGCAGATGCAGCAATAGATAGAGCCCATGTCTTCTGATGGTAACCTAGTTTTCAGTGTTCTGTGCAGAGGATTAGCTAAACACCACCAATATTATAAACTGGAGATGGTTTAAATCTAAAACAATCATGCCTAGACAAACAGAATTCTTTTAAAGTATACAAATTCTGCTCTGGCTCAGTGGATCGAGCACCAGACTGCAAACCAACGGGCTGGGGGTCCCCAGTTCAATTCCCAGTCAGGGCACATGCTGGAGTTGTGGGCCAGGTCCCCAGTTGGGGGCGTGCAAGAAGCAACTGACTGATGTATCTCTTGTACATCAATGTTTCTCTCCCTTTCTTTCTCTCTTCCTAAAAATAAAGAAATAAAATACTTTTTTAAAAAGCATACACCCCTGGCTGGTAGCACAGTGGATAAGGTGCCGGCCTGCGAACCCAAAGGTCGCAGGTTCGATTCCCCAGCCAGGGCACATAACAAGGTTGCAAACCAGGTCTCCAGTCAGGTCTGTGGCTGGAGGCAGGTGAAAAGCAACCATACACTGATGTCTCTCTCCCTCTCTGCCTCTCTCCCTTCCCCTCCTTCTAAAAATAATGAAATAAAATCTTAAAAAAAAAAAAAATTAAAAAAAAAGCATACAAATTCTGTCTTATGAAAGCACTAGTCTAGGTAACTATTTGTCAGAAAGATGGTAGAAGAAGGAGTTTGAAAAACAGGTTGAAGGTTGGATTCAATGACCACTAAAGTCCCTTCTGTCTCTAGAAGTATTCGATTCTGGACTGACCAGGAGCTGAGTACCTTAACCAGCCAGGTAGGGAATGTGCAGAGCCTTGCAGAGGTCCTTCTCCTATGATTGGGTTGAACTCTGCCCTGTTGTTACAGGCATTACTCTATCTCCAATTTACATGCAATCGAATACTGTAGGCATAGAAGGAGTGTAAGGAAATGCAGCTCTGTCATTTCCAAAGACAGACTACACTGCTTAGCTTTCAAAATTGCCTTGCCTAAATGAGCATTCCATAACTGAGCCTCCAAATTCAGCTTTTACAGTTTGTTCATGTGCTGTGCTACTATCAGAATTAATTATGCAGCATCTTCCTGAGGAGAAATCAGATTTGGATGCGAGTTAGGAGAAGAAAGAAAAAGGTGCACTTCCCAAAGGAAGGGTACTGTATAGAATCCCCCCAAAGCTCTGGAGACCTTCCACGGACAGGCAGGTTTCAGATGGCAGTCCCCAGCTGACCAGCCAAAGGAAGGGGGAAGTGGACACATTTGAGGAATGAAGAATATACCAACAAGGTTCTGAGGGCCAAGATATTATTAACCCCCTCTTTTCTAAGCAATTCTATGCCAAACTCAAATTCAACAGTCTGTTCATTTGTTTTTCTCAATGGCTACTAAATATGAAAATGTACTGATTTTAGACTTTTCCTTTTTTGGATAGTCCAAGGAAAAGAAGATTTTTTTCCCCTTTAATCTAAAAAAAAAAAATTTTTTTTTTTTTTTGTATTAAGGGTGGAGTTCTGAAACTTAGAAAGGAGCTTTCCCACTAGGATTGCCACATTGAATATTTTCACCTAAATGAGACTATTTTTAAAAATCAAACTATCTGATTATATACATGGGGCCCGGATTTCAGAAGAGCAAACTGGTGCTCTACCACTCAGTGCCAAATTACAAAACGACCACCGCAACAGCCTTACAAGATAACACAAAAGTAAAAGAGAGTGATTGTGTTGAGATTCCACGCGCAAATCCGAAAGCTCTACTTTCCAGGGTTCGGGCAGGTTCCCTCCTTTCCTCCCCCTGGTGCGCCTAGGCGCTGAGGGCGGTGTGCCCAGTCATCACCCACGCTGGGAAAAGGTCGATGTCCGATCAGCGTTCAGCTGCCGCCACCAAAGCAGTAATGGTGTATTTGACGTCTCACCCAGAGGAACCCTGCACTTCGATTTGGAAGAAGGTTCCTCAGGCCTTCCTAGCTCCCCGTTAGCCTGCCAGCCACCCCATAGTTCCGTCTGCTACCAACCTCAGCTCAACGCAAGAAAAAGCCCTTTATCGCCTCTTCCGAGCTTTGCAGCACTTTTCTTCCAAACGTATTTCTACAAGGAAAGTACAACTCCAGGGAAGGAGCCTACTGGGGACCCCCGTGGGGAGCAGCTCCAAGAAAATCGACCCAGGAATTCCAACTGAGGCAGGTGTACAAAGGCAGAAGAGGAGGACAGGGAAAGAAGAGGGAAATCCGGGGGCAAAGGAAGGCTTGCCAGGAGTGGGGGGAAAGGAAGAACAGGATGAGGAGGAAAGAAGCGAGTAGCAGAAAGACGAGTGAGAGAGGGAAAAGAAAGGAGGCACGGGGGAAAAAAGGAGAAAGATAAGAAAGGCGGCAGAAGGGTGAGAGAATGTGCCGGGAACGGAGCGCCAGATGCGGCGGGGAGGTGGCCTCCGGGACCAGCTCGCCCACGGGGACCCCAGGCTGCGCTCCCGGCGGCCGCCCAGGGCGCAGGGCACGCCCGCAGCTCACCTTTCAGGATGAGGGTGTCGATGTCCCGGTCGATGCCCAGGAAGTAGCACTTCCTCCAGAGGCCCGAGTAGGTGGCGAAGAGTGGCCGGCTGCACTGGGCGTCCAGCCCACCGAGCCCCAGCACCGAGCGCCAGGACTCGGGGTCCGTGCGCCCGGGGCCGCCGGGGAGCAGCCGGCGCCCCAAGGGGGGCGAGTCCCGCAGCGGCAGGTGTGACAGCGGCATCAGGCGGTTCTTCTGGTCCGGTGGGTCGGCGCCCGCGCGACTGCGCTCGCAGCTCTCCTTGTGGCGCCGGGGGTCGGTCTCGTACCAGTGGTCGGTGAAGATGGCTGTGACCAGCAGCCCCAGGGAGCAGAGGCTGAGGCCGAGGCTGAGCGCCGTGACGAGCGCTCGCGGCTCCATGGCTTCCAGCCCCGCCGCAGCCGCCGGTGGGATCGCGTGCCGCCAGACACAATGCACTTGGCCTCCGCTCTCCGCCGCGCTCCCTCCCGCGCTCCCCCACCTGCCCCCCACCTTCCTCCCGTGGCCTCCCCGCCCCGGCGGCCGGCCCGCTGGCTCCCCCTTCCCCTTCCTTACCTCTGCTTCCCACCTCCCTCCTGCCCCTTCTCCGGCCCTTCGCCTCCTTGCCCACCCCCTGCCAAACGCACTTTGTAGCTCCTCTACCAGCCGCCTCAGCTCACGCTCCGCGCCCCCTTCTCGCTCACTCCCCTCGCCCCTGTCCCCTCCTCCCGGTCTGTCAGCCCTCCGCTCCAGCGGCCCCCTTTCCTTCTCTAATCTTCCCTCCCCGCCCTCACTTTTCTGTCTCTCATCCTTCTCTTTCCCCTTAACCCTGTCTCTACTTTCCCCTTACTTTTCTTCAACTCCTCCTCCCTCTTTTTCCTGCTTATTTATCCCTGTTTCCGGCTCCGTGTCCCCTTCTGTCCCTTCCCTGCACTAGAATGCTTCTTTCCAACCACCCCAGAGCACACAGTCTGCTGCCTTTCGCCCTCCAACGCCGTTAAAAGACATCCACCACCCTCAGATTCGGTCTTGTCTCTTGTCCAGCTCAATTCTGATCGGGGTCCCATTTTGGGACCCAGAAGCAAATCCCACCTAGGGTTGGGCTGCAGGGCAGTATTTAACTCTTTGGAATCTTGACTGGTAGCTCAGGACCCTTTCTCCCATCCTTAGCAGCTAGAGCTGTGGCCTCCCTCCTTCCCTCCCACTTGACCATTGCAAGCTCTGAGCATCCAGCTGCTCCAGCTTCGCTTCTGAAAGAAAAGAAGTGTCACTTGGAGCAGTACACTGATGGCTAGAGAGTTTCCCCCACTTCAGTTCAGCTTGCTCAGAGATGGACTTCGTTTCCTTTGACCTTCTCCATCTCCTACCAGAGTGACACCCTCCTGGAATTTCTACAAGGGCATAGGATCAATAAATGCCTGCAATGGCACCTGCTCTGTGAGGTGATTATTGCTTTTGAATAAAGAAAGCCCTGGTAATAAATCAAAGTAATGATTTTTCTCCTGTGAATGTTTCTTGCATGGGCTGGAAGGGTCAACAACAAAGCAATGCCCCGCACCAAAGTCAACACGTTAACCTCCCTGCTGTTCTTCTGGGGCTCCCAGTAGTCACAGATGTTAATTCTGAGAATGGCAGCAGATTCACATTTTCTAAAAGGAGGAAATGTTAGGAACCAGGGTGCTGAAAGAGTTCCTTGCTTCCGTGGTGCACTCTTATTGTAACGGAGGTGCAATACCCTTGTGGCACTTAGTGACCAGAGACAGAAAACCATGCAGCATGAGCCCAGGGGTGCTAATTCTTGTGTTCTTATGCCATGAAATATTAATGATCAAGAGAGATTACGAGGCATTCATTAGATGCTAAATGTCATTACTCCACAATTTAATGGGACTTATTCATTAGTGCCCCGTATCAATTGGTATTAATGTGATTTATGTATTTCCTCTGGAATGACATCTGTAAAGGTGGTAAAAGAATCTGGCTCAAGTTTATTTTCATTGCTGTTTGTGCTCGGTATCTTTAGAGGATATATTTCCGACGAAGACTTGGACCTCTTCTGAGCCATTCAGTTCACAGATGACTTAAGCAAATCCCCCATTCATATTGGACTCCCCAGGCCCATTTCTGCTGACCTGACAATATGAATTATTGCCTGGATTTTCTCACAGCTTCAGCAAGATCTATGGTGAGCTCCAGCATAATTAAGGAAGAAAAAAATTACAGTTTTAGTGTTTCTCTCACCTATAAGCTTTCCCTTAATAGGAAATGCTAAGCTCATCAAAGAAGTCTTATCTGTATTTACACAAAAGTGATGGGATTTAGAAGCTTTCTTTTATTTACGCTCTATCATATGTGTAAAAATCCTAGATCTTTATGGATACGCAGAGAACTTTCACTGTGAGGCTACAGTTGACTAAAATTCACTTAAGTTTTCGTGTGTCTTTTTATTTTTTTTAATGCCTCTTGAGATAAAGTGATTACGAACCTTTAGCAACTCTTCACTCCCTGTTGAAATGCTGATGTTCTACAGTAAAGAAATATTCCACCACATTTCAGTCACCTGATTACCTTCACACAATAACCCTGTCCCCAGCTGGATTAGATTGAAGAAAGCCTCTTTTTCAGGCACATCTGATGAACTTAAAAGCACATAATGTTCTGCCTCATTTTCCTAGTCAGAACCCTTGGATCATACCCTCTTTAGAAAATAGCATGATCCTTGAAGTTCAATATGTCTGTGTTTAAGGCCAGTCTCAGGATATAATCCAAAAGTTACTGTATGATGAATTACCCTTGACAGTATTTCATTAAAAAATGTCACACATTACAAATATGAGCCAGCAGCGTGTAATGAGCACGCTGCCTCTGCGGGTGCCGCAATAACGCCATCAGCAGGGATGTGACATATGATGCGTACACAGGCTTCGTTACGGCAGCCGCACTTCGCTCCATCCGTGTCCTTAACATTTCTCTTTTGGGTATTTCCAACAATGAAGCACCACCCGCTTGCCCCCACTCTGTTAGGGGAGTGGGGAATGCCAAGGTAAATAAATAGTTTCCATCTCCAACCAGCAATTCCACTGCTAGGCTTATACTCGAAGAATCCTGAAACACCAGTTGAGAAAAACCTATGCACCCCTATGTTCATAGCAGCGCTCTTTACAGTAGCCAAGTGCCGGAAACAGCCTAAGTGCCCATCATCAGTGCATGAATGGATCGAAAACCTTTGGTACCTTTACACAATGGTGTTCTATACAGCAGAGAGAAAGAAAGAATGCCTGCCATTTGCAACAACATGGATGGAGCCACAGAGTATCATGCTTAATGAAATAAGCCAGGCAATGAAAGACAAATACCGTATGATCTCACTTAATACAGGAGACTAATCGATGAGCAGAACAAAACCAGACATGGGGGGTGGTGAGGAGCAGAATGACGGTGACTAGGGCATAGGGGGGAGGCAGGGTAAGGGTTTAGTGGAGGAGCTAATGTGAAAGACCATGGACATGGACAATGAGGTAGGGATTGACCGTGGGAGAAGGGATGGGGAGGGTGGGATAGGGGAGAGCAATGGGGGGAAAAGTGAAACAATTATATTACAACAACTATACAAAATGCATATAATGAAAAGGAAAAAAATCAGAAATGCAAACGGAGGGAGTAAGGAAAAATAAAAGATGTTCCCAACCTAGTGGCAACAGCCACATAGTCTGCTCCATGTAGTCAAAATAGGAAAAAAGTATTATGGGAACATAGAAAAGGAAATAAACTTCTTGGGGGAATCAAGTGGCTACTTAGAGATAGCGACATTTTAAAAATTTTTAGTTTATTATTGTTGTATTACAATTATTTCATCCCCCCCCCATTGCTCTTCCCTGCCCCACCCTCCCCAAACTCTCTTCCTTCAATGCCCACCTCCTTGTCCAGGAAAATGGGTCCTTGACTGAACCCTTCCCCAACTTCTTCCCCTCCCCTCCAGTCACCATCATTCTGCTCCTTTTTTTTTCCCCATGTAGAATCAGTAACTTTTGACTTAGTGATCAAAGGATGAATTAAAGTTGACCAAGAGAATGCAATCAGGCATATTGTCATTACGGTCAGAATCTTAACTCTTTGATTTACTGACTGTTTTTGCAAAGTTGGAGGCTCCAATATTTTGGACCACAGTAACATAAGAACTGTTTCTACATTTTTCTTTTTAATTATAAAGTCATCATGTTCTAATGCCTGACTACAAGCTAACTAGTTGTAGAGGAGCAGAAGCAGAACTTTAAGCCAGAATGCAGTGGATGTATGAGGGCACTTAGCCTGGCAGGGAGTCAGCATGCTGTGAGATCCAATATCCAGCCAGAGCTCTGTAGCATGTCTCCGCTGTGGCTGCGGCGTGGCCTCAGCATTTTCAAATTTAGCTTGTTCTTTGCTTGTCTTAAATATCTGTTTGCTGCCTCCTGATCCCCCATGCATCCCTCAGAGAACAACACTGTCCTTCAATGACAGGGATGGAGCCAGAGAATTTCCACCTGGCTGTCTCACTATATGATTGAGCTCAGTATGTCCAATAGTGAACTCATATCTCCCTGCGGTTCATCCACCCCTCCCCACATCTCTCTCTCTGTATGGGCAAGTCATTCAAGTCACCTAAACTCCATCTTGTAGAATTATCTATTGCATTCACAAAGTCACAGGGATTTTTCCTTCAATGTATCTTTTATAACCAATTTTTCCGCTGCATTTCTAGCACGTGCTGTCACTATTCCTCTGCCCCCTCACATCTGGATTATTATCACAGCTTCCTCGTTGGTCCCCACCAATCTAGGAGCAACCCTGTCTGTATTTATCCTGTATGCTGCTGCCCACACATCTTCCTGCAATGTTACTTTGATTATGTAATCCCTCATCTTCCAACTCCCCTTCCTAGGTTAGAGAGAATTATCCTATTACTCTAGAGTTCTCCTTTGTTTCTTTCAGTATTCCCATAGCATTTTAACATCCCAACTGATATGTTGTCCATATTTAAATATTTAGAAAACAGGATATTCTGCCTTCTCTAAACTCACTATTGTAATATATGGGTGCTTTATAACATTCATTGCATTTCTCTTTACAGTCAGTATGTTTTAAAATAAATATTCCCCTATAAAAAGGTCTGGGGAGGGAGGGAGGGAGGGAGAGAGAGAGAGAGAAAGAGAGAGATAGACCTCCAATTATCACAGAGCCATGGCAGTGATTTATTGACATACCTATGCTAAGCTAACCATGAATATTCTCAAAGGCTTTCACCCTTTGCTCCAGTGTCAAGACCAAAAGCAATATCCTTCTTTATTTCAAACATTTGGATTCCACAGAATTTACAGCATGCACTTTAGCCTAAACCATGCACGGGTTTTCATAAAGGGTGGGGATTTTTTTCCTTGGTAATTTTTTTAGCATTTAATGTAAGGTCATAGTCCATTATGTTATTGATCTACAACATGTCATGTCTGTAAATAATTGAGGTATCTTGTGTTAAAGTCATGATTCTAAATTGTTTTTCTACAACAATGCTATTTTAATCTAACAGCGTATATTGAGCTCCTCGCATGTAAGTTACTGGGCTAGGCCCCACTGGATTATGCAGATGGAGAAACCATGGCCAGTGCCCTGGGAGCTGTAGGTTAGTGGAGGAGGAAGATAGAGTTTAGTCGAGGAATTAGCATAAATGACCCATGGACATGGACAACAGGATAGAGATGGACTGTGGGAGAAGGGATGTGGTGGGTGGGGCAGGGGAGAGCAAAGGGGGAAAATGGGGACAAATGTAATACATTAAAAATAAAACAATTTAAAAAATTAATGCAAGAAGCTAGAGTTGGGATTGCCTGGGAAGAGGGCTCACCCACAGGCGCAAACAAAATGCAAAAGGAAAACCTAGGACAGAGATGACTATCCATTGGGAAAACAAGTGTAAGCCAAGCAGGTTAGATGTTATTTCCATGAGGCCTTGGAGGGAAGGGGCATTTTCTGTTTGTATGTCAACTTAGTTCAGGGCAAAGCCAAAGTAACTTTTAGAAGTAGCACCTACCACAGTGCCCTTCTCTACCCCACTCATGTGGTAAGTCATCTTGGCAGTGCTGTTTTGTCACTAACTGGAAGCCTGGAACCATAAAATATCACAAACCCCCAGAAATAGATGCTGCCTGATAAGTTTCTTATTCCACTGACACACTACAGAATGTCACCATTCTTTTACACATTCCTGTTTCCTTTTCAGAGACTTTAAGCACATATGGTGAAGAAGAAAAAAAAAATTCAAAGAAAGCCATAACCATGTTAAGTCCCACTCAATGTGTGATGTTTCAGCAGATGGCAACTTATTAGTTGTCATACCTAACTGTATTCCCACCTTATCTGTGTGGATGGATACTGGGTTCTGACGCTGGGGCCTAATTCAGCTCCTGCAGGATGAGGTTGACAACTGAGGCAGAAATGGATGTAACTAAGATGTCCAGTCTCTCCAGCTCACAGTGGCTAGTGATGCTCCCAGGTGAGCAAAAGAAGCCAGTGTTTCCAGGTGTGCCCCTCTTTTCTCACCATCAAACCTCATCTCCCAGCTGCATCTGCTCCAAGGCACAAGGACCTGGGGACCATACATGGGTGCTGGAGCCAGACCAGCTATAAATTCCAGGCCCACTGCTTCCTGCCTGCTCACTGTTAGTCAGTGACCTGACCTCTTCTAATCACTTAAGTTCTGAAAAACAGGGATATTAACAGCTACCTCACAGGAATGAAGATGCATGATTATCAGATGCTAAATATGTTTCCTCCCACCGCTGCCCCCTTTTCCTCCCTACTCCCTCCATGTCAGCATATAAACATGCTTTAGAGAACCCATAGCCTAATTGTAGTAAGCCCATACAATCTAAATGTCATAAATACAAATGGCTAAATAAGTTATTAGTAATAATTTTTCATGTTACTTCTTTATATTACTCATGCAGGAGAGGCAATCTACTATTCTCATTGGTTCAGTTAGCATTTATTGAGCTCCTATGGGCCAGGGATAGAGAATTCCAGGCAAAGGAAACATTCAGTACAAAGGTCCTGAGGCCTGAAAGCTTTGTACCACTGAGGAACTGAAGCAAGACCACCCTAAGTAGAGAGGAGTGAATGAGACACCAAGTGGTATGGGATTCAGGAGCAGAGTTAGCCAACTGTCAGATCACACATGGTCTTGAATGTCACCCTATGGAGTTTAGACTTAAGTCAAAAGAAAATCTTTGAAGAGTTTTAAGCAGGGGAGGGGAATGAGTTGATTCATGTTTTTAATGTCACTCAGAAGACTATGTGAACAATGAATTGGGGCTGAGGGTGGAAAGCAGGGAGGCCAGTCAGAAGGCTATTTTACTAGTCCAGAAAGGGGTATTAATCATTCATACTAAAGAACGCACAGTAGAGACAGACAACTGGGTAGAAAATGAAGTCACAGAAGTACTGCGAATCCACATGAGGGAAAGGAGAGATCAAGACCTATACCTATGCTTCTCGTTTGAATGTTCGAACGGTGGCATCATGCACTGAGATGTGGAACATACTAGAGGAAAAGTAAAAAACCAAACAAAACCTTTTTCGGACTTCAGTTTGAGATGCCATTTAGAACTTCAAATTGGACTTATAAAACTGAAAGTAAAGGAAGAAGTCTGGAATGAAGATTTAGATTTTAGAGATGTCAGCATGGAAGTGTTATACATGTGGTAATGTTTAAATTATTGGGACTAGATGAGATGGCTTAGGGGAACGTGTAGCTAGAAAAACTACAAGGTCCAGGTCAAGGGTCCAGGGCGCTGGAGCACACAGAGCTCCACTGCAAGAGGAGGTGGTGTCAATGAGACCGGGATGGAAGGTAGGAGAAGAACCAAGAAAACTCATGTACCTGAGCCAAGACAGGGAAGCCTAATGACATGCTATGATGACATAGTGACAGGACAATATAGTCAGGGATGGGGAGTCATTGAGAGTTTGGTTCAAATTCTAGTGTGATGGTTTGTGTGGGGGGTGGAGAGAGGTTTACTCAGCCTCTACAAGTCTCCATTTCTTCATCTGTGGATGGGGACAGGAGTCATCACATCCTTAGGTTGGCTATGAGAGTCAAACACTGTGAGTATAGAACACTTAGCAGCAGAATGAATGTAAAGGCTGACACATAAGTGCTCCATATATAAGTGGCAGCTGTTGTCATTGTTGTTATTTATCATCGCCAACAATATCTGGTGGCTGCTCCCATTTGCAAGCCATGATCTTTGGTGCAACACAGAACATTATTCTCCCAAGAACTGTGCCCTAATGAAAAGCATGGAGGCTGACTGTAAGGTCCCTAAAAACATAAATTGTCAGTAGTATTGGTGGAATGGTGGGCATTCAAAAGTATGAGAAACCATTATGCCCCCTCAATAGGCTATTCTGTTATGAGCCCATAAAAAGGGGTTTAATGCTGCTTTGTGAATAGCCGAAATAAGCTGTCAGAGTACAATATCTCCATTTCTCAAAGACTTTAAATGGACTAGATAGAAAATCCTCTGCAGAAAATGATTGCTCATAGCGACTCCATTGGGAGGGGGTGTAAAAATGATGTTAAGGGAATATAGGGATCATCTGGATCTTCTTCTCTCCATGCAAGAGTCCGGAGAAGCCCTGAGAGAACAAGGAGGTGTTAAGCTGTGGATAGCATCTGGATGACAGGAGAAAGAGATAGCCTCCATCTTAGAAGGGTAGGGAGGAAAAGGGTAAAGATTCAGGAAGGACCCAAGATTCAGCTAAATGAACCTACCAGAAGTCAGAAGGCAGCTCTCCGCAAATGAGGAGAAATCCAAACTTTTGCCCATGTGAGCTAGGTCAGCATTCCAGATTTATGTTGTCAAGACCAGGAGACAAAGGTTGAGTCAGATGTCTCTGGAAATAATGAATTCAACACAGGTGCCCCACCTCAGAGAACAAGGCCCCCCATCTTGGAGAGCTCTGTTTCTATCTTCGATTCTTGATTTGGATAAACCTCTTGAAAAATTACTTGTGTCCAGGTAATCATTCACAAGTGCCTGAATAGCTATTATGAATCAGGTATTCATATGTAATGATATTCTTTACTGCACTCAGCATGCCAGGGTTTCTGCAGGCACTGTGGAGTGTGATCATCTGATACGCACAGGGCTTGGAGAACCATCCTGCTCTTTTGGAAGGAGTATCCAGTTTGGCGGGACTTGGCACACACCTTCCCATCGCCGCACCTGAGCCCCTGTAATGAATGGGTACCACATGGCATTGATAATCAGTTAAGTAGAGAAGTAAGTGAAAGTCGGAGAACAAATTGCTATCTCACCTCTGGCTATTGGTATGGAGAGGTAGGACCTTGTCAGGGTCAGATTTATGAAGCTAATTAAAAAAGAGAGACAGGGAGGAAATGCACCAATGGCCAGAAAGGAATCCAAGTAGGTGGCTTTGATGTATGAGTTCCATCTGCCTAATTTATCTGGTGTCTGCCATCCGTATGTGATCCAGAGCCCTAGACTATGTGAGTGGCAAGTCAGGCAGGGGGTTGCCAGTGGGGAAGATGTCTCTTAGTGTTTTCCAACCAGGTCACCATGTGCCCTTATGAATCCTGCTGAAACAAAAGCCCAATAAAAAGGGATTTTTTTCCTAAGGATCCTTCCATTTGGGAAAAAGAAATCCCCCAAATTTTAAACATTGAAGTTTAACCCCAATTTCAAGAGGTTACTTTCTGGATATTTGGGGAAGTTCTTTAGCTTGTCAATTTCCTTTTCTGAAAGCTGTCTGACTCTTTGTGTCCTGAATTGGCTGGGCATGGTTTTAATTGCTTGCTTTCTCCATTCTCATTCAGCAGTTTACCCATTTCCCCTCCATATAAAACCACTTTTGCCAAGAGACCCAGGGGTTTTCATTTGTTTTTGTTTTTGGGTCAATAAAACAAGAACTGAAAGCAGCTCTCACAGCAGTATTGTTAACTGGGTTTATAGAGCACCGTATAAATATTATATTTGCAGCAATGGCAGCAAACTCCACACGGAATCCTAAAAGGGGAAGGTCAACTAGAATATGGCCAGGATCAGGACTAAGACTGTCTGAGGTTCCTGGAAGCGAAAAGGAGATTGGGAGAAGAGGAGCTACAGAAATTACTGTTAAGACAAAGGAAAAAGAGGAGACAATAACAAATAATACATGATCAAGAAATGTTCGCTACATTATAGTGGACCCTTGAACAACACAAGTTTGAACTGCAAGGGTCTACTTACACACAGATTTTTTTTTTCAATAAATATATAGTGGGCCCTCTGTATCCCTGGTTCTTGCATCTGCAGGTTCAACCAATTACAGATGGAAAATATTAGTATTTTCCATCCACAGTTAGGAGTCTATGGATGAAGAGGGCCAACTCTGTGCATTGTTCTGAGCCATTGTATATAAGGGACTTGAGGATCAGAGGATTCTGGAACCAATCCCTAGTGGGTACCCAGGGACAACTGTAGTTAACTTTTCAGGGAGTCAAAGGTTATACGTAGATTTTTGACTGCATGAAGGTTGGTGTCCCCTAACCCCTGGGTTCTGCAAGGATCAAATGTATTATTCTCAAAATCTATAGGTACAAGCTATGCAAAATAAACAGCATGCTAAGCCAGGGGCACAGATCAGAATGGGTTGGGACAATAATTCCGGAGTCTGGTTTGGTGAGGGCTTAAGTGCTTGGATGGCTTATGCTAAGGAGAATGGCCATTTTCACATTTCCCTGATGTTCTTGCCTATTGCTTCCCAGCTATTGTCATAGAGGTTTATAGCATTATAGAATAATAACATGTAGCTCACATTTGTTGAACACATACTATTTGCCAGGCCCTTGGCTAAGCACTTTATGTTTTCCTCATGTAATCCTTGTAATAATTGTAGTGGTAGTGTTATTATTGTTTATTATTATTATTATTATTTTACCAATGAAAAAACTGAAGCACAGAGAGGGTAAATAACTTGCCCAAGGTTATACTCTTAAGAAGTGGCAGACCTGGGACTGAAGCCCACAAGGCGTGACTCCAGGGCCTGCACTCTTGCTGTTATTTACATCATTTATAGAGAGAGGATAGAGATCAGGTGATAACGGTAGAGTGACAAGAGTAGTTTGGATTCTGAATAAATATTGAAAGTAGAGCCAACAGGATTTTCTGATATATACAACATGTGGTAAGAGAGGACAAAGAAGCAACTAGGTGGAGGGGTCACCCATGGACATGGGGAGGCTGTGGGAAGTACAGGAGCTCAGTTGGAGACATAGTAGGTTTGAGGTACCTGTTCGATCTCTAAGAGGAGATGCTGAGTGAGCAGGGGAGGGGTTCAGACTAAAGATAACAATTTGAGAGCTGACAGGATCCACATACAGATGGTGCTTTAAACCATGAGACAGGATGATGTTACCCAGAGAGTAAGTGTTGATAGAGAAGAGAAGCAGACCAAGGGTTGAGGCATGGCAAAGTGCTATATGCTGAGGTCAGGAGATGAGTAGGCACCAGCAAAACAGAGGGACAACAGTCAGAGAGACAGGAGAGGGTGGAGTTTCCAAAGCCAAGTGAAGAAATTGTTTCAAGTAGGAGAAAGTTATCAAGGTCGCAAAGTTTCTGATCAGTTAAGCAAGAGAAGAAATGAGAATTAAGCATTGGATTTAGTAAGGTAGAGGTCTTGGGTGAATGGGCCGGAGGGAGAGGATCTGGGGGACTAGGGGAGAAGTTGTCTTAGGTAGAGGCATGCAGAACAGTTGTGTGTGATGGTAGGAAAAGTTAAGGACATTGTGACAGTTGCAGGAAGATGGGTGGGTGGATTGATTGGACCTTATAGGAATTTGCTTCTGGTCTATAATATGCTCAGCAAATGTTAATGTGTTCAGAGGGAGGAGAAATCTTATAAATAGAGATGGCTCAAAAAAGGATTGATAGGGAAATTGGAACTTGAGCTTTAAAAGATCTATGAGGATAAGTTGGTAAAGAGGAAGAGAATATGTGAGGAATGGAAAACCATGTGAACCCAGAGACAGTAATGAACAAGTTAGGTTCACAAGACAGTGAGCACAGAGAGCTTGCTTGAAAAAATTAACAAGTTTAGGACACATTTGGAAATATTATTTAGTTTCAGACTGTAGAGTTTAACAACACTGGGTTCTTAGGCAATGAAGAAAAGAAGAATGATATAATGCAAGAAGAGAGATTAGGAATTAACCTAGCAGCGATAGTAATCAGTGAGAAGAACCTCAGCTCACCCAGGCCTGGTTGATGAAGGTTGTGATAGCAGCATTGGAAGCAAAGGAAGAGATGCCTGAAACAATTTGAATAAAAATAGTGACTAGGTCAACTTAAAGGGGGGAAAAAAAAAGAGACGCAAATGCTGAAGATACAAGCCAAGATGACTAAGATGATAGTGGACGTGTTAACAAAAATAAATAACCTTTATATAAGCAAGTAGTAAAGCAATCAGGAGAGAGAACAAGCCAGCGAGGGGAGCTTCAAGATGGACCTAGTCAATGCACTGAGAATTGAAGGAACATCTGACTGCCAGCAGAAGAGAGAGAAAGTGTCTCGGTGACATGACCCCAGGCCTTCAGCAGGTCAGTGACCTAGAGAGATCAAGGCACATCAAACCTCCATTATCTGAGGGATGAATAGAAAGTGGTGGTGGTTGGGGGCGGAGGAGGGGGGAAGAGATGTAATGCATGTTGGTTAATTTTTGGAGAACTCTGGCAATCAAAGGACGAGATGAATCATTCTGTAGCTAGAGAGTCAGCAAGATTAATTATTTTGAAGGCTAGGAAAGGTCATGTATATCTGAAGAACAATCATGAAGAAGAAAAGACCAAAGTTACACCTAAAACTTAAAGTGCTAATTTGAATAAAGAACATGTATGGTATCATTAATAATTTTTGCACATAATAAAATTTCATTTGCAGGCCCTGGCTGGTAGTATAGTGGAAAAGGCAGCAGCCTGCAAACCCAAAGGTCATTGGTTCAATTCCCAGCCAGGGCATAAAAAAAAAAAATTTCATTTGCCACAGACTGGTTTGATGTCAAGTAGAAAAAAAAGTGGTTTTTTGTTTGTTTGTTTGTTTGTTTGTTTTTTAATGTATGGAAATCCCATTAGATCAGAAGAAAACAAATAAACAAACAAAAGATAGGCCTAAAGGCAGAAGCTTCTATTTTGTATCTCAGTGAGGACATCAACTTTGTAGTTTTGGGCAGATAGAATAATTCCCCTCTCCCCTCCCTCAACCAATGAAAATGTTACCTTACATGGCAAAGGGGACTTTGCAGATAGGATGAACAATCTATTCCCCTCCATTTCCTGGTTCTGTTTTTAAACTTTCCTGTACTCAATGCCAAACCAATGACCTGCAATAACATTGTAATATGTTAGTGCCCATAATATCATACAGAGTGATGTTAGATATTCAACTTTTATTTACATTTCTACTTGCCAATTCTTTGCTCTTAAGTCTTGCTTAGTTTATATCAGCCTGTATTTAGCACGCCTTCTCCCCCCACCCACCTCCTTTTTTTTTTTTTTTTTTTTCAGAGATTTTATTTATTTTTTCCAGAGAGAGGGGAAGGGAGATAGGCAGAGAGGAAGAGAAACATCAATGCATGGCTGCCCCTCACATGCCTCCAGCCATGGACCAGGCCCACAGCTTGGCCACATGCCCTGGCTAGTAATCAACCAGCGACCTTTGGGTTCACAGGCCGGTGCCTATCCACTGAGCCACACCAGCTGGGCAGCATGCCTTTTTATTCTGAACCTCTTGGTGGTGGGCGTACAAGGGGAAATGGATAGAGATGCGTTGTTGCTGGCTTTGAAGATAGAGGAAGTAAGCCGAGGAATACAGGAAACCTCTGGAAAATGGAAAAGGGGAGGAAACAGATGATCCCCCAGAGCTTTTAGAAAGGAATTCAGCCCTGCCAATGCCTTGGCTTTAGTCATGTGAGACTAATTTTGAACCTCTGACCTACAGAACCTATCTTGTTTTAAGTCCTTAAGGTGGTAGTAATTTGTTAATAGCAGCAATCGGAAATAAATACGCTGGTAACTGCTTCCTTTCTCAAACTCACCACTACTTCCCCTCCTCTCTTACCTTGCTCCCTCTTTAATCTTGCTCCAAGTGGCCCCTGAATCCCAAAGGTATGACAACTCCCCTTCCTAGCAGCTGGAGAGAGAGTGTCTGAGCCAATCCCCTGAGCACCACCAGGCAGCCTTTTCCTTCAGGCATTTATTTCACCGGAGCACTGATTCCCTCACCCAAAGTGGTGAGGGAATCACCTGCCATCCAGAAATAGAAACGATTGTGGGGGACACTGGGAAGCCACAGAGAAGTCTGAGTGCGAATGCTCCTGTCTGTTACAGTCCCAGGAAAGGTGCATTCATTTGGTGAGTTGCTCAGGTTCATGCAGAGCCATGAGCTGTTTCCTGTAGCAAAGGGCAGAGACTTTTTTTTTTCAACTTCACTTTGAATCCAGTCAGAATGAATCTCCTCCACCTGGCATTTAACAGAACGAAGCATATGTAGCGATTGCCCTAATTACCTGAAGCCAAGTGATCAGGCCCTAGAGATTGCCTTTGGACTCTGCAGATGGACCCTGACAGGAACTCCAAGTTTTCTGAGAGTTATTTCTAAGGCAGGGACATACTGAGTGAGCAGTATTGATCACAGGAGGAATTTCTCGTACAGGAGGAAGAAAAGACAATCAAGGTTAACTAGTAGAAATAATGGGAGCTAAGTGGATGAATTTAGAGAGGAATGTGGAAAGGTCATGAATGCTTTACCAAGAAACAGCCGAGAGTGGAAAACAGTATAGGGTTTCCTTAAAAAACTAAAAATGGAACTGCCTTCTGATCCAGCAATTCCACTACTTGGACTATACCCAAAGAACCCTGAAACACCAATTCATAAGAACCTATGTACCCCTATGTTCATAGCAGCACTATTTACAATAGCCAAGTGCTGGAAACAGCCTAAGTGCCCATCAGTGGATGATTGGATCCAAAAACTTTGGTACATTTACACAATGGAATTCTATATAGCAGAAAGAAAGAAGGAACTTGTACCCTTTGCAACAACATGGATGGAACTGGAGAAAGTTATGCTTAGTGAAATAAGCCAGTCAGTGAAGGACAAATATCATATGATCTCACCCATTAAGGGACAATAATGAGCAAAACTAACAACAAGCAAAACAGAACCAAATATATGAATACAGTGAACAGGCCTTCAGTGGTCAGGGGGAAAGGGGTTGGGGGGGGGAGGCAGAGGCAAGGAAGGGGAGCAGCTTAGACAAGAACCTAGTATAAAGGAACCATGGCCATGGACAACAGGTGGGATTGACTTTGGGGGGAATGGGTGGGTGAGGAGGGGGACAGAGGGGAGCAAAAAGGGGATGGATGTAATACAACAAACAATAAAATTTTTTAAAATAAATAAATAAACCACAAAAAATAAGAAAGAAAGAAACAGCTGAGAGAGAGAGAGGAGAGAGAGAGAAATTGAAGAGCGTTTATGTTCCGAGCACCATGAAAGTGAAAGGTGTCAAGAATACAGTGGCAGTTCAAGCACAGAACGCAGACGCTCCAACTGAAACTGAATTACAGCTCCCCCGACGTCTGCTGCCCCAGTATCCCGAGCTCATTTCCCTTGCGAATGATCTTCTAATAAAAAAGTACACTCGTTAGCTATTAGCAGTTGAGCTATCTGTGTCTAGTTAGCACGGTTCTGAGAGGAGATCTGAGTAGGGATTTGGAGGAAGGGTGGTTGTACAGCCATGGATGGGGTTATGGGAGAAAAATCCGTGCCGTCTAAAGGATTAATTTGGACCCTTCCAGCAGTGACAGCCCTGGCCTGGAGACCTGTTACTTTCCTGGTTGAACAAGAAAATGGATGTAGGATGGAGGTATTTAAAACTGCATCTGTATGTAAGCCTTGTCTTGCCTGTCCTACATGGCACACAGGCCAAGAAGCAGTTCAATGTCCCCGGTGCTTTGTGTCCAGCCTGAGCACAAAGCTTTGATGGCAGCCGGTGGCTTGTCCGCCTCCCTGGTGTTCAGGAGGGTTCAGGCATGTGTGTGGAGAAGGGAACAGAGTCGATGGCACTCATCATTTGTTGTAAAAACAAATCAATGTTCAACTGTCTATATGTGGGCTGATTTTTAATGGAGGCCCACTTAAGGGAACCAAGCGATACAGCAAACAAATCTATTGATCTTGATGATATCTTAACATAAATCATTCCTGAAAAAAAGGAAAGATGGGTGCTTATCTGTCCGTTTTTCAGAGACCTTTTCTCTCTAACTAGACAAAGGCAAGGGCAGGCAATGGGGGGTTAGAGGCACAATAATGTGATATATCTTTTTCAACTCTAAGATGCAGTTTTGTTGAAATTTCATGGTACCTCCCTGTACCTCAAAAAAAGATAGACAACAAAAGTTGTGTGTTTATATCAACTTGCACTCACACACACACACACACACAGTCAATACATACTGCCTCTAAACTTGACAAGTGAGTTAATAAAATATTTATGTATATGAAGGTGTGGTGGGAGGGGCTAGAAAGTCCCATCATTAAAAACCCACTGTCACTTGGTAATTAAATTGTATAGCTTAATTTCAGGAAAACTAAAGACATAGACTATCTCAAATAACAAAGCCTTGGAGGGAAAAAAAAAGACATAAGCCTTCCCCATACTTATTAATGGCAAACCAGTGACCTGCAATGAAAGCAGTATATGTTAGTAGACATATTATACAGAGTGATAGGTTATACCTATATATCCAGTTTTTATTAACAGTCCTACTTGAAAATTCTTTGCTTTCTTTTGAGTCTAACCTAATCTATATCAGCCTGTATCAAGCATGTATTTTTATTCTTTTTTAAATTTATTTTTTATTGATTTATTGTTGTATTACAATTGTTTCATCTTTCCCGCGTTGGTCTCCCCTATCCAACTCCCAGTCAATCCCTGCCTCCTTGTTCATGGCCACGGATCTTTCACATCAGCTCCTTATCTAAATCCCACCCCTTTTCTCCGTCTCTTTCTTCCTCCCCACTCCCCTTTCCCTCTGGTCAAGGTTACTGTAACCTGAGGGCCTTGTTGACTCTGGAGGGACTGCCCCTCCAAAGGCTATCCAGGTCTGGGAGGTAACAAAGAACTCCTTGGGGAGCACAGCTTTCATATACAAACCAGCCAGCCAATCCTTTTCTGGGCTTCCACTGGCTGAGCCACACTTCCCTGCTCTATTCACCCTGGGACCCAGTACCAGGAAAACAGGTAGTCCCTTCTCCCCAGAACCCACTGAATTATTCAAACTACCCATCTAAACTTGCATCTGGCCTCACCTGTTTCTTTTCTGGAAGCCACATTAAGGACTCTTGACCATGATTCCCCTTTATGCTCTCTGCCTTCTGACAGATCCTGGTGCTTCCTTGTATGCCCACCCTCAACTCTACCCACCCCAAGGCATGGCTTAGGCCCTCCCCTTAGAGACTATAAGTAGCAAACTATCTTTTCAATAGCAGCCATCTCTTGCTCTCTTGGCCTTACCATACCTGAACAAAAACAAACCTTACATCTTAAAATGCAGTTCCAGGTGCAGGCTCAAGAAAATGGAGTTAAAGATTAGGGTTCCATTGCTTAGGAGACGGTACTAAAAAAGCCAAGGTCATGTCATGAGAGAAGTCATTCTTTTTAGCTCAATTTACCCACTGCTAAATATTTACACTACAAAATCAGTTATTTAGCAACCATTTTAGAGCTACCATGTACCCACTAGATCTGCGTAAAACCATCTTTAACTCAAGTGGAATACTTATATAAGCAGCTGAAATGACCAAGGCCAGGAAAATAGAACCACAATTCACCTCTGAAGGGCCAGGATCGCCTGAGTTCATACAGATGGACTAGATTTAGGGGCTCCTCCATTTCCTATCTGGGCCACCCGGGGGCGGGGGTGGGGGGCACAGCAGGAATGAGGCAACTCTATCACACTGGGCTCCTTTCAACCAACCTGCAATGATTTGTCCTTCAAGCCACTCCAGAAATATATAGCCTTTTACCTTACACTTGCATATGCTAATAGAACAGATGTCTACCCTGTTTTCACAACTTAAGTGTCTTTAAACACATCCATGAAATTGTCCCAAAGTTCATGGTGTGGGGGTCGGGGTAAAAAGTACTTAAGAGGTTCCATTCAAACACGTGCATACTTTAATCCTTAGGAAACTTTCCCATCCCAGTTTTATAGTGGAGGAACCTGAGACCTAGAAAAACAGTGATTTATCTCGAAATGAATGGCTAACTGGGGATGGAATCCCTAGATGCCTTCTACTGCAGTCCTGCCCCAACTGGGTTGAGTGATTTAGAGCATGTCGGCCCATTTCCCCAAACCTCAATTACTTTTCCTGAAAGTGAGGATAGCAGTACCCCTTCACAGCTTTGCTGTATTACTCAAGATGTGAGTAAACAGTGCTCTGTAAACTATAACATGGAAAATGAATGATGTATATTATTCAGAGAATAAAGGAACCCTCAATAAGCAATTCAGATTTATAGTCCTACCTTCTTTCAGAGGACAGAACACGTGTCCTAGAAATATACTTGGAAGAAATATTTTATCCAGTGGCCTAGAGCCACTAGAAAACTTCCATTTGTAATTATGGATTTATTCTTTTGGGCTGCTATGTAATCCTAGGATTACTGTGGGAATCTTAACTGGAAAGCTTTTAAATTATTATTATTTTTTAAAGATTTTATTTATTATTTTTAAAGAGAGGGGAAGGCAGAGAGGGAGAGAGACATCAATGTATGGTTGCCCTTCACCTGCCTCCAGCTATAGACCTGGCTGGAGGCCTGGCTTGCAACCTGATTATGTGCCCTGGTTGGGGAATCGAACCAGTAACCTTTCAGTTCGCGGGTTTGTGCCTTATCCACTGTGCTACCAGCCAGGGCGCTTTTAAATCATTCAATCTCCTTTTGCAAATCTATGTTTCGTTACAGAAGTAATACATGTTCATTGTAAACTTCCCAGTAACACTAACATAGAGAGCCAGAGTAATGATGTTCCTTCCCCATTTTCCCCAGCCCCAACCCCCAACGGTAGCTCTGTGACATACAGTTTTTAGCAGAGAAATGGTATCATATTTTTAGAAGTAATTTAATGTTTCTGCCTCAGCAATCTATGGTGAACATCTTTATCCATCCAAAGCTATCTGGCTGTTTTCCCAGCTATATAATATTCCATTGCAGGAATGAATCACAAGTTATGGCCCCCTCCCATTCAGGTTGTTTTCAATTTGTCATTCTTAACATGACACTATCATTCTAATGAATTTCATCGTTATGCACTTGTGAACACTTGTTTATTTCTGTAAAGTCAGTTCCTGGAAGTCAGAGGGTAGACACCTTTGGGAGGGCTCAGAGAACCTAAACATTTGTTTTTATTTTAAGTAACTGTCCTGCCTGACTGTTATAGCCCTTTCCCACCCACTGTGCCTCCAGGCAGACAATTACACACAAGCCCTGGGCAGATGCAGTCTAGATGGTGCAGAGTTGGTAATGGCACTGGAATGGAACCCGCAGAGAAAGCGGCGTCAGCTGGCAGGCTCTGCAGGCAGACTCAGCCCTCACATAGTTTACCCCTCACCCTGTCGCCCTCCACGTTCCTGCTGATTTACAGCATCTGTGTATATGATGAAAGTTTTGACACCAGCCTAGGTTGCTTTAAATATATCAACGAGGTCACATCACAGTTAGTGAGCATTCATAAAGAACTTTGTAATGAATAAAAACAAGAGGAAGACGAAACTTCTATTCTGCGGAAAGGTCATCTGTCATCAGCCAGGCGAGGCACTGGCTTGGCTATGCCACACTTCTACCTGGCAGGCTGCTCACAACTTCAGCCTCTCAGCTGCCACAGGCCCAGCCTATGTATCTGAACTCCAGTGCCTGGGGAAATCCTACCACAGCTTCCAACTTTTGAAAGTTCTTCAGCTTCGAGAAAATATTTTCAGGAGTCCAGTTGTATTCATGGACCAATTTCGATGCATCCAGTTTTCTAGACCAAATGGAACTGTAATTCACCTGTTACATTTGGGCTTTTGGCTGCACTATAGTTTTTCTAAATTGAAATGTTCCAAGATCTCCCTGGTGTTCAAAGCAAAATTGGTTTCCTATAAAAACTTCGCATAGCTATCATTAATTAACCGAAGCAGAATGCCTCTGTGTGTTTACCTTCACAAAGTGTATTCATGCAATGCACTTTTCCCCCCAGAGGCATGGTTTATTTCTATGGATCAGAAATTAAGAATGCATTTTTTTAAAAAAAATAGAGGCACGTCTTTCACCAGCAGGGAAATTTTGAAAAGTAGATTACTATATTTCATGAAAAGACATCAGACACAGGGGTGAGAAAATTAAATAGAGCATCTCACTATGAGAAATAAATTATATTAAATTGTTTGCTTTATCTGAAGCTACTTTTCCGTGCCTTGATCCAATTTGCCAAACGATGTATGGGCTGATCATCCATCCAGTCATAGTTATTCACTGGCTACTTCATAGCTGACCTGACTTGTTAGTAAGGCAAGGTGGAAGTGTGTGTAGTGTGTGTGTGTGTGTGTGTGTGTGTGTGTGTCTTCGTGTGTAAGGACTCTTGAACTTTAGAGCTTCAAGTTAGAATTCTTATAAAGAATAATGCTGGAAAATGAGACTGGAAGAAAGGTTCTTTGGGTGGTCTCCTTTCAATCAGCATAACTGGAGCCTGGTACCTCTAAATCCATGAACCATATTGAAATATGAGTGACATTTCATATGCATTAGATGATTTTAAATGATAATATCTTCTGGGTATACCCTTGAAGTTTGGAACCACATTTATATTATCTTTGCCTCTGATTTTTATAATAAAGTTATGGATGTAAGTAATGCTGATAACTATTAGACATTTAATGAAAAATGAGCTCATCCCTCCACTACCTATGTTCTATGATAGACAATGTAAACTAAAACATTTTAGTTCAAAAATACTACTCAGAATCTTTCAGGTTTGTCACTCATAAGAAGCAGGTGGCACAGTGGGACTCATAGTTGAAGGAAATGGCCTTGTTGGCAGTCCTCTTTTCTTTTTCCCTTCTGTTGAAATCAGGGCCAGAGCCAGACAGCAATGCCATGTGTCCTGGGAGTGCCGAGTAACATCAATTCTATTAAACAGAAAATGGGCCAGAGCCCAGACCCAGGCAGACAGGCGGGAGGCTGGCTGGGGCCTTTGCAGCAAAGGGCAGGCAGGACTGAGCACTGTGAACCAGAGAACAAGCCAGCTGCGACCTGACAGTCCTGCGTTCAGTCTGACAGGTGCACGCTCACCCATGTGTAGAGGGGTCACGAGGTTGAGAAGGTTCATGGTTCCCACTACCATTCCCACCTCAACACTAGTCAAACCTCTGCTTGCCCTCTGTGCTCACCAAACATTTATTTCAGCCTTGGTTTCAACCTGGGAATCTCTGTGCACCTGTTCTTTTGTCCAGTAGCACGGCCATTAACCTCTAGGCTGATAGCATTTCTTCTCCTTCCTCATTAGGTGAGGCTTCAACTGCTTTTCAGGAATTGTGAGCATTGTGGTCCCTCAAGCCTGTTTTTGGAACTCACTCATGTAACTGTTCCCATAGGCAACAGAGCATTCAGCCCAACCTTCCTAGCTTCCGCTCTGCACTTGGCTCTAGGCAGCAAGAGCCAGACTAAAGGTGTGATCACCCAAGGACATAATGAAGTCAGGCACAGGTTCAGCTGCATCCTCAGGCAGAAGGTTGCTGCTTGGTGTTGGGTGACAGTGGGGAGCTCACAGCCCAGCGCATGCGGCCATTTTACTGGACCCCTGGGCTGAAAATGGGAGCTGATTAAAAAGTGAGGCTAATACACTTCCTGCCAGAATTGATTTTGGAAATCCTGTGAATAGGAGTTGGGAGTGGGGCCATTTAAAGAGGTGTAAGAAAAACTCAGTGATGTGGATGTCTTGGAAGAGACTCAGACTTAAAAAATGGCTATATCATAGTAAGACAGACAGAAACAACCTTTTAAAATTTCCACTAAAAGAATTATGTTTGAGCCCTGGCCTGGTGGCTCAGCTGGTTGGAACACTGTCCTGCACATCAAAAGTTGTTGGTTCAAAAGTACCTAGGAATCAACTTAACCAAGGAGGTAAAAGACCTGTACTCAGAAAACTACAGAACAATGAAGAAAGAAATCAAGGAAGACACAAATAAATGGAAGCATATACCATGTTCGTGGATGGGAAGAATTAACATCATTAAAATGTCCATACTATCCAAAGCAATCTACATATTCAATGCAATCCCAATTAAAATACCAATGACAGACTTCACAGAAATAGAAAAAAT
>PVIW01002938.1:0-191115 GCA_004026585.1 Noctilio leporinus
AAGTTTTTTGATCCAATCATCCACTGATGGGCACTTAGGCTGTTTCTAGCACTTGGCTATTGTAAATAGTGCTGCTATGAACATAGGTGTGCATAGGTTCTTATGAATTGGTGTTTCAGGATTCTTTGGGTATAGTCCAAGTAGTGGAATTGCTGGATCAAAAGGCAGTTCCATTTTTAGTTTTTTAAGGAAACCCCATGCTGTTTTTTACAGTGGCTACACCAGCCTACATTCCCACCAACAGTGTATGAGGGTTCCCTTTGCCCCGCATCCTCGCCAACACTTGTTGTTTATTGATTTGCTGATGATTGCCATTCTGACAGGTGTGAGGTGGTATCTTAATGTAGTTTTAATTTGCATCTCTCTGATGACTAGCGATGTTGAGCATTCTTTCCTATGCCTCTGGGCCCTTTGAATATCTTCCTCAGTGAGTTGTCTGTTCAGGTCCTTTGCCCATTTTTTAATTGGGCTGTCTGTCTCCCTGGTGTTGTTTATATATTTTGTTCTTTATATATTTTGGAGATCAGACCTTTATCTGAGGTATCATTAGTTCTTTATATATTTTGGAGATCAGACCTTTGTCTGAGGTATCATTGGCAATTATGTTTTCCCATACAGTTGGTTCCCTTTGAATTTTGTTGATATTTTCTGTAGCTGAACAGAAACTTTTCAATTTGATATAGTCCCATTTGTTGATTCATTCTTTTATTTCCTTTGCCCTTGGTGAAGTATCAATAAACATATTTTTGCATAGGATATCCGAAAGTTTACTGCCTATATTTTCCTCCAGGACCTTTATGGTGGCACTGCTTATGTTTAAATCCTTTATCCATCTTGAGTTTATTCTGGTGTATGGTGTAAGTTGGTGGTCTAGTTTTATTTTTTTCCATGTCAGTGTCCAGTTCTCCCAACACCATTTATTGAAGAGACTTTTTACTCCATTTTATGTTCCTTCCCCCTTTGTTGAATATTAATTGACTATAGAGTCATGGGTTTGATCTCCAAAATATATAAAGAACTAATGCGACTCAACACCAGGGAGACAAACAGCCTAACTAGAAAATGGGCAAAGGACCTGAATAGACAGCTCACTGAGGGAGACATGAAAAGGGCCCAAAGGCATATGAAAGAATGCTCAACATCACTAGCCATCAGAGAGATGCAAATTAAAACCACAATAAGATACCACCTCACACCTGTCAGAATGGCAATCATCAACAAATCAAACAAGTGTTGGCAAGGATATGGGGCAAAGGGAACCCTGGTGCACTGTTGGTGGGAATGCAGGCTGGTGCAGCCACTATGGAAAACAGTATGGAGTTTCCTTAAAAAACAAAAAATGGAACTGCCTTTTGATCCAGCAATTCCACTACTAGGACTATACCTGAAGAACCCTGAAACACTTAATTCATAAGAACCTATGTACTCCTATGTTCATAGCAGCGTTATTTACAATAGCCAAGTGCTGGAAACAGCCTAAGTGCCCATCAGTGGATGATTGGATCAAAAAACTTTGCTCCGTTTGCGCAATGGAATACTATACAGCAGAAAGAAATAAGGAACTTCTAACCTTTGCAATAACGTGGATGGAACTAGAAAGTATTATGCTTAGTGAAATAAGCCAGTCAGTGAAAGACAAATACCATATGATCTCACCCATTTCAGGACAATAATGAACAAAACAAACAAATAAGCAAAACAGAACCAGATAACATGAATACAATGAATAGACCTTAAGTGGGCAGAGGGGAGGTGAGAGCAGGGAGGAGGAAGCAAAGAAGGGGAGCAGTTTAGTCAAGGAACTAGCATGGAAGAACCATGGATATGGACAACAAGTGAGATTGACTTTGGGGGGTAGTAGGTGGGTGGGGAAGGAAAAAGGGATGGATGTAATAAAACAACAATAAAATTAATTTTTTAATTAATAAAATTCAATTTAAAAATTGTATGTCCAGTTATCTTGTAAGTGTATGGGTAGAATAAAGGTGATTTATGACCTTAAAAAAAAAAAGTGATATTGGTGTATTAAAAACATCAAATACACCAAATTAACCTAACAAAAGACTTCTATACTGAACTTTTTTTAAAATATTTTATTTATTTATTTTTAGCTAAAGGGAAAAGAGGGAGAAAGAGAGGGAGAGAAACATCAATGTACAAGAGAAACATCTCACCCATCCCCAACCCAGGTATGTGCCATGACCAGGAACCGAACTGAAGCTTTTTGGTTTGCAGAGGTCTGCGGGACAGTGTGCAACCCACCGAGTCACACCAGTCAGGGCAATACTGAACATTTTGAGAAATTATTGAGAGAAATTAAGAAGGCAAATAAAGAGAATAATGTGTCAGTTTGGATTGAAAGACTTAGTGTTATAAAGATGTCTTCATGTAAATTCAATACAGTCAAAATTCAATGCAGTCTCAAATGAAAGAAGATTTGTTCTTTGAAATTGGCAAGCTGATTCTTAAATTATCATGGATATGCAAAGGGCCAAGAATAGCCAAGATAGTCTTGAAGAATAATAAAACCAGTGAATTTATACTACAAGATATCGAGACTTACTATAAGCTACAGTAATAAAGACAGCATGGTTCTGGCACAAGAGAAGACAAACCAATGAAACAAAATGGAGCCAACAGGCACACACACGTATAGTTACTTGATTTATATGAAAGATAACATTGTAGTGCAGTGAGGAAAGGATGTTCTTTTCAATAACTTGTGTTAGGTCAATTCGATATCCATGTGAAAAGAAAAGATGAATCTTGATCTTAACTTCAAACCATATGAAGACATAAATTACAGATGAATTATAGATATAGAAAGTAAAATAATAAAGCTTCTGGAAGTGAATAGTATCTTCATGACCCTGAGGTAGGTAAAGATTCTTAAACAGAATACATAAAACATTAATAAAAGAAAAAATGATAAATTGGACTACATTAAAAATAAGAAATGCTATTCATTAACAGATACCATTAAGAACCAAAAGGTAAGCCATAGACTGGGAAAAAGATATTTGCAATTTGTATTACATATTAAAAATTTCTACTCAGCAAAAAAAAAAATTTCTACTCAGCAATAAGGAAGACATGCAACCCAATAGAAAAATGGGCAATACATACAATTAAATGGTCACTTCCCAGAAGATATTTAAAAGGCAAACATATTAAAAGATCCTCAGTCTCATTAGTCATCTGCAAAGTACAGATTAAACTGATGATGAGATTCCACATGATCTTAAAATTCCAGTCTTCAGTGTATAGAGGGGAGACAAAGGAAGTTTACAGTTGTTTGTACGGAAAAAGACATGCAGGTTATGATTATTACAAATAGCTTTATTAATTCGAAAGAATGTCACAATGGCACAGTAAATCTACTTTTGCCCACCCCGTATATCCAACAGAAATGTGAACATTTGTTTACTAAAACAGATGTGTAAAAGTGTTCACAGAGCAATATTCACCAAGCCAAAAACTGAACAGTCCAAAATGTTCAACAATAGCAAATTAGATAACTAAGTAGTTGTGTATTTATTTATACAGTGAAATGCTGTTCATCAATGAGAATAAATGAACCGTTACAGTACATAACCACATAGATGAATCTCAGGAACATATTGTTCATGGAAAAAGCCAGTTACAAAAGAGTACCCAATTCTATGATTTCAGCTATATGAAGTTTAAAAATAGGCAAAACCAATTTATTGTGTTAAAGTCAGGAGAGTTTAAGATTATTTATTGTTTTTCAGAGAGAGGGGAAGAGAAAAAAGGAAGAGAAGGGAGAGAAACATCAGTGTATGGTTGCCTTTCACCTGCCTTCAGCTACAGATCTGGCTGGAGACCTGGCTTGCAACCTCGTTATGTTGCCCTGGCTGGGAATTGAACCGGCAACCTCTAAGTTCGCAGGCTGTTGGCTTATCCACTGTGCCATGTAGGAAGGGTTTTGACAGAGAAATAACAGGAATGGGTCTTGTATGGCTGGTTAATGAAGTTCTGTTCTATAGTTTGCTGTAAGCATTTAATAAAAATGAGAGAGAGAGGAAATTTTATCAGAAGCTTCTATTAGATAAAACCTATTGAGATGGTTTGATTTTTCTTTCTGTTACCTTGAATTCTGAATGTGCAACTAACCTTGTGTCCTTACAATATTGATCTGGGCACTGGTTACTCAGGTGTATTGATTGACTGTGAAAAATAATATGTACATTATGTATATTACACTGTGATAAAGATGTTTGTCTAAATTTTTTTAATTAAAAAAGATTAAAAGGATACTTGGAGAGTTAGCCAAAAATTTACATGTTGAGTTTATAGGACGAGAAGATAGGAAGAAAAATTTACATTTCCACAGAAGAGTGTTCTCAGTCATGCTTGATTGAGAATGAGCTCAGTAGAAGAATAAAATTTTATGAGATAGTTTAATAATTAACCCTTGCTCCTATGAAGTCAGTAAGGCTTTTTAAGTTGCAGCAATACAATGGCATAATAATTAAATGGAATTTAATAATGGTTAGAATTGACTCTCAGCTTCTTTTTTCCTAATTGTGGGTTTTCAGATTTGGATAAAATGTCAGTTAAGAATAATCTCTGAGAGAAGAGAAACAAATGAGGTGAGGCCACAGTGAGGGAAGAAGAAACATAAATAGCCCAGGAGTCTCACAGAATTGAGTTTGGGGTTCACAAATGAGAAAGAAGCTAAATTTTGAGGGCAAATATGGGAAAGGAGAAGGCTGCATAGACATCAAATAACTAACCCACACTAGGAAAAGAACAACTGGAAGGAGTAGGAAGAAAAGTCCTTAGAGCAGCAGTCCCCAACATTTTGGGTACTGGGGACCAGTTTCATGGAAGACAATTTTTCCACAAACCAAGGATAGGGGAGGAGGGTATAGCCTGGCACCAGTTACAGCTTAATTATTACTTGCCTCTCATTAAAAGGGTTTTGATGTGTCTGTAAGCAATTGATTTATCATGGTCTCTGTGTAGTCAAACCTTTCTGCTAGTGATAATCTGTATTTGCAGCTGCTCCTCAGCGCTAGCATCACAGCCTCAGCTCCACCTCAGATCATCAGCATTCGATTCTCATAAGGAGAGCATCACCTAGATCCCTCACATGTGCAGTTCACAGTAGGGTTCATGCTGCTATGAAAATCTAATGCCACCACTGATCTGACAGGAAGCTCAGGTGACAATGGGAGCAATGGGGAGCAGCTATAAACCAGATGGAGCTTCACTAGTTCTCCTGCCATTTATCTCCTGCTCTTCAACCCAGTCCATGACCTAGTGGGTTGGGAACCCCCGCCTTAGAGATCACAGAGCGTAAGATGGCCTTCCAACCAGAATGGAAAGATTTCCTAATGGACAGGAATTAGGTCAAGTCTTAAGAAGGATATTGCTCTAGACCAGCTATTTTCAATCTTTTTCATCTCAGGGCCCATGTAACTAATTACTAAAATTCTATAGCACACTGAAAAATATACATTTTGCCAATCTGACAAAAAATGGATATAATTTTGATTTACAAAAAAATAATAGCACCCTGGCTGGTGGCACAGTGGATAAGGTGCCAGCCAGGGAAACCAAAGGTCACTGGTTTGATTCCCAGCCAGGGCACATAACCAGATTGCAAGCCAGGTCTCCAGTCAGGTCTATAGTTGGAGGCAGGTGAAAGGCAACCATACATGGATGTTTCTCTCCCTCTCTGCCTCTCTCCCTTCTCTTCTCTACTCACAAAAGGAACCCATACTGCAAGATTCCACTTAAATGAGGTATCTAAAAGAGTCAAATTGATAGAAGCAGAAATAAAAATAGTGGTTGCTAGGTGCTAGAGGGAGGGAGGAATGAAGAGTTGCTGTTCAATGAGTATAAAGTTTTAGCTATGCAAGGTGGAAAAGTTCTAGAGATCTGCTGTGTAACATTGTGCTTACAGTTAACAGTACTGTACCCTTAAAATTTTGTGGAATGTAAACAAATAAATTATACAGATTTATTTGTCCATTCATTTTTATAAATAGCATTTTCTGCTTTTTAAAAAAACATGCAATATAAAAATATTTAAAATTAAAAATTTGCAATATATTTGTATAGTGAAGCTTCAGCACAGGAGATAAATACATATCCTTAATAAGTCCAAAAAAATATCCAGTCCTCAACCTTGTAAAATTCTTTAAAGTTCTGCATCCTAAAATTCACCATCATGCAAAGAAGCAGGAAAATATGACCCATCATCAGGACAAAAATCAACCAATAGAGAGAAAGAAATGACATATATGATTGAATTAGCAGACAAGAACATTAAGGTAGAAATTACATATATACTCCATATGTTCAGGAGGGTAGAAGAAAACATGAACCTGCCAAGGAGAGAAATGGAAGTTATTTTTTTAAAAAGAGAGACCCGAGTAGAAGTTCTAGCAATGAAAAATACAATACGTAAATGGAAAATATAGCAAATAAGATGAACAAATTAGACATTGAAGGAAAAAAAGATCATTTAAAACCTGAGGGCAGCAACAACAGCTATCTAAAAAGAAACACCAGCCCTGGCTGGTAGCAAAATGAATAAGGTGCCGGCCTGAGATCCCAAAGGTCACTGGTTCCCCAGCCAGGGCACATGACCAGGTTGCAAGCCAGGTCTCCAGCCAGTTCTGTGGTTTGAGGCAGGTGAAAGGCAACTATACATTGTTTCTCTCCCTCTCTGCCTCTCTGCCTTCCTCTTTCTCCGGGAATAATAAATAAAATCCTTTTTTTGAAAAATAAATAAACAAATAAAAAGAAACACCAAGAGGAAAATGTACTTGGGGGAAAAATACATTAATCAGTCAAGAGACAATATTACACAATTTACACAAGAGAAACAAGTTTCAGAAGGAGATGGGAAGACAGAAAATATATATTTCAAGAATTAGTGGACAAAGATTTACTAAGTTTGATGAAAACTATAAACTCACAGATTATAGAATTTCACAAATCTCCAAGCAAAATAATCAAATTGTAGGAACCAAAAGGCAGAAATCTTGAAAATTATCTTAAAAGCAGCCAGAAGGAAAAGGTGTCACCTTAAATAACAGACAAACAGATAACTACAAATTAATGTAGACTTCTTATCAGAAACTATACATGTCAGAAGACAGTGAAGTAACATTCTTAAAGTACTGGAAGAAGTAGGGGGAAAAAACACTCGGACTAGAATTCTGTACCTGTCAAGAAAGATCTTTCCAAAATGAAGGTAAAAGTAAAGACTTCTTTGATTAAAAAATAATAATAAGCTGAGAGAATTTGTCAACAACAAACCTGCACTAGAAGAAATGTTAAAGTAGTTCTTTAGGCAGAAAGAAAATGGTATCAGATAGAAATTTTCATCTACAAAAAGAAATGAAGAGCATTGGAAATGATGGTAATTATATGGATAGATAATGAATTCCATTTTCCTTTCATTTAAGACTTGTTTTTCTTTCCCTGGATGGTGTGGTTTAGTGGATTAAGCACCAGGCTCTGCAAACTGAAAGGTTGCTAGTTCGATTCCCAGTCAGGGCACATGCCTAGTTGTGGGCCAGGCCCCTGGTTGGGGGCGTGCTAGAGGCAGCTGGTCAGTGCTTCCCTCCCTCTGTTTCTGCCTCCCTTCCCCTCTCTAGAAATAAATAAACTTTTTTTTTTAATCAGTTCAATGTTTAAAAAAATTTTTTTCTTGAGAATTGCCAACAATAAGAATAAAATAAAAATATAAGTAGAAGTAAAAGAAAATTAAAATGTATATAAAGTCAGTGATGGAGATAAAATAGAATCATTAAAAATATCAGTAGATGGTAGAAAAAGAAAACAAAGAAAGATATTTAAATCCAGCCATTATCAATAATCACATTAAATATAAATGCTCTAAATATCCTTATTAAAAAGATTATCTCGTAATATAATAATAAAAAATATTTTTAAAAATTGTCTCGTTAGATTTTTTTTAAATATTTTATTTATTACTTTTAGAGAGAGGGGAAGAGAGAGAGGGAGACAGACATCAATGTACAGTTGCCTTTTGCCTGCCTCCAGCTACAGACCTGGCTGGAGACCTGGCTGGAGACCTTGTTGTGTGCCCTGGCTGGGGAATCGAACCAGCACCTTTTGGGTTTGCAGGCCAGTACCTTATCCACTGTGCCACCAGCCAGGGCTCACATTAGATACTTTTAAAAAGAAAGACTCAATTATATACTGTCTATAAGAAACACATTTCAAATACAAATATACAGATTAAAAGTAAATAGATGAGCCCTGGCTGGTAGCACAGTGGATAAGGTGCCAGCCTGGTGAACCCGAGGGTTGCTGGTCTGATTCCCCAGCCGGGTGCATGGCCTCATTGCAGGCCAGATCTCCCGCCAGGACCATGGCTGGGGACGGGTGAAAGGCAATCATGCAATGGTGTCTCTCTCCCTTTCTGCCTCTCTCCCTGCTCCTCTCTCTAGAAATAATAAATAAAATCTTAAAAAAAAAAAAGAAAAGTAAATAGATGAGAAATAATATACAATTAGACACTAATCAAAAGAAAGCTGCATCCCTATATTAATATCAGAAATGTGGATTTCAGAGGAGGAAATATAAGATATTCCATAATGGGTAGGTATCTAATAACAGGACTTTAATATAGATGGAGAGGCAGATAAAAGGCAATCATACATTGATGTCTCTCTCCCTCTTTGCCTCTCTCCCTTCCCCTCTCTCTGGAAATAATAAATAAAATCTTTTTTAAAATAACTAAATAAAAATAAGAATAAAATAGATGAAGGAAGACTACTAGTAGAACTGAACTAGGAGAAATAGACAAATACACAATTACAGTTGGAAACTATATTTTAGTTTTAATGTTTTCCCTCTCACTAGCTAAAAGATTGTGCCTGCCAAACCTGATTATAGAAGTAGTATTAAAGGTGAAGATTCTATATAAGTATCTATAACCAAGATCATTTAAAGTAGTAAATACTGGGGCTTACTAATTGTTAGGTATATTAGTTTTGTATTGCTATTGTAATAAATAACCACAAAGTTAATGACTTTAAACACACAAATTCATTATCTTACAGTTTTCGAAGTCAGAAGTCCAAAATAGGTTTCACTGGCTACTTCTCCTTACAGGGAATACGTAACTCAGTGTTTAGGATAGCAAAATAGAATTTGAAGTGGGAATTCATAGGAATTTATTCAAATGTATTGCAGGAATAATTAGACCATTATATGGAAGAAAAACAAAACTGCATTACCCTAGGCGTTTTGAGAGGGGGGTAAAATAACCCATTTACACATAGTTTTTCCCTTTAAGGAACTTATTTTCTAATATAAATGCAACAGCAAGGGTGTGTAAGAAATTCATCCTTGGAGAGAGTTGCAAGGTTTACATAAGTCTAAAATCCTAAGACTAATTGAGTTTCTGTTTGAGTGGATGATGTGTTATTTGAGGAGAGCAGCACCCAGAAGAAATGAGGTGTGGAATATACAAATGAGAAATAGTTTTCTAGTAATGAAAAATAACTTATTTGACATTAATTACTTAAGGTGGTAGAATATTGAGCATTTTAGTAATTTCTCATTTTCCTGAAAGGCTGAAAGAAGGGATGCTGGCTTAGAATTTGATGAGTTATTATTGTAAGGCACTCCTTGCAGGAAAGTATGTTTAAGTTGGGCATATTTTACTTTAGGGTGCTCTAGAAACCTCCAGGAGTTTCAGGTCTGAAATACATGAAAAGCATGTAAAAGGTTCCATAGGAACCACAGAAGTCTTGAAACCACCAACTTGCTTATGACCTGCTTGTTTTTAGCCTATAAATAAAGTCCTCTTACTTCATTTCTGCGTTCAGGCTATATAAACTTACACCAAGAAACCGCTAGAATAATTTGTCAGTCAAGAAATAAACATCAATAACATACTTGAATACACTTCTTCCCTACCTCAGGCAATAGGAAGAGGGTAGAAAACAATAGTGTCATATCTTCAAATTCAATGTATAATGTTGAACTTCTTTTTGAATTCACTCTACTTCCTAGAGATGGAATTTTAGTACTAACAAAGAAAAATTATCTCTATCCGTATTACAAATTTGCATCATAGAGCCTAAGAGAGGCTCAGGTAATAACCTGGATTACTATTGGATTGTTTGGAGCTCCTACCTGCTTTGTCATTGGTTTAACAAAGAAGAGAAGATTTGTGTATCAGCTTAATTTATTATTCCTTAATATTTTCCACAGTTCAAAACCTAAAGCTTATAATCTGTAGGATAATACTTTTCTATTTTGAAGGAGTAATTTTTTAAAAACATGAAGCAGTGTGTGGGTTATATGGTGAGGCTTGTTGCAGAAAGAATATATATATCTGTTTATGTACATATAGACATAGATATATGGAACATACATGATACACTTATAGAGAAAAGAATTTCAATTTGGGGAGAAGAACAGAAAATATAATTTTCTCTTGGCCAAATATTTATAATTTGAATCTCACCTTTGTAGATAATCCCCATGCCAAGATCTGAGACTATTTATGTGTTAGTGAAAACTTAGTTTCAACCGTTAGAAATATATTTCTGTACATTAAGAAATACTATTTTTGGCCCTCGCTGGTGACTCAATGGATTGTTGCTGGCCTGCGAACCCAAAGGTTGCTGGTTCAATTTCCCAGTCAGGGCACATAATCAGGTTGCAGGCCAGGTCCCCAGATGGAAGCAGGTGAAAGGCAACCACACATACATTGATGCTTCTCTCCCTTTCTTCCTCCCTCCTTGCCCTTCTCTCTGAAAATAATGAATAAAATCTTTTTAAAAAATTGCTTACTGTTTTCGGATAAATTTCATCTCTACTTCAGTCACCTTATTTATTTAGGTGAATGGGATTTGTGTGGTAATTTACATTTGTCTTAAATTTAAAAACCAACAAGAAGTATCTATACCCTTTGCTCTGTACGCAGCAAGGTCTGAAGTAGGAGTTAAATGAAAGTTCCTACAGTGCTGAAGTTAATTCAATTCAGTAACCTTCCTATTTGCTTAGGAAATTGTACATGTGGAAAATCTTAGCCTAAATCTTATTTAATTTACTTTTATTGCTGATAAAATTTATGTTCAATACCAATATACCATTCTGTGGAAAGGCAGATTGTTTTTCTTGATTGCTGTTCTTATCAACTTTTAGGATATAATAAAAATTACAGAAACTCAGAGAAAGATGTTCTTTTGGGGGGTGAGGGATGTACTTCTCTCTTTTTTTCAGATAACCTATTTCGAAAATGATAACATACCATACAAGCGGGGACTCAGAAAACCCAGAATTTATTTATAAAAAATTGTGTATTTATTCTTACATGTTTAAACTTCAATCACCTTCAAAGTATTCGTCATTTGATGCAATCCTCCTAGCAAGATGTTTTTTTCCACTGCTGAAAAGTTTTTGAACATGTCGATTTTGATGCCTTTTAGTGCTTCTGCCATTTTTTGTTCACCTCTTCCACATCAGCAAAATGTTCCCCTTTGAGAATGTTTTTATGCAGGAAAACCACCACCAAAAACAAGCTTGGGACAGGATCAGGTGAATGGGGAGTGCGGCATGGAGGTCATGTTGTTTTTAAGTCAAAAACTGCTTAACACTCGGTGCGGTTTGGTCAGGTGTGCTTATAAACAACCCGTCATGAAATGGGCAGATGCTGAAAGAGTCATCATAAAAATTTACTGACGCTGAATGCAGCCTCTCACAACAACGCCAGCTGGTGCACTGATACAGTCGGTTCCTAGAACACTACCCAACAGGGAAAGCCTGTACTACAAGAGTTCCACCCTCCAGAAGATAATTCCAATTTTGGGGGGGTGGTCCCCTCTCATATAATAGATGCATAACAAATAATACAGGGCTGGGGCAAAAGTAGGTTTACAGTTGTTTGTATGAAAATAATTCAGTAATAAATAATAATACCTGGGTACACTTTTTTACCCACACACAACTGTAAACCTACCTAGCACACCCTGTATGTTGATTAATATAGCTAGATGATTACTTCTTTAATGACTTAAAAAAAGAAACATCATTTCATCCATAGACATCTGTTGTTTTTCTACTATGTGGTGGAAACCAAATTCAGTGTTCATTTACTCTTACAACTACTTCATGAAGTAGAAAATCTTACAGATGAGAAATCAAGATTTGGAAAGATAACTTGTCCAAGATTGTCTAGCTTACCAGTATTCAAATTTAGGCCTATCAGACTCAAAAGCTCAAGTTTTTTCCAAAATACACTATCTTCTTTTGTTTGTTTGACCTATTTTAGTCAAAATATAGTGTCTCCTATATTTTCATAGCCTTTATTACTCAAAACCTGTAGAAATGAATTTATCCTTGACATTTACAAGTTGTTTTAAAAGGCAGGTTTATTGAGGTATAACTTACATACAATAAAGTACACTTTTTTTTTAAAGATGTTCTTTATTATCTTTAGAGAGGGGAAGGGAGGGAGGCAGAGAGGGAGAGAAACATCAATGTATGGTTGCCTTTCACCTGCCTCCAGCTACAGATCTGGCTGGAGACCTTGCTTGCAACCTGGTTATAAGCCCTGGCTGGGAATCAAACTAGCAATCTCTGGGTTCTCAGGCCAGCACCTTATCCACTGTGCCACCAGCCAGGGCTTAAAGTGCACTTCTTTTAACATGTACAGTTAGATGAGTTTTTTAATTCATTTTATTTATTATTGTATTATAATTGTTTCATCCTCCCCCCATGGCTGTCTTCTGCTCCCCCTCCTGCTGTAAATCCCGAGCTCGTTGTCCATATCCATGGGTCCTTCACAATAGTTCCTCAACTGAACCCGCTTTCCCCCTTTCCCCCTCCCCTAATTACCATCATTCTGCTCGTTTCCCCCTGCCCCATGCCTCTTGTTCTTTTCTGCTGGTCTGCTTGCTTTGTTCATTAGTCTCCTCTATTAAGTGAAAACATGGTATTTATCTTTTTCTGTTTGCCTTATTTCACTGAGCATGATACTCTCCAGTTCCATCCATGCTATCACAAAGGGTAGTAGTTCTTTCTTTCTGCTGCATAGAACTCTATTGTGTAAATGTACCACAGATTTTTGACCCATTCATCCACTGAAGGGCACTTAGGTTGTTTCCAGCACTTGGCTATTGTAAATAATGCTGCTCAAACATAGGGGTGCAAAGGTTCTTCCTAATTGGTGTTTCAGGATTCTTTGGGTATAATTCTGGCAGTGGAATCACTGGGCAGGCAGTTCTATTCTTAGTTTTTTGAGGAAATTCCATACTGTCTTCCATAGTGGCTGCACCAATCTGCATTCCCATCAGCAATGCACCAGGGTTCCCTTTTCTCCACATCCTCACCAGCATTTGTTGTTTATTGATTTGTTGATGACGGCCATTCTGACAGGTGTGAGTGAGATGGTATCTCATTGTGGTTTTAATTTGCATCTCTCTGATGGCTAGTGATGTTGAGCATATTTTAATTGGGTTGTCTGTCCCCGTGGTGTTGAGTCATATTAGTTCTTTATATATTTTAGAGATCAAACTCTTGTCTAAGGTGTCACTGGCAAATATGTTTTCCCATTAGATGAGTTTTGACAGACATATACAGTCATGTAACCTGTACCACAATTAGAATCTGGAACATTTTCATGACTCTCTCCTACCCAAAGTCCCTAATGCCCCTTTATAGTCAGACCCTCCCTATCACCACTGATCTAACTTTCATCCCTATAGTTTTGCTTTTTCCAGACTGTCACATAAATGGAATCATATTAAGTAACCTTTTGTGTCTGGCTTCTTTCACTTAGCAAAATTCTTTTTTGGATTTACCCATGTTGCTACAGATATCAGGTATCAGTTTATTGCTGAGTTGTGTTTCATTGTATGAATGAACCACAGTTTCTTTATCCAGTCACCAGTTGATGGACATTTGGGTTTTTTTTTCCAGTTTGGGACTATTATGAATAAACTATAAATAGTTATGTTTATAACCTATTTCATTTTAGAATTTCTGGGTTAGTAAGGCATTCTCTTGATTGACTAGAGCCCAGACCCCTTAGTCTAAAATAATCTTAAATGAGACTCCTTGCCCTGGCTGGTGGCACAGTGGATAAGGCACCCGCCCACAAACCCAAAGGTGGCTGGTTCTATTCCCTCAATTCCCCAGCTAGGGCACGTAATCAAGTTGCAAGCCAGGTTTCCAGCCAGTTTCATAGCTGGAGGCAGGTGAAAGGCAACCATACATTGATGTCTCTCTCCCTCTCCCCCTTCCCCTCTCTCTAAAAATAAATATTTTTTTTTTTTTTTTAATGAGACTCCTCACTGAGGGCTTGGAGCTCTCTATTAGAAATTGGGGATGAAAAACATGTTGGCTCTTTTCAAAATTTAGAGATACTACAATAATACCCATTGAGTAGTTATGAAAATTATGTGTGATTACATTAATAAGAACTCAGAACTGGTAGTCTCTTCCTCTGTTCCTTTTTACCAAAGTCTCTCTCTCTTGCCATGCTATTCTGTTAACTGTTATTAAGACAAATATAAAATGTGGATGCCAACCTTATCTTTTCTTAATTGCAAAAGATTATATATTGTGAGAAGACTGGTATATTAGATTTTGCTTTTATCATAAACATTAAAAAAACAGTAAGTCAGCTAGCAAATAGACTTCACAGTATAATCCAACAACCTGACAAATTGTTCTCACATGATTCCTGTTAACACATTCTCTCAGTTATTTTTTCCAATGTGATGCTTTCTGCATTGCTTTGTGAAGTAGCTCAGAATTGCATTTACTACTTCTGTTTCAAAAATTAGCCCAGTAACTAACTTCTCACATTTAAAATTCAGCACTGATTTCTTCCACATACAGCTTCTCCATGGCCAAGACTATGTCTTTATGTCTTATGATTGTTTAAAATTACTATAAGCAAGCAACTTGATGGACCTTTTCACTTCTGTCAGGCCTGTTTTGCAGGATTGCACCAAACTTGATAAAATGTCAGCAGCCATTTTGTAGAACTTCTTAGGATAGTTCTACCAATTTGTATTGTAAATCCCCCCTGTCCATGAGTAATGCAGAGTAAGCACATCATTAGGTTTCCTTTTCCTGACTTTCCTAATGAGGGGAGAAATCTCATGCAGCTGGAGAAGCCTTGAACTCCTTTCTGAACTGATTTATTTACATAGCATATGCTTAGTTTGACACATTGCTTAGAAGAAGCAGAAACCTCTTTAGTTAAGTAGTATAGAATACTTCAAAGAACATTTTAGCTACATTATAATTGTTTAGCTTTTCTGGATACAAAGCTGCTCTTTAAAAAACATTCCTATTCTAGTTCTTTATATTATTGCTTTCAACGTGAGAGAATTAATCTGAATACATTTAGAAGCTCTTTTCAGAAGCATTTTAGTTGCAGGAGTTGCTGTATAATGCTAGTTGTTTAAGACGTCTGCACAAACCAAGGGCAAATCATTGTGCTCTGATCTAGCTGGTGAGAAAGTAAATGGTGACTTGGAGTCAGATAATATGCTATTGTGGTCTTGATGTTTAAAACCTTACACTCTGAAGCCAAATAAATCTAAGTTCAAATCCCAGTACGTGCTTGCTAAAATTTTTTTTTTCCAACAGAGTTAAAACTACTCAGTTTTTCAACTATGCTGGTGATAAGAGCTCCTTAACACTCTTTCAGTAACTGAAAGTATTTATAGCACCTGTCATGTGGTAAAAACTACCATTAAATGTTTCCTTTCCCTGTAACACTTTCCTCCTACCTCCTTAAAAAAGAAAAAAATTGTCATCCAAATGTGATTAGGCAGTTTTTTTCAAAACCTAAATATGTGTCATGCAGGTTTGAGGTAACATGGGGTGCTGGGGGTGATTTTCAGCACAAGCGCTGGACTATGGGAAGACTGGGTTGTTAGCACAAGCCAATAGATTCATTTGAAAATATACATGACTATAAACATTGTGACTAGATACCTGAAAGACTGAATCAGACATACTCCAATTTAATATTTGAGGCATACCGACCATGGAAAAGACATTGTACTGAGAGATGATTTGCTATTATGCCTTCTGTATCTCCTCTTCTTTCTGGGCTACAACACAAACACCATGCCTGAGTCTTCAGCAGCTTTCCTGGGCCAAAGGGTGATGTAAAAAGCAGAACGTGCCTAGATCCTTGATGATATAGGTATAGATTAGCTCCAGTAGAAGTGCCTACTATTTCTGAGTTTTATCAGCTGCAGGTGTTGTTGAAAATTCAGCAGCAACAGGAGACCCCAGTTTGAAGTTCAGTGAAGGATGAGAGACTTTATTCAGTACAAATATTTCAACTGTGATATAGCTCAACTGTGGGACAGCAGGACTGTGAGACAGCTCCAACAAGGAGGCCCTGGTGTTAGAGCTCCACCTCCGATTATACAGCTCCAGCGCTGATGTTACACCATGTGGGGGAACAGCCTTGGGTGGAAACTTAAAAGTGCACTCCCACCAGGCAGATGTAGCTTGCATTTGTAGATAGGTTCCACCCCCAGTCTCTTGATTGATTTGTTCCTATACAAATGAGGGCTCCAAAACCCCTGTTTGATTGATCCAAAAAGCACTGTCCTAATTGGTTAGAATGGAGCTAGTCTGATTGGTTGGTGAAGATGCAAATGAATGTATAGTTGCGCAGCTCCCATTGGATAGGAGAAGTCTCAATCCTATTGGTTGAAATGCGATCCTAGGACCTCTCATAAGGGTTGGCTCAGAAAGCATGTGCATAATGCAGGAAAGGACAGCCCACCCTGTGGCTTTTCCAGGAAATGCAGCATGTATGAGAAACCTTTGTAAACAAGGGCTGTTATACTGTGGTTATGAATTTGAGTTCAATTAACCACAAGGAGTCCTTTTTGGCATGTACATTCTTCTCAGGGTCAACAGATTCTTTTACTATTGTGAAAAATAGCAATGGTTAGAATATATAAGGATTTTTTTTTTTTTTCTGGTGTCTGTTAGTAGCAGCAGAACCTAATCATTGCAGGTTCAGATAGCAATTTGGGCACAGACCTTTGACTCCCTGTAACCCCACCTGTAGTCAATATTGAAATGACTAATATATATAAAAATAGCACACCAGCACTGAAAGCTGGAAAGGGGGTGTTTATATACTTGAAATATAGAAATGTCAAAAAAGTTCTATTAGAAGTAATCTAGGTACTCTGTTGAAAGGAACTAGAACTCTTTGAAGAATGGCTGTTTCAGGTCTTTGGCAGGAAGTATACATGATGAACCTGGGGTATCATGTCATACAAGAAAGCAGGAAAGCTATCAGAAACTTGCTTGGGTTGTGTCAAAAGGACTTAGGAGCCAACTTGAAGAATTTGCACTGATAAAAGATGGAATAATTTGAGCATCAAAAAGTAATAACTGCCTGGCCGATGGCTCAGTGAAATGGTGCTGGTCTGCGAACCCAAAGGTCACTGGTTGGATTCCCCAGCCAGGGCACATAACCAGGTTGCAAGCCAGGTCTCCAGCCAGGTCCGTGGCTGGAAGCAGATGAAAGGCAACTGTACATTGATGTTTCTCTTCCTCTCTGCCTCTCTCCCTTCCTCTCTCTCTGGAAATAATAAATAAAATTAAAAAATAAAATAAAATTGGTAAGTAAAAGGAAAGAGTCAAACATAAATTCTGCATTTCCTATACAAACTATATACCTCAGAATAACCAAGTAGATGGTAAGGGCAAGATTTTCTCTGTAGAAGTATTTCAGCTAATACATTAAGAAGGGCTGATAGAATTAGATTAGCACCATTTTGTTATGCCTGAAACAATGATCAGTGATAGCTAAAACTATTAGATGGACTGCTATCAGGCTAACAACACCTGAACATACAAATTAATCCTAACATAACAAAAAGAGAAACTATCAGATATTATAAACTTCCTGATGAAAGTTCTTACCTCTACCTTAAAGTATTATGCTGAAAAATCAAACCCTACTTTTATCAAGTTGTAGATGCAGCTGCTGGTTTATAGAAAATACCCAGAATGGAACCTGAGATAAGACTCTGCAGCCACTAGAAAAAGAGGAATGTGACACTTAATACAAGGCAAAAGCATACTCTTGATACTGTCGACATAAAAAACAGCCAAACCTGTAGAGAATTTTTATGAGTTTATTTGAGCCAAGCTGATGACAATAACCAGAAATCAACATCTCAACAGATTGAGAAAATGTGCTGGAGAATAGCAGTTTTGCAGCTTGTTTTACACGTTAGAATAAACAGAGATGTGATGAGGGTTATATGAAAGCCATTCACAGTAGATTCAGGGGTCAAGAGAGCAAAGTGGGGAAATTCTGGGGTAAGATAAAAAGTAACATGGATAGACACATTCCTCTTTTATGTTGGTAGGTACAGGATAATTAATAATTAATATTTATAGCACACAGAGATGGTCTCTGGGGAACAAGATAATGGAGTACTGTAGTCTCCTGCTGTGGTTCAGAGGCTGTGTGTGCCCAGACAGGCCTGGAAAAGGGGATTACTCTGACGCTTCAAGAGTATGTTTTTATAGATGCAAAAAGACTATGGATAGGCTCATTTAAGGTCAAGATTGACCTTTGTCAGTGAAGATTCAGTCCTAGGAGGTGGCTATCACCATGACCTGCTTTGGTTAGGAATTTTATATTCAGATCATCCAAAGTGGTTTCTTTCAGTCTCTTGAGTTTGTAAGGTGCACCATGCAGGCCTCCCATGAGCTTATCAGGTTTAGCATGTGACCCCTTTTTTGTCCACAATACTAAAGAGATTACTTTTAATAACAAGGGGATGTTCGGAAGCTTTTTAAAATACTTGTAAATTTAAATAATTGTGGAGTCTTTGGATTAAAACGTAGAAAATGAGTTTATAAGGCAGTAGAATGGGATGAAAGCAGGTAGCTAATCGAACAGGAAGTATAAATTATTAAAAAGGTATTGGCTCTGGTTGGTGGCTGAGTGGATAGGTGCCATCCTGCAAACCCAAAGTTCACAGGTTCCATTCCCAGTTGGGACACACCAACCAGGTTGCAAGCCAGGTCTCCAGGTCCATAGCTGGAGGCAGGTGAAAGGCAACCATACATTGATGTTTCTTTCCCTTTCTTCCTCCCTCCTTGCCCTTCTCCCTAAAAATAATAAATAAAATCTTAAAGAAAAAATGTATTGGATAAAATAAGAAACAGTAAGTTGAAAACTAAAAATGCAGTATACAAATAAGAAATAATAGAATTGTAACTAGATACACAGTATCCAAATTAAATTGGACAGCAGAAACAATAGAGAGCAGATAAGAATTTTCAGAAAATTGATTCAGTGATACGGAATAGGAGAGAAGCTCTACCAGAATGCAAAGGAATAGGAGAAAAGAGATGGAAAAGGAAAATATGCAGGAAAAGATGATAGACATAAATAAAATATAGGAGTAAAAGAGATCCAACATAGAGATAATGGACATTTTGCAAGAGACCAGAACAAATTGAACAGTAGCAATTAATAAATGTGCTATAAGAAAAACACTTTCCCGAGTTGAAGGATGACTATAGTCTATAATTCAAACAGACTTGTTTCCAAATACCAGAAAAATTTAATAAAAAGAAGCTAATGATTAAACCTATTCTGGTAAAAATGTGTACTTCTTCTTTTTAAAAATAATCAGGCATCTAGGGAAGGGGCAAAACAAACACCAGAGCTAGTCACAAAGGTAAAAAAAGCAAACTAGCCTTCAATTGCTCTTACAATTAAACATCAGGAAACACTTGAACAGTGTCTACAGAGTTTTGTGTACAATTTAGATCCCCAAAATTTTAATCCAGTCCACTTACTTGACTAAGAAGCAATAGATATTTTTAATTCTACAAGGCTTCAAAGTGTATGCCACACACCTACCCTTCTGAAAGAATTATTTTAGAATATGTTCTAGCTGACTGATTTCCTCAGTATACAGGCAAAAGCCATAACTTGCACCTTTTTTCCAAGTATGATTTCATGCTTTGGATTTAGCTAGCTCTTGAATCACTGCTTTGTTAATTTTAGAAAGCAAGGACATTAACTGAAGTGATTCTCAATGGAGTATGGATTAACGATTTTGTAAAAACCATTGCACTAATTGACCTTAATCTTCAGAATTGCCTGAAATAGTTCTGAGTTTAGCCAACACTCATATTTCATTATTTGTAAATAGGATCTACTAGTTAAATATACTTAGTGTACATGATATAGTATAGTGAGACCTAAGGCATGGCACAACAGCATATATATATTTCACCTGAAAAGGTGAATTATTGGGTCTTTACCCAGATTTAGTGACTCAGAAACCCCAGGGGTAGGGCCTACCAATCTGTGTTTGAATGAGCCGTTCAGATAATTCTGATGCCCAGTAAAATTTAAGAACTGCTAGTATAGTATATAGGTACCTAGTCCTAATTAATCTTCAGAATCACCTGGGACCATCTTGAAACATCTCTTCCCAGCCCAGGTGAGACTTAATCGTCTGGGTTTGAGAGTAACTGGTATAAGAGAGCTTAGAATCAGAAGACCTCCATTCTGTACTTGACTCCACAATATACTTAACGTTGCTGAGCCTCAGTTTTCTCTCTTATACAATAGTGCTCATTTTCCTGCCCATTTCATTAGATTATTGCAGAAATTAAATGAAGAAATGAATAATAAAAAAGTATTTTACAATATAACTAAGGAAACCTATAGCCATAAGTGTGTATCATTCTGTTTTTGAAAAGGGACTCACATAATGGTTGTTAATATTCTCTTGTAGACCAATGTATACCCTGTGTTTTGCTTCAGTACATGTTTTCCCATGCATCCTTTTCAAGCATCTTTCCTTTTCCTAGTTACCTGCCACATTACTTTGTATTTACCTTTGCAAATTCAACCATTATATTTCTTTTACACCCTTTCAACATGATTTTTTCACTTGTTTCCTGTACGTTCAAGTTTTGATTCCAAGGTTGTAAGTCATGTGAGAGCAGGGATTGTACATACACATTTTACATTTTCTGCAGTGTCAGATCTTAGGCTGAACTACATACATAATAATACCAAATAAAATTGCTAGTGAATGTAGTCTGTCCACTAGTTCATTATCATAACTGGTGCTATAGGAATTGATAAGAGTTTCCCTTTTTACTTCATTAATTTAATGTTTTTGTGTAAACATTTTCTTTCCTTCCATTAGAATGGACAGGTGGCTGATATGTACTAATCAATGGCTGTATGTCACTGCTTAAAATTATTTAACAAACTTTTAATAATTGAAAACATTTTACATTATGTTGTGGCATTCTTAAAAACTGGAATTGCTGGCCCAGGCTGGTGGCACAATGGATTAGGCACCGGCCTGCGAACCCAAAGGTCTCTGGTTCAATTCCTCATCCAGGGCACATAACCAGGTTGCAAGCCAGGTCTCCAGCCAGGTCCGTGGCTGGAGGCAGGTGAAAGGAAACCGTACATTGATGTCTCTCTCCCTCTCTGCCTCTCTTCCTACCCCTCTCTCTAAAAATAATAAATAAAATCTTTTTTTAAAAAACTGAAATTGCTTTGGTGGTCTAAACAAGTGGAATTGCTTTGGTGGCACACTAAGATTTTCCTGCAAAACTCAGTGTGTCAGGTAAAAGACTCCAGCAGGCTTAGAATATGAATTTCCAAGTTAAAGAAGGTATAAATAAATGGAAATACATCCCATGTTTGTGGATTAGAAGACTTAATAGTAAGATGTCAATGCTACACAAAGTGGTCTATACTTTCAAGGCAGTCCCTATAAGAATTTCAGTGTCTTTTTTGCAGAAATAGAAAAACCTACCTAAAATTCATACAGAATCTAAAGGGACCCCAGTGAGCCAAAGTAATGTTTAAAAAGAACAAAACCAGAAAACTCAATTTTAGAACTTTACTAGTACAAAGATACAGTAATCAAAATAATCTGGTACTATCATAACAACAGACATACAGATCAATGGAAGAGAACAGAAAGCCTAGAAATAAGCCCTGATGTATATGGTCAGATGATTTTTGAAAAGAGGACCAAGACATTCAATGAGGGAAAAGACAACCTTTTTCAACAGTTGTTGCTGGGAAAACTGGATATCCACATGCAAAAGAATGAAGTTGGGTCCCTGTCTCACAGTACATGCAAAATTAACTCACAAATATATCAAAGGCCTAAATTTAACACCTAAAACTATAAAATCCATACAAGAAAACATTGAACAAAAGCTTTACATTGTGTTGGCAATGATTTCTTGAATATGACACCAAAGGCATAGGCAATAAAAGAAAAAAGATTGGACTTCATGAAAATTAAATTTTGTGTATATCAAAGGGCAACAATAGTAAAAAGGCAACCCACAGAATGGGAGAAACTATTTGCAAGTCATATATCTAATAAGAGATTAATATTCAGAATATGTAGAGAACTCCTGAAACTTAATAACAAAATAAACAATCCAAAAGGGAGCAGATAAATTTAAACTTTGATCACATAGATATTTTTCATTGTGAGGGTACTATAGGCAATCTATGTCCAAGATTATATATTCTTGCTAGAAATTAAACGAAATAGGAAGAAAGATTAAAACATGTATATTCCTGGTTGTGGTGTTTTGGTTTTGGTTTTGGTTTTGGCCATGGCTAATTAAAGACAATCATGAAATTAAAATATTTTTATTGTAAGATTTATACTTTTTTACACCCTGACTTTCTGTACAAATGCTAGTTACTCTCCTTATATATGCTGCCACCTTGGGATTTTTAGAACAACAACTCATTATTTTCAAAGCCGCAAATTAACATGGACTGATGAAACTATTATTAAGCTCCAGTTCTATCTCTGGAGAAAGGTTTTGCTTTAACAAGCTATCCCAGGACATCATTATAATTATTAGTAGAAATGAAGCTTTGTAATGTATTTGTAAGTTGTTGCTGGATTTGTAGCATCAGTGCAGATCTTATTTTAAAGGGTTTTATTGGACTGTATGTACATAAATATTCATAATTATTACTCATTTCAACTCTTATATTTATATGGCATCAAATTACACTTAATTTGAAGAAAAAATAAAAAATTCCAGTAGCTTCATTAAAAAATACTAGTAAGTTTTTAGAATAACTAGATTATTTCTTCTAAAATTGTATTTTACCTTTACAGAACTATTGATTCAATGTCAGATTTCAACTTTGTCTAGAATAAGATGTGTTCATGTTTGAGTTCAATTCACAGCTAATACCTATTATAAATAAGAATATCTCCTGAGGAACGGTAGTATTCAGCTTCAGAAATGCAATATATATCTGCTCAAAGATAGCCTATGACATGTCAGAACACAAGGTTTGGAGTCAGACAAACGAACGAGTTCAAATCTCAAGTGAACTATCAAATAATCTTGTGACCTAGGTAGGGTAAATTACTTAACATCACATAGTCTCAGTTTTATCACCAGTAAAATAGAGGAAATACAATTTTTAGTCAGGTTTAAATTCTCATTTATCTTGTCTTTGTCCCTGTCCTCTTCTTTACTGAAGCTTTTGTGGGCTGTCATACCTTATTCTCCTTACCTCGGAAATATAAATAATTTAATATACCATATAACTCCTGCTCAATTTCTTTGGGATGTTTACTTAGAAATATAATGTTATTTGATGTATTGAGCCACATGTATCGAAGATTATTTTAACTCTGTTATTTTAAAAAATGGACTAGCAAAATTATTTTCTCAGTTTGTCCTTTATTGTGAGTGATTGCCAGAAAATTGCTTGTTTATATTACTGGAAGAGATCTGACCACTAGAAATATTAGGCAATTCTGCTTTGAGTTAGAGGTATCACAGAATACTTGACCATTTGACTGTATAATTAATTTAAATCTTGGTCTCTTGAGCAGTAAATAGATGGAACATAACTAAGAGCAATAATTTAATTATAAATCTGTTTTGAAGTGTTGACCAATGTATAGTATCACAATCCATGTTCTATTGTATCCATTATGTTCATTTTTATTTGGATTATGATTATAAAATATCCAGATATGGGGGAAAGAAACAAAGTTTCAAATGTCTGCTATTTTTTTTCTTTTAATTTTATTGTTGTTGTATTACATCCATCCCTTTTTTGCTCCCCTCTGTCCCCCTGCTATTTTTTTTAAATTGCATTCTTAACATTGTTCATTCATTCACCAAATCTATATCGAATGCCTACTGTGAACCAGGCACAATTTTAGCCACTGGGGACCTAAGAGAAAGAAAATCCAAGTCCTATAGAATTTAAATTCTGGTGGATTAGAAGTGGCTAATAATCTAAATATATATGCATAATATCAAGTGATGATAAAAGAAAGAAAAATAAAACTGAGTAAGGACCAGGAGAATGACAGGGTGAGAACTGCTATTTTAGATAGGGTGTCCAGAAAAGTTCTCTTTGATATGTTGATCCTTAAGCAAGGACCTGAATAATGAAGAAGTAAGGGAGCCAGCCAATGGATGTTTGGGGAAACAGTACCAAACAGAGGGAATAGCAAGTGCAAATGCCCTGAGTTGAATGAATAAGAAAACAAGACCTTCTTCAAGAGACCCACCTCAGATTGAAAGGTACATACAGACTGAAAGTAAAAGGATGGAACAAGATATTTCATGCAAATGAAAAGGAAAGAAAAGCTAATGTAGCAATACTTATATCTGACAAAATAGGCTTTAAAACCAAGGCTGTAGTAAGAAACAAAGAAAGGCACTACATAATGATAAAGGGAATGATCCAACAAGAGGATATAACCCTAGTAAACACTTATGGACCCAACAGAGGAGCACCTAAATATGTAAAGCAAATCTTGATGGACGTAAAGGGAAAGATCAAAAGAAATACAGTCATAGTTGGGTATTTTAACACCCCTTTGACTTCAATGGATAGATTTTCCAGACAGAAAATTAATAAGGAGACTGCACCAGATCAAATGGATTTAATTGATATCTTCAGAGCACTTCACCCCAAAACAGCAGAAAACACATACTTTTTAAGTGCACAAGAAATGTTTTCTATGATAGACCACATGTTAGGACACAAAACAAGTCAATACATTTAAGAAGATTATATTCATATCAAGGATCTCCTCTGACTATAATGCAGTGAAACTAGAAATCACAAGAACACTGAAACACGCACAAAGGCATGAAAGCCTTTATAATAACATGTTTTTAAATAATGAATGGGTTAAACAAGGTCAAGGGAGAAATCAAAACCCTGAAACACATAAAAAGGAAAACACAACAATCCAAAATTGGTGGGACACTGGGAAAGTAGTCATAAAAGGGAAATTCATAGCATTACAGGACTATATTAAAAAGGAAAAGAAAAAGCTCAAATAGACAATCTAACTTTACTCTTAAAGGAACTTGATAAAGAACAACAAAGAAAGCCCAAAGTGAGTAGAAGGAAGGAAATAATAAAGATCAAAGCAGAAATTATCAAAACAGAGTCTAAAAAATGATACAAAAGATCAATGAATCCAAGAGCTGGCTCTTTGAAAAGATAAACAAGACTGACAAACCTTTAAACAGACTTATCAAGAAAAAAAGAGAGAAGATCCAAATAAATAAAGTCAGAAATAAAAGAGGAGAAATAATGACTAACACCAAAGAAATAAAAAGGACTGCAAGAAAATAATTGTGAACAACTAACTATATGCCAACAAACCGGACAACCTGGATGAAATAGATAAATACCTAGAAACATACAATTTCACAAAAATCAATCAGTAAAAATCAGAGAATCTGAATATACAGATTTTACCTAGTGAAAATGAAGCAATAATCAAAAAACTCCCAAAAGACAAAGGCTCTGGATCAGATGGCTTCACAGGTGAATTTCACCAAACATTCTGAAAAGAAATTACACCTTTCCTTCTCAACCTATATCAAAAAATTCAAGAGGAGGGAAGGCTCCCATGCTCATTTCATGAGGCCTGCATTATCCTAATCCCAAAACCAGATAAAGACACTATAAAAAATAAAATTATAGGCCAATATCCTGTAGTTGCTAAAATACTCAACAAAATATTAGCAAACTGAATACAGTAATGCATCAAAAAGATCATACATACCCTATGATCAAGTAGAATTTATTCCCGGAATGCAAGGTTGATAGAACATTCACAAATTAATACATGTGATTTACCATATTAAATTAAGGATAAAAACCACATGATAATATCAATAGATGCAGAAAAAAGCTTTTGATAAAATCCAGCACCCATTTATGGTAAAAACTCTCAGCAAAATGGTAATAGAGGGAACATGCCTAAACATAATAAAGGCCATATATGACTCACCCATTGCCAGCATCATACTCAAAAGGGCAAAAACTACAAGCATTCCCCTTAAGATTGAGAACAAAACAGAGATGCTTGTTTTCACCTTTCTTATTCAACATAGAAGTCCTAGCTACAGCAATCAGATAAGAAGAAGTAAAAATTATCTAAGTTAGAAAAGAAGATGTAAAACTGTCTTTATTTGCAGATGACGTAATACTGTGTGTACATACAGAATCTTAAAGATTCCACCCAGAAACTACTAGGACTGATAAATAAATTCAGCAGAGTAGCAGGATACAAAATTAATATCCTGAAATCAGTTGCATGTTTATATGCCAATGACTAACAGGGAAATTTAAAAAACAAACCAGGTTACATTGCTTCAAAAAGAACAAAATAACTAGGAATAAATCTAACCAAGGACGTAAAATTTATAAGACACTGAATGAAGAAATAGAAGAAGATACAAATAAGTGGTAGTACATACCGTGTTCATGGATAGGAATAATTAACATCACTAAAATGTCCATGCTGTCCAAAGTAATCTATAGATTCAGTGCAATTCCTATCAGAATTTCAATATAGTATTTCACAGAAATAGAGCAAATATTTCAAAATTTTCTATATAGCCACAAAAGGCCCCACATAGCAACAGCAATCCTGAGAAAGAACCAATTTGGAGGAATCATGTTACCCAAGATAAACTATACTCTAAGGCCATGGTAATCAGAACAGCATGATACTGACATATAAACAGACTCATAGATCAGTGGAATGGAACAGAGAGCCCAGAAATTAACCCACAGCTTTATGGCCAAATAATATTCAACAGAAGTAAGCACGTACAATGAGCTAAAGATAGTTTATTAAATAAATGGTGATGGGGAAATTGGACAGATTTGTGCAGAAAAATGAAACTAGGCCATCTTCTTACACCACACACCGGAATAAATTTAAAATGGATTAAAGACTTAAATGTTAGACCTGAAACCATAGAAGAAAACATAGACAGCAAAATCTTGGCCATAGCTTGTAGCAATATTTTATCAGATATAACTCCCAGGCAAGGGAAACAAAAGAAAAAATAAATAAGTGGGACTACATCAAATTAAAAAGGGTTTGCACAGCAAAGAAAAACAACAAAATAAAAAGAGAACCTGAAGAATGGGAGAACATATTCACTGATACATATGTTAAAAGGTTAATATCTAAAATTTATAAAGAACTTACAAACTCAACACCAAAAAAAAAAATTAAATGGGCAAAGGACATGAATAGATACTTATCCAAAAAGGATGTATACGTGGCGAATAAACATGAAAACTTGCTCAGTGTCCCTAACCATCAGAGAAATGCAAATTAAAACCCCAGTGTGATACCATCTCAGAACTGTCATTTGGTTATAATCAATAAATCGATCAACAAACAACAAGGATGTGGGGGGAGGGGAGAACCATTCTGCACTATTGATGGGAAAGCAGACTGGTGCAGCCACTGTGGAAAGCGGTGTAGAGATACTGCAAAAAATTTAAAATGACCCAATTATCCCTCTTCTGGGAATTTACCCAAAGGAACCCAAATCACTGATTCAAAAGAACACAAGGACCCCTATGTTCATGCAGCATTTTTTCAATAGCCAAGATACGGAGGCAGCCCCTGTGTCCAGTAGATGAGTAACTATGGGACATTTACACAATGGAATACTACTTCGCCATAAAAAAGAAGAAAGTTTTAGCCTTTGGAACAATATATAGATGGCCCCGGAGAACATTATGCTAAGTGAAGTAAGCTAATCAGAAAAAGACAAGTACCATATGATTTCACTCATATGTGGAACCTAATGACACATAGTGCAATGACAGCTAAGGCAGGGTTAAGAGGGTAGAGAGATCGAGCGGAAAGGAAATAGGACTCATGGACATGGACAATGGTGATTGCTGAAAGTGAGAGTAGTATAAGGGGACTAAATGGTAATGAAAAAAAATACAATAAAAGTTATTCTTGTGGCCCTGGCTGGTAGCACAGTGGTTAAGGCGCCGGCCTTCGAACCCAAAGGTCGCAGGTTCGATTCCCCAGCCAGGGCACATAACCAGGTTGCAAACCAGGTCTCCAATCAGGTCTGTGACTGGAGGCAGGTGAAACGCAACCATACATTGATGTCTCTCTCCCTCTCTGCCTCTCTCCCTTCCCCTCTTTCTAAAAATAATGAAATAAAATCTTAAAAAAAAAAAAAAAAAAAAGTTATTCTTGAAAGAAAAAACAAGTCTACATTGTTAGTCACAGCTTTTCTGCAAAAGAGAATTTTTTACCATCTGGGGCTATTGGATTGTTCTGCAAAGGTCAGCTAGGTAAATTCTTTAACCAGCTTACAAAATGATGTAAGCTTTTTTTCTGGCTTTCTCCTTTTCTAATGTCATTTTAGACACATGGATTTATATTGGTTCAGTTAGTGTCAGTTTTAATTCTCACAATTTTGACTAGTAGGGGAGGGGATCATTCAGGCTAATCCCTGTCCTGTGTCTTTGCTACTGTCTTAAATTATGGAAACAGTTAAACATAAACAAAAGTATTAAAAAATATAATGAATCTTTAAGGTATCTTTCAGCTTCAGTAATTCTCAATATGTTTCTAATCTTCTTTTATGTGTCCTCTTCTACTTTATTGATCCCCTGGATTATGATCCGATTGACATTTGAAAGTCACATTTTCTGTCGTGGCAAGACATCAGCCCTGGAATCTTCTGTTTCTCTAAGAAGCCCTGATTGCTTTTGGCAAGGAATGGTATCAGATAAAATCTGGGTACAAACACTACTAAAAGTTTTTTATTTTGATTTTTCTTTAACTTTCCTTTCATGTGTTTCATCAAATAATAGCATAATTCTCATAGCAGGATTACTCTCATTTGAGTCATGGAGAATGAGTACATCTCAAAGATGGAACAAAAAAACTTTATGTTTCTATTTTACTTTTTTAAAGATTTTATTTATTATTTTTAGAGAGAGAGGCAGAGAGGGAAAGAGACATCAATGTATGGTTGCCTTTCACCTGCCTCCAGCCATGGACCTGTCTGGAGACCTGGCTTGCAACCTGGTTATGTGCCGACTGGGGAATTGAACCAGCGACCTTTGGGTTCGCAGGCTGGCACCTTAACCATTGTACTACCAGCCAGGGCTATTTTAATTGGTCAGAATGTTAGGTATAGCTGACAGATGAATCAGATTTTGGCAGATAAGTGTTTGGGTTTGTTTTGTTTTGTTTTAAGATTTTGTTTACTTTAGAGAGGGGAAGGGAGGAAGAAAGAGAGGGAAAGAAACATCAATGTAAGAGAGAAACATCAATTGGTTGCCTCTGAGTGCCCTGACCAGGAACTGCACCAGTGACCTTTTCACTTTGTGGGACAATGTCCAACCAACTGAGCCACACCAGTCAAGGCCAGATAAGGTTTTTAATAAAGGACTTTTTGTAAAATAAACACCATTTAGTGTTATCAGTTTACTTGCACTACAATATAAGGAAATCCCCTGAAGGTTTGCTTGTACCACATTTTGTTTTTTTAGCATTCAACACATTTTCTCACAGTAATAATGCAGATGATAAAATGTTACTGAATTCTAGCTCTTAAAATCTGTGTAATTTACAAAAATGTGTCTTTGCTTCCTTTTCCTCCCTATGTCCCATTGAAATAAAATGTATAGAAATAAGGAATGAAGAAGCTCATAACAATAAACAGGAAGATTACCCAAGAGTAATAATTTAACAGATTTCTGGATCTCTTTTTGAGTACTAGAAGACACCCTCCTATCGCCTCCCCATACCTCTCTCACCCCTATCCTTGGACTACAGATAGCTGGCATGAACCCAGGCAAAACACAAGGCAGATTTTCTTTAGAGAAACTGGGAAAAACTAAGGCTTCTAGAGTACAAGTTATGTCCCCAGAACAAAAGGAAAAGCCATCTTTATTCTGGCATTTAGAGAGCCTGCTGGCTCCCCTCCTACACACCCTAAAGGAACACTGTATACCTAGCCTACACAGAGGCCCCCTCAGGAGAGCAATCTAATTAAAAAAAAAGGCCATCTTGATAGTAACAGAGAAAATCTTTGTTAGCTAATGAGTCATTCAAGCCTAAATATGAATAACCAGAAATTACCAGGCATGTGAGGAAAATTAATGACATGAAAAACTAAAATAATCAGAAAAAAAAATGACACTGGAGAAAACAGAGGTAACCAGAGAGAACCTTACAAAAAAGGAGCTCTTAACAATTCTCAGAGCTGCAAGAAAATACTACACCCTTTAAACAAGAGTGAGAGAACACAAGTTTTCAGATTGAGAGGACTCACCAAGTCCTGAAACAGTGAACCAGATATCATACTGTAATGTACTTGTGAAACTGCAGAATTCCTAGGATAAAAGATCCAGAGAAAAGACATATACAAAATGACAAGTATCAATCTGAAATCTAACCTCTCATCAATAACCTTTAGGATCCTAATGCTTTAGGATAGCAGAATATTGCCTACAACATTTGGAAAGAAAATACTACGCAACCAAGGGTTCTATATCCTACCAAACTATTAATCAAAGGTAAAAGCAGAAAAGTTTTTTTCAGATAATCAAGGACTCAAAGTTTACCTTCTCTTGGAATTAAATGAATGGATTACACATTCACCATTGTTGAAAAACAAATGAATTATATAATTTTCATTTAACACTTTCATTTGGCCTGTAAATTTATTTTTAAATCCCATTGGTGCTAAAAGGGATTCTTGAGAGGAAAAAGGAAAAGGATTACAAACAATAAAATGAGTTGTGCTGCCCCAACTGGTGTGACTTGGTTGAGCATCCTCCAACTAAGCGAAAGGTCACCAGTTCAATTCCTGGTCAGGGCACGTGCCTGGGTTGCAGGTTTAATCTTTGATCAGGACATGTATGAGAGGCAACTGATCAATGTTTCTCTCTCACATAAATATTTCTCTTCCTCTTTGTCTCCCTCCTTTCCTCTCTCTTTCAAAAAGTAAATAAATAAAATCTTTAAGAAGTAATTGTGGATTTATACCACAGAGTAAATTACAGAACTACTATAGCAAATAGCAGTGAGACATTCCCTTTGAGCAGACTGAAATATCCCATATATTGCACATATAGCTAACCCATAATTTTTGATATTTCTTAACAACCCCAGCATCCAGCAGCTGGGACTATTTACATGCAATCACACTGGCTGGTACACATGTGGCCAACAGCATCAAATTCTCCCATCAAGACTGGAATGACATGATCTAACTTATATTTAAAAGCATCATTCTCATTGCTGCGTTGAAAGTAGACTTAGGGGTAGAATGGTAGAGCAAGCATAGAGGCACGGACCAGTTTGGACATCATTGCTGCATTCCAAATGAAAGATGATAGTGGCTGTGATGTGGGGGTAATAGAGGTTACAGAAAAGAGGCCAGATTCTGAGTATAATTTAAAGGTAAAGCCAATAGGATTTTCTGACTGATTGGATATGGGGTGAGCAAGAAAGGAGTTGAGATTTCTGGTCGGAGCAGTTACAAATGAGACACCAGTTAAGGAGAAAGATTAGGAGTTAAGTTTTGGGTGTTATATTTCAGAAGTCCATTCGACCTCCAAGTAACAATGTCAGTTACTTGGATTGGGACTTAAGATACATGTGTTTACAATTCTGGAGAAAGATCTGACCTGGAGATAGAATTTTGGGAGATAAAAAAGAGGTCTGAGGACTGGGATCCTATCCAGTATTTGAGGTTGAGGGAGATGAGAAGGAATGATCAAAGATGACTGAGGAGCAGCAGCCAGTGGAGTCTAAGGACAGCCAAGACAGAACGGTGCCCCAGAAGCCATGGGGAAAAGTGTTTCAACAAGCAGTCATTGACTATTTTATACTGCTAAGAGGTCAAGTATGATGAACACTAAAAATTCACTGTTGGATTTGGCAACATGGATGTCAATGTTTACCATAACAAGACCTGTTAGATTGTTTTAAACAGCTACTAAGCTGTTAAGATTAAAAATATGTATTAAGTTGTATGGACCCAATTACTTAATAAATGTAACTATTAGATGTTTCTTTGGGCCTACGGGCTTTGTGAAAAAATTGCTAAAGTACAAATGGAGACACAAACAGAGAAAGCTTGGGAATCTCTCTACTTGAGAGGATCTTGCCAACTGAGCGTTTTATTGGGTTAACCAAAAAGGACACTTATTTTTTTCTGTGAACTAAAAGGCACATCTTTTCATTTTCACCAGTAATTTCATTGATTTGGATATTTTGAGTATGTCAGCTATCTCCCACGTGGTTTAACAGTGATTGTTCTCAATGTCATTATTTGGTAGCTATCAGCTTTAACTGGTCTACCCACTCATGGAGCAGCATCCAGTGATATATCTCCAACAGGAAACTTCACAAACCACTGTTGACACATTTGGTCAGTCATAGCATCTTCTCCATACACTGCACAAATGTTTGTTTGGTTGTTTTGTTTTTGTTTTTGTTTCGCATTTCAGTTGCATTTTTACCTTTCTTGACATAATAAAGCAAAATATGCCAAAAATGTTGCATATTTCCCATTTTCAGTATTAAAATGGCTGCACAAAAATTCAATTTTGACAAGTTTTTTTTTAATGAACACTGATATGACAGCTGTCATAATGCAATCTAACAAATTGTTTCAAATAAAAGACAGCTAAGCACTACTCAAGAGCCATCTTACAGAAAAATAAGTAAATAAATGAACTTTTTGGCCAACCAACAGAGGAAAACACCTCTTATCTTGACTTTGTCTCTGCTGAAAATTTTGAGTTAGTAATGTTAAATCTGATTATATTACATGCAATTAATAAAATTTCCCAAATGTGCTTATTCAACATAAAAAATAAAGCCTTATCTGGTGAAATGTTAGTAGAACGTATTTGCATGAATTTTTCTTCTTGACTCCCTAGGTATGGTCTGAATATGCGTTGCTTGGCAGCTCGGGTCAACTATAAGACTTTGATTATCATCTGCGCACTCTTCACTTTGGTTACAGTACTTTTGTGGAATAAGTGTTCCAGCGACAAAGCGATCCAGTTTTCACGGCCCTTGAGTAATGGCTTCAGAGTGGACGGATTAGAAAAAAGAGCAGCAGCATCTGAGAGTAACAACGATGTGAACCATCTTGCCAAACATTCAGAGGAGGCATTTCCTCCGGAACAGCAGAAAGCACCCCCTGTCGCTGGGGGCTTCAATAGCAATGGGGGAAGCAAGGTGTTAGGGCTCAAATATGAAGAAATTGACTGTCTCATAAATGATGACCACACAATTAAAGGGAGACGAGAAGGGAATGAAATCTTTCTTCCATTCACTTGGATAGAGAAATATTTCGACGTTTATGGAAAGGTGGTTCAGTATGATGGCTACGATCGGTTTGAATTCTCTCATAGCTATTCCAAAGTTTATGCACAGAGAGCTCCTTATCACCCTGATGGTGTGTTTATGTCCTTTGAAGGCTACAATGTGGAAGTCCGAGACAGAGTCAAGTGCATAAGTGGGGTTGAAGGTTAGTATGTCTCTGCTGCACTGCATTTTTCTATCCTGACTATGCTGAGGGACAAGAAATTGTAGGTATTCATTATACAGCAAGTACATACATAGTTTACTATCAAGAGACCTTTCATCGCTCTGACTTAGCAGGGAGAAACTATTTATTCTGCACCTAGGGCAACTGTCTAGATGGTATGATTTATACCTGATCAAATAGGATTATTCCATTGATCTGTCTCAGAATCTAAAATTTTCATGGACAAGGCTAAGGCACACAATCTCCAGATTTTGGTTAAAATATACAAGCATCCTATGAGAAGAGATGGGAAAAGAACAGAGACCATTCAGTGGACCCATCAATGTCCCATTATAGTCTTGTTACCAGAATAGCCAGGTATCATCTCTAGATGGAGGTTTCATCTAGACAATAGATAGATACTATGTTCTCTCAACTTACTCTGAACTGCTATAGTCTATTGCATATTGTCTTTCAAATGTGGAGCAATGGGTGTTTCTTATGAGTGTATTAGTATGCTTTTTTTTTATTAGTACACTTTGAAATTTGTATTTCAAACCTAAGATTGATCAGAAAGTCACCTTGAATTTAACTTTTCACTTACGATTTGTTAATGTTAGAAGTTTTCAGTTCTGTTTACTAAATTTAGGCTTTTTTTAGTGGGGTTTTTCTTTTTAAGATTTTATTCATTATCTTTAGAGAGAGAGAGGAAAGGAGAGAGGCAGAGAGGGAGAGGGACATCAGTGTATGGTTGCCTTTCACCTGTCTCCAGCCATGGAGTTGGCTGGAGACCTGGCTTGCAACCTGGTTATGTTGCCCTGGCTGGTAATCAAGCCAGTAACCTTTGGGTTCACAGGCTGTGCCACCAGCCAAGGTCTGGCATTTTCTCTTTACCTCTTTTGTGCTTAGAAAATATTTGCCACACCATCAGCTATTCCTTTGTACTTTCTCTTAACAGTTTTAAGGTTTGGTTTGGTTTTTACATTTAACTTTTTAATCCATCTAAATTGGTTAATGTTTCAGTAAATGGTAAAAGGATGGGGGTCATATTTTAGACTTTCTTCCTAACATGTATTAAATAATCTCTTTTCCCCACTAATTCATGATGCAAGCTTTATCATTATACTAAAGTATTTTTAATAATACTAGAGTGTTTCTGGCCCGCTATTCTATTGAAAAAGTCTATCAGTTCTTAGACTAACTGTACATTAGTAAATAGTTATCACCCATCTTTAATGGGATTATATAAGCCTTCCTTTTATTAAATGAAAACAATTCAGTTTGAATTTTGAAAAAGTTAGTCCCCACTTGGAAAAACAATTTAGAAGTGAAAAAGTTTATTTGCAGCCTAGGTTTCTTAGCCTCATTGGCCCCTAATTTCTTAAACTGTGTTGAAACTACATCAGAACTCATGCAGTTTTATAGGTTCTCAGTTTCTGCTAGTACACACAGATAGGAATTTATCTCTCAACACATACACAGTGATGCAGCAATACAGTAATCTGTGCAATGTGGTATAATTGTATTTCCAGTGTAAGGAATTACTAAAATAAATACTGACACCAAGCACTTAAAGGTTTTCCTTAGAACTTTACAAGAGATAATTCATTAATGAATTATTTTAAGAATCTATGTTTAAACATACAACTTTAATTCCTTTAAAAAAATACTCCTTGTTCTCAAGAATTACATTTTGACATGAAGGATAAGAAAAGAGTTGCAAGTTTGTTTATACTTAAGTTGCCTAATCATAACTGGGTTCTTAAGCAGATACTTTAACCATCAGATTATATACTTATGAGAATACATCTTGACATTGGAAGGAGAGAAGAGTATGCAATTAACTTGATTGTTAAGTGTTTAAGAAAATCCTAGGATTGATAATTCCATAATAACACTATGGTAACATTATCTACATGTGTTTAAACTGTGCAAAGCTTGAGTGTCTGAAACAGGATTATGAAACATGACATTTATGAGCAAAAGTCATATAAAAGGTCAGTCCTTAAAAAATAATCTATATCACATTGCTGTCTGTCAATGAATAATAAATAAAAGTGAATAAACACTTAATTTTATTTTTCTTATCTGGTTAGTTTGGTACTCTTTTTTAGTTAAGTATGAAGACAGTGTAAAAATTTTGCTGATAACCTTCTAATGTCCCCAGAAGTAAAACAGTGAAAAGTGGTGTTCAGGACAAACTTATAAATATCTGGACATGGTTATTTATTTTGTTTCTCTATTTTATAGGTGTACCTTTATCTACACAGTGGGGACCTCAAGGCTATTTCTACCCGATCCAAATTGCACAGTATGGGTTAAGTCATTACAGCAAGAATCTAACTGAGAAGCCTCCTCACATAGAGGTATATGAAACTGCAGAAGATAGGGACAAAACCAGCAAGCCCAGTGACTGGACCGTGCCAAAGGGCTGCTTTATGGCCATTGTGGCTGACAAGTCTAGATTTACCAATGTTAAACAGTTCATGGCTCCAGGTAAGTGAAGAGTTGTGTTTCTGTTCATTTTATGTTGACTTATGGCATCTGAGTCTCTCTTAAAATTGTTCTTTAAAAAAATCAGATTATTTATATTATGTATATAAAGAAACAAATGATGTCCCTCAAGTGAAAGAAATCCATAATAAAGAAACAGCTAAAAATTCAAGGTTATAAAAGGCATATTTACTGTGTGAAAAACCAAGCTATAGATCAAATAGCCCCAGGTTACTGCATGGTGTGCCTCTCCTTCTAGGAATCTGTATCCCATAAGAATGAAGTTTCTTTGTTATTTTAATATTTCAGTACAGTATTTATTCTTTCATTTTAAATTATTTTGCATTAAGGTAGAAATTTTTCTTTATAGAAAAAGCCATCCTTTCCTTTTCCTATTTTTTTCAAGATAAGACAGCACTATCAACTAGGCCTGCTTCCCATATTGAATTTTGTTAATGTACTAGATTGTCTCAAACTTCATATAAAATCATTTCATTAATAAAATCATTTATAAAATGAAATTAACTTTATGCAACATTTCCCCTTTTACTAAGACAGTCTCATTAATTAGGATGTAATGCATTTCTCTCTACTAATCAATATCCATGAGAATTAATGAGTCCATTACTTAAAAAGACAATGAAATAATTTTAGCACCTCAGGCTTAAATTCTCTATAGGGAAATGTTGTCGAGAACTGAACTCATTCCACTCTCCCTCCAACTTTTTAGTCAGTAAATAGAAAAAAATAAAAGGTTATAAGACTTCTGTATTCTCTCCTTGTCCTTTATTAATGATTGTGTAATTCACAGACCTTGAAAGTCACAATACAAATCTACTCCTTCTGAATGGCCTTAAGTAATGGATTTATGAATGCTTAATGCAGTGCAAATAATAAGTGACCTTTCGTTTTTATTGTGACTAGAACTTTTCTCCTATGACATTCTGTGATATTCCAGTACACAGAATATATATGCTTATTGTAAAAGAGCAGGCTTGGCTGGGTGAGAAAGTATGTAGAAATGTGGAAGCGACCCTGGCTAGTAGCACAATGGATAAGGCACCGGCCTGCAAACCCAAAGGTCACTGGTTCGATTCTCCAGCCAGGGCACATAACCAGGTTGCAAGCCAGGTCTCTGGCCTGATCTGTAGCTGGAGGCAGGTGAAAGGCAACCGTACATTGCTGTCTCTCTCCCTCTTTGCCTCCCTCCCTTCCCTTCTCCCTAAAAATAATGAATAAAATCTTTGAAAAACAATGTGGAGGAGAGAATGCTCTGTGACAGTAACTCTGCCAGTAGGACACAAACTGCAGTTGGAACTCCTTGTTGGTGGAAGTGTGCTTGCTGGGGATGGAGTGCTTTTTTTGATATCCTGGATATGCCTGGTGTTGCATTTGATACAAGTGTTGCAGGGAGAGTGAATTGGAGTTACATAGGAGCCCTTGCTTAGAGCAGGAGAAAGAAACCCAAGAGGTGAGTCTGTTTTATTAAGGTGTTGGTATGGGAGATAGGGCTTTTTAGAAAATATAGACCTTTTTGGAGATAAATTCAAATAGTGACTATTCAGGACAAATCAGGACTCATATGTAAAAGCATAGGCCTGAGTGAGATGAGCCTCTGGAGAACCAAGGCCTGAATGCTGTGGGCCTTTTATTTTTTCTTTCTTGACCTTGATTGTTTTTCCCCTGAAAAGGTTCAAAATCATTTAGAGGAAAGAATCATAGGTCTGCAGCTTATTTTTTATTGTTTTGTTTGTTGAATGTTTTGTTTCTCCTTAATTTTAAAGTGGAATGAACTGAAACGTTATACCTGTCCTACTCTATTAAATTAAATTAGTTTTTGCCCTAACTAGCATGGCTCAGTTGGTCAAGCATCTCCCAAAAAGCAAAAGGCCACCAGTTCAATTTCCAGTCATGGCACATGCCTGGATTGTGGGCGAAGGACCCCGGTTAAGGCAAGAGGCAACTTTATCGATGTTTCTCTCTTCACATTGATGTTATTCTCCTTCTCTCTTCCTCCCTTCCCTCCCGCTCTAAAGTTAAATAAATAAAATATTTTTTAAAATTAAATTAGCCCTGGCTGGTAGCACAGTGGATAAGCTGCCGGCCTGTGAACCCAAAGGTCACTGGTTCGATTCCCAGCCAGGGCACAGAACCAGGTTGCAAGCCAGGTCTCCAGCCAGGTCCTTAGCTGGAGGCAGGTGAAAGGCAACCATACACTGATGTCTCTCCTTCTCTGCCTCTCTCCCTTCTTCTCTCTCTAGAAATAATGAATAAAAAATCTTAACAAAAAATTAAATTAGCTTTCCCTTTCCCAAAGCACTCCCTTTACTTCATTTCCGTGGCCCCACTTTTTCCTCTTTCTGTAGCCATTCTTTCACAAGCTTCTCTTCTGCCTCACCCTTATCTCTCACTGGTCCTGCAGGGTTTGAATAGGGCCTCTTCCCATTCATTCCACATAGTAAACCTGTTGATTCAATGAGTGAGGCCTAACAGTTTGTGTTTTATGTGAAAATGTTGACTTAAAAACTACTCAAATGTTTATCATTCTTTGTTGCCTAAAGTATGTGTACACATACACTAAAAATAGACACTTGTCTTGACTCCTGGGAATAACTGCTCAGAGAGAAGAGGTCATGGGTTTCAAACAATTAGGAAACTCAGACCTTTCTATTAGTAGGTTTAAACCACTGTGGTTGCCACAATTGTAGTCATGTTGCATTTTCGACCATTCAGATCCTTCTGAATGATGTTGGTAGGTTATTTAACCTTTCTGTATATCTATAAAATGGACATTTAAAGAACTATCTCATAAAATTGTCATGAAGATTATGATTATTAGTAAATTGATTTAAATTGGGGGTTGTGACTTCTCTGTCACTTCTCCTGCATGGCTTAATAATCAATCCCCTCTGCTGGTGTGAGGTTTCAGGAAAATTAATAGTGGTTTTTTTTAAAGGTTACATTCCATGACATCATGCATTACTGAGTTCTTTGAACTAATCTGTTGTATTGAGACATAAGGTGATTGATTGAACTATATATATCATTTTATTGAATTTATATAAAGTGAAAATCAGAATGGAATTCTGAGAGGAAAAAAGGTACTTCTTCTGCTTCCTCCCTTTTGGACTTCTAAAGATGGGCCATTGTTAGCCATTTTGTTGGAAATGGATATCATAGTTAATGCTCTTGTCTGATTAAGGAGCATTATTCTAAGAATGAACAAATAAGTAGCACTCAAAATAGTCTGCTCTGCTGAGTATAATCCAGTCTTGAGTGAGTCAAAGTCAACAATCGTGTAGTGTTTCAGGATGTACTGAGCATCATATTCCATTTTACTATTGCTGCAGAAAAATGCTAGTTAAGAGAGAGATTGCGTGTTGATATTTTTCCAGATTAAATGGATTTTTCCTGTACAAATATACTTCTGAAATCACTTTTTTAAAAATTAGCATCATTTGATGCTTATAAGTCTGTCACAATGTTCTCATTCTTAATACAGTTTCCATAATTGTCCATCACATGAAGTAATTAAGAGCCTTGGATCAATTATATTCACATTGGTAAAGCCCAACCTTAAGAGAGCTAATGATCAACTCAGTATGCTAATACTTTCCAAACTAATCACACCTTCACTGTCATTGGTTCACATTTCTAATCCTTGCTCCTGGTGACACACTAAAGATTTCCTGAAGGGCTACTGTAAGCAGGTCTGATTCTCAGGTTATATTTATGGGAAATAACTCTTCCACTGAGTATGCTCATGAGAATACCACTTCCAGTATTATTTCTTTTTCACAGTCTTTGAATTTAGGTTCAGGAATCCTGGTTTCTAGTCCCTGCTCCACTACTCATTAGTGTTTAGCTCTGGGCAGACCTTTTAACCTCAAAAGCCTCTACATCTTCATCTCTAGAATGCAAGTGGTAATTCTTGTTCTACCAGCCTTAGTACATTGTTGTAAGGATCCAATGAGAGAATACATGTGAGTGTGTTAATATTTTAAGCTCTATAAGATCAAGATATTTATGTTTACCTTTAATACTGTAAAATTTGTATGGCATTTCTTTTTCTTGCTGCTGCTATCTGACTTAATGTGCTTAAGTGGTAGATCTATCACAGCAGTATACAGAAAGTCATATTTTGGGGAATCAGTTATTATTGTACTACAGATATTCAAGAGGAATTTTCTATTTGATAATTTGCTAGACTGAACAACTTCTATTTTATCAGCTTCTGAAGCCAGTGAAGGCTTCAGAATCATCATCATCATCACTATCTTTTTATTTATTATGGTCAAGGTCATAGTCTTTTTTTTTTAACCCTCACAATTACCTTGCAGAGTAATATTACATCTGTTTAACATGTGAAGAAACTAAGACTCGAAGAGGTGTATTTATTGAGCACTTCAAACCTAGTAAGTGGTAGAGTAAGAATTCATACAAGGAAATTTTTTTTTTTTTCTTTTAACTCCAAAGCCTGTGCTTCTCCCTCTACTTCCCTCAGTATCTCTTACTTTTTGTTGACTGCAGGAGCCTATTCCTTAATTACCAGAAATTTAATTCATAATTCCAGCAAATATCTGAAAATAGTCCTGTCATATTTAATACCAAATAGTGATTGAGAGCATGTATTGTGGAGCCAGACTAGCTGGGTCTTTTTTTTCTTTTTGTAGACTGGGTGTACTAGAATAGTCACTGATGGTTGATCAGCCAGGATTTGATCTATAAAAAGCAGTTCGATCAACAATACCTTAGCCATTTGCCCTTACCCCTCCAATGTAAGTCACACAGGCCACAAGATAGGAGCTTTAGCCTGATGGTCACAAGCCATCATGGATTTACCTATCATTTATGGTTAATTTAGTAAAAATAATAATTAGACCAACAATAGTAATGATGATATGACACAAAATATTGAAGTATTAATTGTGTATGGTCAGTAGTTGTCAAGGATGAATTGCAGTTAACTTTTAAATACAAAGAAGTTTTATTCTAATCAGTCTTTGGTATATTTTACCCCTACAGAGACCAGTGAAGGTGTATCTTTGCAACTGGGGAACACAAAAGATTTTATTATTTCATTTGACCTCAAGTTCTTGACAAACGGGAGTGTGTCCGTGGTACTGGAGACTACAGAAAAGAATCAGCTCTTCACTGTACATTATGTCTCAAATACCCAGCTAATTGCTTTCAAAGAAAGAGACATATACTATGGCATTGGGCCCAGAACTTCATGGAGCACGATTACCAGGGACCTGGTCACTGACCTCAGGAAAGGAGTGGGTCTTTCCAACACAAAAGCTGTCAAGCCAACCAAAATAATGCCCAAGAAGGTGGTGCGGTTGATTGCAAAAGGAAAAGGATTCCTTGATAACATTACCATCTCCACAACAGCCCACATGGCCGCATTCTTTGCTGCCAGTGATTGGCTGGTAAGGAACCAGGATGAGAAAGGTGGCTGGCCCATTATGGTAACCCGTAAGTTAGGGGAGGGGTTCAAGTCTTTAGAGCCCGGGTGGTACTCTGCCATGGCCCAAGGGCAAGCCATTTCCACATTAGTCAGGGCCTATCTCTTAACAAAAGACCACATATTCCTCAATTCAGCTTTAAGGGCAACAGCCCCTTACAAGTTTCTATCAGAGCAGCATGGAGTGAAAGCTGTGTTTATGAATAAACATGACTGGTATGAAGAGTATCCAACCACACCTAGCTCTTTTGTTTTAAATGGCTTTATGTATTCTTTAATTGGGCTGTATGACTTAAAAGAAACTGCAGGAGAAAAACTGGGGAAAGAAGCGAAGTCCCTGTATGAGCATGGCATGGCGTCCCTGAAAGCCATGCTCCCTTTGTACGACACTGGCTCAGGAACCATCTATGACCTCCGGCACTTCATGCTGGGCATCGCCCCCAACCTAGCCCGCTGGGACTATCACACCACTCACATCAATCAACTGCAGCTCCTCAGCACCATTGATGAGTCCCCAATCTTCAAAGAATTTGTCAAGAGGTGGAAAAGCTACCTTAAAGGCAGCAGGGCAAAGCACAACTAGAGCTCACAACCAAAATTCCATTTCAACCTCTGCTGGACACAAACTACAAGCCCTGTCTCAGCAAAGCATAGGCACATGTTCAGAGGTCCTAGATGAGGTTTTTATGGATGTCATCAAAATGATAAGTGATCCTTAAAACCAGTTTTCTGAGGTAACTGCATTCCATGGGCTGGGTGTTTAAAATTGGTGGCATTTGAAGCCAGAAAGTGTTTAGTCAGTGGGCTGAACAAAGATGTTAAATCTTGCCTTGCTTATCACCTTGTATCGTCCCACAGGTAGCCCCATCCCTCTTGGGAAAATGAATGGTAAGTAGCTGTAACCGGCCAGCTACCTGAAAAATTAGTATGGGGTGCTTTTAAAATGTGATTATTTATGTTTATGTTGAAAGCAGACTTTAAGGAAAAAATAATGTGCTGTAATACAGTAAATATTTGTAGCCTGAATAGTGGACTGTGTGCAACTTTCTTAAATGATTTTTTTTTTTCCTATAGATTAACTCCTTGGGGGCAAATGACCATTTGTTGCATTTGTTCAATTTGTTATATATAGAAAATATTTTGAATTTATGGTTTTCTTGATGTGTAAAGTAAAAGCACAGTCAGTGTTCAGGCTTCAGTTATATAATGTAAGCACAACTAAAATGAACATACTGACTGCACAAGAAACTATAAAAATGTTATCCGTTTTATGAAACTTGATCTACAATCAGTAATGGTTTGATAATCAATCTATCCTTCCCTTATCCCCATTGTGATGGCTTCTTTAGTCACTATCTAGAATTTTGTATTTCATTTCAGAGTACACTCGAGAGTTTTTTCTATTTAAGGGGACATTATTTGGAGAATTTTATTATAAATCTCAATTTGGGAAGTAGCTAGTAATTTTGATAAATCCACCACCACTACCCTTTTAGAATATTTTTCTCCTTAAGGAAAAATACTAGGTCAGATATTATATACAAGAATCACAGCAGGTTTTTTTTTCCTACTTAGATCATTCTTGGTCGTCAACTTTTCAAACCATTGACTCTAAGCATCATTGTTTTTACTTTGCAATTTTAATTTTAAATTATTTAAACTATTGGATAGAAGTGAGGCTGCTGCATTTGTTGTACATGTGTAATCAGACTTTATTTAGCTCTTATATCTCACTACACCCAACTACTCCTGTAGGTTTCTTAGCCCATATATCCTGGGCAGCGTCTGCTGTAGGGCTTCAAGCCTTAGGTCAGAACCAAGGGAGGTTGATTTTGCTGTCTTTCATTTTAGTGCATGACAATACACCAAATCAATACTATAATGTAACAGATTGGGAGTATAAGACCCCACATTCTCAGGGGTCACACACAACAGTGCATTTTGTTGATGACCTATAGTAAATGCACATCACAATTCTATTTTGCCCACAATTGTTGCGGGTTATTAGATTTCTCCATAGTTATTGGCCTTTGTAGTTCTTATACATTAATGTCTCAATAAGAATATCTGGATGCCTTCATTTTTCATTTCAGTGCTCAAAAATAAACTTTCTCCAGTGTGGAACCCTTTTTACTTCATTGTATTTGTTACTATTGTAGAGTAGTATGACTTCTGCCTTGTGTTTGCATACTGGTATTTCAAATTAAGGGACTCAATGAAAATGGTACGGTACTGCTTCTGTGACAAATATCAGTGCCTTAACAATGTGTCTGTCCTTTTCCACCGAAAAAGGAAAGGCATTTTGACCTAGAAATGGCATTGCTATTTCACTGCTGTTGGTTTCAAACTGCCTTCCCCATTGCAACAGCAACTCGATTGTTCTTGTGGTCCCCCAGTTTTCTTAGAGAGTGAATTGAACCAGTAGCAGCAGCATCAGTACAAACTAATGGTTCTCAAATGTTACGATGTCTCAGAACCACCTGGAAACTTATTGAAAAACAGATTCCAGATATTCAGCAAATCTGCCTGTGAACCGTGGTCACCTGAATTTTAACAGGCAGTCAGGTGATTCTGATGCGGGTGGTCCGGGGGCATACCCGGAGGAACACTGCCCAAGACTATCCACTGCTTTTTTGTTCCTAAACACCTATAGAGTTTTCTAGAGTTTTAAATCATGCAAAATGTTTACTTATTCTGAGCTTAGAGAGAATGGGGAAGGTGCATTAAAGTTTTCATTTGTTTCTTCAAATTTGTCTTTGTTTCAAGATGATGGGTACTAGTTCACACTAATCTTGAGTTAGCTTCGATGTTACATTAAACCTATTGCCACTTCAGTTTTTAAACCAGCCAAACATTTCAGATAAAGGTCAAGTCTGACCCTTTAGCAGTTACTGTACATAAAATAAAGGCTTCGTCCAAAAACCATCCAGTGTATGTGAGCAAATACAAAAATGACACACAAGCACAACTCTCCAGCTGTGGCGGTCCTTCTCCTTTGTCAGTGTGCAAACTTCCACTGAGAGCTGCTATTTGCATCCTCCTTGAAATTGTTTTTCTTGTTTTCCTCCGTTGTACATGTGGGTTATTATACCATGTGTTAAATATGCAATAAAGTGTTTACTAGATACCCTTCTGAAGGGCAACCCTTTGTAAAGCTGTACAGACTTTGCCGTTTAAGCACAATGTGCACATGTTAGTTTTCTATACAGCGAAACTTGATCTTTTGCAGATGGAAAGGTATTTTGTTTCTATACAAAGTAAATGGATTGTTTGTGCTTAACGTAAAGCTGCTTTATAAAATTGTAAAATAAAGTTTTTATCTTAAAAGAAATATACCTGGCTATTTCTTTTTTCTTCTTTAATTATTCTAAGATTATTTGATCCCAGCAAGCAGATTTCTGACCGTCATTTTCTGTTCAGCCTGTGGCAATGAGTTAAGCAACAAATTTTTGTTAAAAGGTATATCACCCCCGCCCTCCAAAAAAAAAAAGGTCTATTAAACCATTTAAAACAACATGGGGAGGAGTATGGCACATGGGCCTCAGCCAAGAGGTCCAGTCCGTAGGACATACACAGTGTCCACAAAGCAGTTTCAGAAAAATAAAATGCTAAATCCTGTGGTCAGTCAGAGACGGTATTGTGGAGAAGACAGCACCTAAGCAGGGGCTTCAGTCCTGGGTACCAGGGGGAAGAAGGGGATAAGGTAACATGAGCAAAAGCAGGCTGCCCTTCTAGATGTGAGGATGCCCTTCCCAAGCTAATTCAGGCTGGTAACTATTTGTATCTGATTTAGATTTATTGGAAAGTTGGTCCTCTATTTTTTATAGTTGTCTCTGCTCCAAAATAATAAGCATTATTTAATCTTTACCCCCTTCAGAGAGTAGTCAGTGATTTAGGCTTTCAAATACATATAAAACCATAGACCAGTCTGGCTTCATATTATGTTTTATTGCACATTATTTTGGGGATTATAAACACTGCATTTATATAATGGAATTCCAGTTGATCACCAATCAGCATTTTCCAGCTGATGGGTACACATATTTTAACAGGCTGCTAATGCACATTCTTAGCCTGTCTTCCTTCTCTGTTATCCTCAGCTGGGGAACAGCCATAAGAGGGCATGCAGTTGTTGGTCTGGATGAGGTCACAGACTACTCTTGCTTTGATTTTGCCCTCTGTAGCCAAACTGTTAATACATTTGCCATTCTGCTATAGCGCACTGAACACATATTTGTCTCCCCACCTGAGAGGGGCAGACCCTCCATGCCACAGAGGACTTATTCCACAGTCTTGACTTCTTTCCTGAAGACGCCTCCTTTGTATCCATAGGGCTGTGACAGCCACTGTGTGCTTTGTGACCCTGCCTCTCCTGGGCATGACTGCTAAACCAGGGGCACGAGTCCCTAACTCAAGCTGGGCCAATGAGTTTCTTCCCCAGGAATCCAAAATTGGGACGGATTAAAAACAAACAAGCAAAAAAAAAATTTGAACAAGGTTCCCAGTGAGAAAGAAGAAATGAAAAGAGAATTTTGACAGTGCCCCAGACCCTGCTCCAGTGCATTTCTGAGGCCAGTGGCATTCCAGTCTGGTTCCATTAGATACCACTGTATCCCTAGGATAAATTCCTCTGTGGGCTAAGTTGGCTGGACTTGGTTTCTCTTACTTATAACTAATGAACCCTAATTGATAACTCTATCTCCATTATGGATAAAAATATAATGTAAATTCTACATTTTTCTCCAATCTGGACCAGTGTATTTGCTAGGGCTGCCATAACAAAATAACACAGACTTGGTGGATTAACCCACAGAAATTTATTTTCTCACAATTCTTGGAGCTAAAGGTGTAAAATCAAGGTGTCATTGGGTTTGGTTTCTTCCAAGGCATCTTTCCTTGGTTGCAGGTAAGCCACGTTCTTCCTGTGTCCTCTATACGTTGTCCTTGTCCTAATCTCTTCTTATGAGGACATCAGTTATACTGAATTAGGGCTTGTTTATATGACTTTATTTTACCTTAATCACCTCTTTAAAATCCTGTTTCTAAATACAGTCACAATCTGAGATCCTAGGAGTTAGGTCTTCCCCATGGATTGAAGGGGACACAATTAAGCCCATAACAACCACTCATCACTCTCAAGGGCATAGAAACTAGCCAGGGTTGCCATTCAATTTCTTGATACCAGTTAAGGCTAAAACTCAGATATGTGGGGACTAGTTAGTGGGCAAAATCTAGACTTGGGACTCAGGGCTCCCTGGCTGTGCCATTGTAGCATCAGGAACTTCCTCCACCCCATGGGCTTCCATTGTCTCACCATGCAGTCTAGTAAGGGAGAACTAATTGATCGGAAGCGCTTCTTTATAAGCGAACCAAAGGTAACCCCTAAACATAAACAGTAGTGTTAAAATATATATATATAGGCACCAACATCAGCCACTAGATTTTTTTTTGCTCCCATGTACCATTCTAAATACAGAATCTGAGGTATTGAAAAAAGATACAGAGTATGTCAAAATAGCAAGCTGTTAGATTTGTGTAATGACAATTTTTAAAATCTCAAGTCTGCATTATTGTTACTTACAAACTATTAATATGAGGATAAAATATTGATCTTTATTTGCCCACTCATTAAGGATGTCAAATTGAAAATGAGTGTGAATTTAAACCTTGTATTGGTGATGAAATCGAATGTTTGCTGCTGCTCAATTTCTGATGAAACAAGATGCATTTACCATCTGGTAAGCATGATTGGTAACTTGTGTGCTTTCACCGCATTTCCTGAATGTTAAGTAGCAGCAACACTCTGTAATTTTGCTCATCCTTTTCCAGGAGTAGAAGGATCTTGTGAAATGACAGGACAGCAAAGCTAATCATCAAAGAGCAGGAACAAAGTAAAGAACAAAAGGGGGAGGAAAAGGCCCTGTGAAGAATCAGAAATAGAGCAACCCTCATATATGTATATTAGGAATAGACTTCCATGTATAAAATTAAATAATAAGGTGTGTATCTCTCCAGAGAGAGAGAGAGAAATAGGGCAACCCATGAACTAATGGTAAACAATTAGGATATTTGGCAACCCCAGGCTCACCCCCTGAAAGTTCCAGTGCCATCCTGGAATTTTGTGCTGCTCCTCATCAGCACCTAGTGAACTCACTGAGATAAAAATGTCTGTCCCCTTTCAGTTTAGAAAACCGAGTAAAGAGAGTTAATCTCTAGGGTCTAGAGAAGGAAGGAAATCGCTAGGTAGGTAGGGACGGAGGTCTTGGCAAAAGTACATGATTTTAATTTACTGCCTGGTATCCTGTCTTTTTTAATGCTGGTGAAATTAAATTTGTGCAATTGAATTGAATATAGAATGGGAGGCCCCAAACTAATTCTCAAATCCCGTCAATGACATGGCAAGGGAATCAGGACAACAGTGCACCTTCTCAACTCCTGCAGGTAACTTAGGTACCAGCATCATCTGGAGATAGATAGTCACCACAAGATATTACCCGGACAAATCCCTATGAACTAGAATAAATGTGTCTGGGTAGAGCCAACTGTGGTCCTGGGTTGGGGCTTCTTTGGGAACAAGGAGAAGCAACCAGCACCACTGGAGGACTTTCCCCAAACGAAATCTTCTGTACAACTCAACAGGGCTTGAAGCCTGGCTCTAGAGGCAGGTGAGGAAAGGAAACACTTCACAGAGCTAATGGACTGGCTGTGCAGGGTGAGGGATAACAAGGGATATCAAGAGCAGCAGGGCCTCTAGCTGAGAAGGGAAGTCTGGATGTTCAAACAGGGGCCTTCTAAGGACTGGGTCCCCTCCTGGGCCTAAGAGCAGAACCTTTGCCAAGGGTATTTGAAAGTTTGAGGAGGAAAGAGGACTTAGGGTGTGTGCATGTGTGTGTGTGTGTGTTGCATCTCTATTCCAATAGGGTTTCACTCCTGCCTCTCTGAAATCCTGTGTTCACATAGCCAGCAGCGGACACTGGTCTAGAATAAAAATCAGATGCTTAAAACTGGCCACTGGCTTTCCATTGCCCCCAACCAGAATACAAACTCCTCACCAGTGAGCTGGCAGCTCCTAGCAAGCCAGCCAGCCCCGCCTCGCCCTGGCCTGGCCCTCCTTCCAGCCTCTCCCCATCACTCACTGGGCGCAGCACTGAGGAGTTCCACACTGCTCCACCTTGGTGCTTTGCACTGTCACTCCCTCCGCCTGGGACTCTGTTCACTGACTCTTCAGGAGGCTGGCTTCTCCTTCCATCATCAACTCCAGTGTCAACTCTGTGCTGACACCCCTGGGACCACCAGCCTAGGCAGCCTCCTCCCAGCTAAGTGCCCATTATCACATTACTTCGCTTTCTGTGTTTGCTTAGCCTTTCTCCCCAGTAGAAATGGACTTGTTCCCACGTGGGCTCACCCTGCCTTCCCCACAGATGCAACTTTGACTGCAAGAGCTTGGCTCAGGGTGTGAGCCTCAATCCTAGCACATGCATTCAGGAAATGGTGGGGTGTTTCATTAATTAGTTAACAAAAGCTTCCAAAGAAAGAAGGGGCCTGGAAGCTAGCTTTCTCCTCACAGGACAGCCTTCTTCATCCCCTCCGGCATCAGTCTGAGCATCAACTAGGAGCTTCCTAGAAATGAAGGATCTCAGGCTCCATCCCAATCCTCCAATCGGGGTCGGCACTTTATCAGTGCCCCCAGGTACCCATTGTGCACATTGAAGTTTCAGGAGCACTTCCGAGTGCGCGGACCTCGGGCCTGCCTGCACATTGGCATCACCTGGGGAGTCACACAAAACCCTGATGCTTGGGCCCGGCCCACATGGATTCTGATCCCCTCTGTCTCGGTGTGGACTGCGCTGGCAGCTGATTTCACTGTGCAGCCAAGATGGAGAAGTAGCTAGTGCTGAGTGTTCTTTCCAAAGCTCAAGGAACGGGCAGGGGTAAGGCCAGAGTCACATGGGGTGGGAAGAGGAAGGGAAATGTGCGATCGCCTCCCTGTTGCTGGCTCAGTCTTCAGCAGGGCACCTGTGGACCTTATTAGTTACATTTGTGTGTCCTCTTAGTTCCTAAGTTGCTCTGAGCCCTGCCTTCTTCCTCTGCAAGGAGCTCTCGGAACAGAGAGAGCTGTGGCTGCCCTGGCAGACTCGGGCATCACCAGGGCGGGGGCTGAACCCCGACCAGACAGGGGCCTCCCTAAGGCGCTTCATTTCCTCCATCCCCCCAAAACAAGCCAGGTGCCCCCAGTTTTCAGCAGGGATTTCTCAGGTGGGTCTGGGGCAGGGTGAGGCCCAGACCCTTGTGTGGACCTGAGTGTGCACGTGTGCTCCCGGCACACTGGCACCCTGCCAATCGCCCTGGGGATTCCAGAGCTCCACCGGCAGATCCTTGGGTCAAAACGTTTAAGGAGGCTGGATCTACAGAAAATGGGGGGAAATCAGGAAAATCCCACCTATCTACTGTCCTTTCAATGGAGGGTCTGTGCCCATGCTAGAACCACCCAGAAAAATACTGCCAGGCTATGCTCCGGCCTCAAAGGACAATCCCAATTCTCAGATGAAGGGAAGAGATTTAGATCTGAGGACTCCTGCCCCTCCCCCAGGTCCACCTCACGGGCCCCATCCCAAAATCGTCCTCCACCCTTCCTCAACCCCAGCAAGTCCCCAGGAAATCAGACTCAGCCTCAGGGCTGAACTATGATTCCAGTCAAAATGCAGAGTAAATGGCTTTCAACAGTTATACCTGGGTGTAAATGGAGTAACCAGACTGGTCTGCTGGGTGGCAGCACAGCCAGGGGGCCCTGGGGCCAGGGTGGGAGGGACCCGGCTGACTGTGGCCTCAGAGCTGCACTGTGTCTCCCTTTCAGGCTTGCATCCTTCAAAGTGGCCTCTTAATGGGGGGAGGGAGTCATTAACTGAAGGCTTTCTCTCTGGTTCACAAAGTCACTCCCTTTGCCTGGCTGCCTTAAATCAATGCCCCAGCCCTCTGGTGACAGCCACAGTGCCTGCCTGTGCTCTAAGCAGATCTCACAGCGCATTAATTTTTTTAATTACCAGATGAATTAAGACAGACTGAAAAGAAAAAGGTGAGCAGAACTCGGCCCTGGGTCTCCTTTCCTGGTGGCACAAAATTTCTCTAGGGACCACAGACGCCTCTCCCTGCCTAGCTGGGCCTCTTTCAGGAAAGAAGGGGAGACCCTTGGGAGAACTGATAACCAGGGACTCCCTCACCAGAAAAAATGCTCGGAGAATCTTAGATACATTTCAAGCTTCATGGTTCCTGCCCACAACTGGGGAGCCTCGCAGTGCCCTGAATTCTATCCAAAGATCTGGAGAGGGTCCACGAAACCCAAGTGAAAAAAAAAAAATCACTGTATTTTTTAGTATTTAAAAATATAAACTCTTAGACAAGAACCCAGTATAAAGGAACCATGGACATGGACAACAGGTGGGATTGACTTTGGGGGGAATGGGTGGGTGGGGAGGGGGACAGAGGGGAGCAAAAAAGGGATGGATGTAATACAACAACAATAAAATTTATATATATATATATATAAACTCACAAGCCCTCAGAAGCCTGACAGTTATAAGTTGTAAATGAATAACTGGGTCAGTGTGTGATAAGGAATAGTGGGGACTATGGCTAAAATTAAGCATTTAAAATCTCAAATTTGAATTGGATTTTGATTGAATTTCAGAAATGAAATTATTACTAGATGAACCAAACAAAATACATCTTTAGACTAGATTTAACTACGGGTAACCTTTGGGTTGTTTCAGGAGTTTTCAGGTGTTTGTACCTACCCTCACCCTCCAACTGGTAATGGAATCTACCCACTACCTAAGCCTCATTCTCCTCAGTTTTACCTGGTGAGAATTCTCTCAGCTGTTTCCCTCTGCACCATTGCCAATTTTTCCAGGTCTCTGCTCCGCAACAAGGCCCAAGTCCAACAGCACCTCAGCCATGAAGCATCTGGACAGCCAGAGCTACAGGGTACTTCCAGAGACCTGTCTAACTCAGTGGCCAACCCCCATTCCCTAAGCCAGGGGTCGTCAACCAGGGGAGATTTTGCCCCTAGGGCACATTTGGTAATGTCCGGAGACATTTTTGATGATCACAGCTTGGGGGAACAGTACTACTGGCATCTAGCAGGAAGAAGCCACAGATATTGCTAAACATTCTATAATGCACAGGACAGCCCCACAACGAGGAATGATCTGGCCCAAATGTCAATAGTGCTGAGATTGAGAAACCCTATCGTGAGCAGCCCTGAATGAGCTCCTTGAGGGCAGGCCTGAGTCCTGGTTAATGCCATGCTCCCAAGGCAGATGACACAGCATCTGGCACACAGTAGGAACTCAACACAGGCCTGCTGATGAGGTGGAATGCCTAGAGGGTGAACCTCAAAAAGAGAAAGATCCCATCTCAGCCCAAATAGCACACAGCTGAGTCAGGAAGGCGACCCACTGGACATTGGTTCTCCCTACACAGACAACTTAACCAAGGCTGACAACCATGAAGTGAGCTTGCCGAAGAGGGGCTTCATGAGTTTGGGGAGAGGACATTAGAATTGTGTGTTTAGTTGGGCTCTTCAGGTTGCAAGCATAGATTACACCCAGGGTTCCTTGAGAGGTGGCGCCTTCACTGCTAAGAGATGTGAATAGAAATCCAGGCCATGGGAAAAGCAGCACAGATGCGGGGAGGCTGGGCTAGGAGCCATCACCCTAGTACCTTCCAGTCAAAGGATGCATGTCAAGCCACATCTCTTCTCTCCATCCTGCCCCATCCCTACCCCGGCTTCACCTAGAGGGTCCTGCTTCCCTTTGACCTGCACTCCTACTAGGGGCAACTTATTTGTTAGTCAATGTGCCTAGGGCCCACAAAAGATGTTTTCATTTTAATTTCTTTTAAAATCAGAAGAATAGAAGAATATAATAATAATGAATTTAAAATAATGACTCTAGTCTGGATTATATTCATCTTTATACCAATATAGTCATGTTACATTTAATACTTTATTTTTGTAAAAATAAGGGTGCTCGCTCCCAACAGCCATCACCCCCTCCCAGCACCTCTACACTGTGACCTCTCAGGGGCAACTCCCACCTGCCCCTTGTTTCTTAATGAAAATCCCACGGAGAATCCACTGGAGACATTCTAAATACAAACATGTGACGAGGAAGTACGTTGACTTTGATGAATTTTCCTTGGGAAAGGGTTTTCCGGAATGGACTCCATTAAGTCAATTTAATTCCCTGATCAATTTTCTATAAAGCTCAGTTAAGCTATTTCCAATTTTTTCGCTTTTTCATTTCAAGTTGATTGAAACTGTTTTCATTGGAACCAATTCTTTTTTCACTTAAGTTTTACAAAGGTCTGTCCAGAAAGTATCAAGCTAATGTCAACATAATTAAAACAGTTCGCACGTCCAGTACTTTTGGGACAGACCTCGTCTGGCAGAAATTTGGTTCATAGGTAAAACTTTCGTCAACATCAAACTTCACCTATGATAGCTTCTTAGCTTCTGTCACAGCAGGTGTTTTTTCTCTTGTAACCTTTACTGCTACCAAGTCCACTTTCTGGGGTCACATTTCATTCTAAATGCTGCCAAGAGCATTTGATTCTTTCATGAATTCTAGTAGATAACCACCTAATTGAGCCATTTAAATTTTTCTATGCATTGGATAAAAAACTTGAAGAGTTTATAACTATTTTTTCACTTAAACCACAAGAAAATTGTGACTCCATCTAGGAGATGGAGAGAAAGGACGATTCAAAAAGGGAGACAGAGTAACCCGGGGTCTTGGGGTGGGGCAGAATAGTCTCCGTCTGGACATTTCTCTCTCCATGTTACGGAGCGCTTCCTTGTGTGTCATTTCACATGATTTCTAAACAGTGCCTTGAGGCAGGCAGTATCACATTTAAATTATAGATGATAAAGGAAAATAAGGTGAGTAAGGGAAGTCTTCTCGTTTCAAACCCAAGATTACCCACAAAGCCTCAGAGCCTGTGAAAAGAAGGAGAAAGAGGCGTCTGTACAGCATATCACAGTCTGTGGAGGTCTTCAGGCTTGCTCCGGCTATTTCTGGGGCCTGAAGAGTATGATCGGAGCCCCTTACCATATGTCTAAATATTTTAAGTTGTTAATCAGGCTCACAAGCCCTTAAAGTAAAAAAATTGCCCTGGCTGGTAGCACAGTGGGTACGGCGCCGGCCTGTGAACCCAAGGGTCACAGGTTCGATTCCCCAGCCAGGGCACATGACCAGGTTGTAAACCAGGTCTCCAGTCAGATCTGTGGCTGAAGTCAGGTGAAAGGCAACCATACATTGATGTCTCTCTCCCTCTCTGCCTCTCTCCCTTCCCCTCTTTCTAGAAATAATGAAATAAAATCTTAAAAAATAATTTTTTTTTCCTCTTAACAAATAATACCTTAATAAGGACAAAATTTTAAAATAGTGTTTTTCTGGCCCTGGCTGGGTGGCTCAACGTGGTTGGAGCGTTCTTCCATACACCAAAGGGTTGCAGGTTCGATCCCTGGTCAGGGCACATCCCTGGGTTGTAAATTCAATCCCCAGGTGGGGCACATGTGGGAGACGACCAATTGATGTTTCTCTCTCACATTAATGTTTCTCTTTCTCCCCCCACCTTCCTTTCTCTCTAAAATCAATTGAAAAATATGTCCTCAGGTGAGGATTTTTAAAAAATTTTAAAGAAAAATGATGTTTTTTATTTGAAGACTAGTTTTTATATGGCTGAAAGTTAGTTAAATATCAAAGATGACAACATTTAATCAGTACTAGGTATGTCTGTGTGTTCTGTTGATTAGCTAGCAATGTTTGAAAGAATAGTAAGAGCATTCAAGTTATACATTATTTCTTTACTTCATAAAATTTGATTCTTTATTCCAACAAAATTACTAGTTATGTTGTTCTATTGGCAGAAATGCCAAATTAGACAATTTTCTTGAATTCTCAGACAGTGTTGCTTTAAATTCTGTATGGAATACTTCAGTTTTCTGCAACAATAGGAACTGAAATTATCAATATATTTATTAAAGCAGCACTTAGATTCCAAAGTGAACAATAAAAATTTCCATATCATGTTCAAACACTAATGGGCTTTTACATGATACCTTATCATTACAGGAAACATTACATAATATTCTCATTTTTCTATACAAATTTCTATCACTTACAGATTTAGCTTCTCTTGAAGCAGTGCCTAGCGTGATGCTACACAGAATCCATCCCCTGAAATGTTCGTTGCTGGCCTGTAATGAACAAAAGAGACTGTGAATGGGCTGCCCTTACGCCCATTCTGATTCACCTGGATTTTTTCACAGCAACACTTTCTTGAAGAAAGCAATATGAAAACAATACGTTGATTTACATGTTTAATTGGCATGAAGATTCCATGTGGCATTTCTTAAGTTTTTTCACCAGTATTTTGTTCATTTGTCCAAATCGCTCTTCAACTGAGACTCTGCCCTCACCTATAATGACCGGAAAATAGTCTCTATATATTTGGACTATTTGAATATGACTCTTCTTTATAGTCAGATGAGCATTTTATTTGTTTATATAATTTCTTCATATTTTATTGGCATATCACTTTTATTGCATGTGTTATATGAAGGTTTATTCTATGTACTTAAAAAAATTATCTAAACATTAAAAAAGTATTTTCAGTCCTTTTAGACAATTTAGATTTTTTTTAAATAATCTTTTGCTAACATTATTAACAAGCAACAGTTTATACTGAATAATTATGGGCAGCACAAATTCTAAATTAATTTCATTTCTCTCAAGCATCATGATTTGCTCCTTGAAGATCTTCTATAGTTTCACTGAACTCTTCTAATCATATTGTATCCTGTCCAAATTACTTCTGATTCCTTTAAGAGCATTTGCTGGCCTTCTAATCAAATGTCTGTGCGTGGCTGTAAGGTCAGATTTGATATGTGTTTCATCAAGATATTTTATCTTGGGACAAATCCAGAAAATACCAAATGTAATTGCTGAGTGTCCAAAGAGCGCCATTGCATTGGCACAGTTGAAGCGGCATCTCCTGGTGTGAACTGAAACCATGAGCTGGGCCCAGCACAGAGGATGCTTCTTCATTTTTGGTCACATTAGTAGCATCATCAGAGGTTAATCCTTGAAAAAGCATAAACGTAATGCCTATAATTGCACAGTTATTCCATTTGTCACTTTAATCAAAACCTGTACTCTTCATCAAAAGCATAAAACCAATGAAATACTCCTTAATTCTAACTTTTCTCTTTTTGTAGTTCAAAACTCATAGAATAAATATTAGTCATTCGATGTAGCTTTGTCTCTGATACAATCTAATTGATTGGACTAATATTTGTGTTTTTTTTTTAATTTAAGATCTTCAAAATTTTTTATTTTTTAAATTTTTGTTATTGGTTATGCTGTTACATTTGTCCCCATTTCTTTTCCCTTTGCTCCCCTCCACCCAGTACCCACTCACTCCAGCTATCCCACTCCCCTTAGTTCATGTCCATGGGTCATGCATGTGAGTTCTTTAGCTTTACCTTTTCCTGTGCTGTTCTTAATTTCTGTCTATTCTGTGCCCACCAACTACGTTTCTTAATCTCTGTGCCTTTCCCTCTTCTCTCCCTTCACCCTCCCAACTGACACCACTCCCAATGTTCCCCATATCTTTGATACTGTTCCCCCTCTGATTGTCTGCTTAGTTTTCATTTTTGTTTTTTAGATTCTGTTGTTGATAGTTGTGAGTTTGTTGTCTTCCTTTTTTTTTTTTTTTTAAGATTTTATTTATTATTTTTAGAGAGAAGAGAAGGGAGAGAAGCAGAGGGGGAGAGAGACAGCAATGTATGGTTGCCTTTCACCTGCCTGCAGCTATGAATCTGGCTGGAGACCTGGCTTGCAACTTGGTTGTGTGCCTTGGCTGGGAATTGAACCAGCAACTTTTGGGTCGCAGGCTGAGGTCTTATCCACTGTGCCAGCAGCCAGGGCTTGTTGTCTTTTTATTGTTCATAATTTTGATCCTCTTTTCCTTAAGTAAGTCCCTTGAACAGTTCATATAATAATGACTTGGTGTTGGTCAACTCCCTTAGCTTTACTTTGTCTGGGAAGCACTTTATCTGCCCTTCCATTCTAAATGACAGCTTTACTGGATAGAATAATCTTGGTTGTGAGTCTTTGCTTTTCATCACTTTGAATACTTCCCACCAGGCCCTTCTTGCCTGCAAAGTTTCTTTTAAGAAATCAGCTGATAGTCTTATAGGAACCCCTGTGGGTAATTCTCTTTTTTTCTCTTGCTGCTTTTAAGATCCTCTCTTTATCTTTAACCTTTGGCATTTTAATTATAATGTGTCTTGGGGTGGTCCTCCTTGGATCTAGCTTGTTTGGGACTCTGTGCTTCCTGGACTTTATGTCTAATTCCATCACCAAATTAGGGAAGTTTTCCTTTATTTTTTCACATACGTTTTCCACTTTTTTACTCTTCCTCTTCTGCTTCTGGCATCCCTATGCTTCAGATATTGCACATTTAAAGTTATCCTGGAGGTTCCTATGCCTTTCCTCATTTTTTATTCAATTCTTGTTTCCCGTTTCTTTACTGGTTGTTTGTTTATTCCTTATGTTCCAAATCATTGATTTGAACCCCAGTTTCCTTCCCTTCACTCTTGGTTTCATGTGGATTTTTCTTCACTTCACATAGCCTTCACATCTTCTTTTCTGCCTTTGTTGTATTGAAGCATAACCGTCAAGTCTGTGAGCATCTTAATCACTAGTGTTTTGAACTCTGCACCTGTTAGGTTGGCTATCTCTTCACTGCTTAGTTCTCCCATTGGCACCTTCATCTGCTCCCTCTTTTGGGCCATACTTCTCTGTCTCCTCAACTTGACAGCTGTCTGGGTTTCCCTCTGTATCTTAGGTAGTTCTGTCACACTTATCATAAGGGGTAGAGCCTTAGGAATCCGTCAGTATGGGGTGACTCGTTTCACCACATTGTGGCGCGCTGTATGTGGGGGAAGGGTCTGAGAAGGAACAATGTTTCTTGCCCATTGAGGCTGGCAGTTTCTTCCACTGCCCGAATCTCCACTGGTTTTCACAGTCAGAAGCATTATGGCTCTGTTTTTCCCGGTGCTGGAACCATGAGCTGCATGGTCTGTCCCCTGGGTCACTTTTCAGATTTAAGTGTATGACTGTGCTTTTCACTACGGCCTCAGCTCTGGTGCTGCTGCTGTGCCCTCCTCCCCAGCTCCACCCCTCCTACCTGTTTGGCTTTTTTTTTTTTAATTTTTAGAGAGAGGGGAAGGGAGAGAGGCAGAGAGGGAGAGAGACATCAATGCATGATTACCTTTCACCTGCCTCCAGCTAAAGACCTGGCTGAAGACCTGGCTTGCAACCTGGTTATGTGCCCTGGCTGGGAATCGAACCAGTGACCTTCAAATTTGCAGGCTGACACCTTATCCACTGAGCCACCAGCCAGGGCTTTGGTTGAGTATTTCTTTACTTCTTCATTTGTTGCACTTCCATGTAATTAGATTTTCTGATATTTCTGCATTGGTTTTATTCAATTTTGAGGTAGGTGTAAATTTTTTCTAGTTGTGAGGGAGATGCAGAGTGTTCATCTTGGCCAAGAGTTGTTTGTTTTTTTAAATTTTTATGTTCAATTTCTTCTCTTGCTTGTTATTCTCCAAATTAATCACTTCATTTTGAACTCTGCATCCTAAGTAATTATTTGTTTCACTTCTTAAAATTCCATCTTACATCTTTGCCTATTTTAGCATCAAGAGTTAAAATCATTTCTACTAAATCTAGGCTTTATTATTTTGTTTTCTGTATGTTTTATGCCAGTAGTACCTCTCCCTGCCTCAAATAAAACATTCTGTTTGGCTGAACATAGGGCATGTCATTTTTTCCCTTAAGAACATCCATCCCATCAGTGTTCCCTATTGGTGTTTATTTTTTTTCATTAAAAATTGTCCACCCCTGGCTATTTAGGCAACTCCTTTTTTGTTTCTAATAATTGTATGAATGTTCTTAGGGGTACAGGGAAAATCTGCTTACTTTTGTTGGCAATTTTTAAAATTTTAAGCAAATATAGAAAATGTTAAGATTTTCTTTTTCTTTTAGCCCCTTTTGTCTCAGTTCCACATTCATAATTGCTTTCTATCATGATCTCTAGTTACACTCATTCTCAATGATCCAGGGGATTGACAATAAAATTAATTCCAGCATGAGTATAAAATTGAATATGTTTTCATCATAGTAATGTAAATTAAGGCAATTGTATAAAAATAAACTTTTTTGGAAAAGTACGTGAAAATTGTTTTTGTAAAATATTAGAGAGCATCTATTAAATTTTGAAGGCCAAATACAAATGATAAGTAATGTCTATCAAAACTGAAAATCAAAATGACTTAAACCTGGAATTATCTAATTATTTAAAATTATTACATCTTAACTAGTTTATAAAGATATAATTACTTCTGATTCTAATACTGACACTGTATCCTTTGCTGACTCTGACACATCTCAGTGTGCTGAATAACAGGATTGCTAACACGTACTAAGTGCCTGTTGTGTGTCCTGACAGCCCTATGAAGTCGGAGGGATTATTCACATTTTTAGGGTGGGAAAACTAAGGACTTGTCCAGTGTCATCAGACAATAAAGGGCAGCATCCAGAGCTGACCTGCCACACACTGAGTGCCACTCCAGGGAAAGCCCACAGGACAGGGTGCTTGAACAGTCTGGGACAGACCCAGGGTTTTCTCTGTCTTCACACTAATGCTACAGCAGCTACTTCTGACCCCTTTGGGCCTGAGGCCTGGGGTCCTGCAGCCTCTAGTTAGAGGCTCTGTGTGGCACAGATAAGGGACCACGCATCTGGCCAGGGTTGCAAGAGCAGCTACTGCAGAGCAGGACCAAGCCGATGCCACCTCTTGAGCCGGCATGCGGGCGCCACCTGCAGGGCAGCAGGGGCCCTTCCCAAGCAAGCCAGCTAGAATCAGAGCAGGAACTGAGCAAGAGGAGGCCTGGCTGGCACAGGCCCAAGGCAGACCCCATGAGAAGGAAGGAAGTTCGAGCAAATACAATTAGGCAAGGCCCATGCTACTCTCCCCACCATTAACTCTGTTATCCCTTTTCACTCGTTCTGCTGGCAGAAGAAAGTTCTTCCTAATGCCTGACTTCAGTCCCTCACAAGGGAAGTCCTTTCACTGCAAAGAAACAGAGCAAGACCGAGCAGTGTTTGCAGCCGCTTCCTAGAGTTTCAGGAGATGTGTACAACCCCATGGGAATACATCAGGAGCTGATGTCCTGCTCAAGCCAGCCTGCTCCCTCCACCTACAGCTCTGGATCGGACCCATCTCCGTGACTTAGGAACACTCCTCCATGTGTGTGTTTACAATCCTGCTACCAGATTATACCTCTGTAGCCTTCAGGACAGCCCAGTGAGATCAGGATTGTTGCTGCAATTTTCAGGTGATGAAATGGAGGCCCCGGGGAGATGGCATGACTTGTTCTAGAGAGTCAGGGACAGGCCAGAAACAAGTAGAGTATCTGATCCCGAGCCTGTGGCCCTTCTTACCAAGCATGTCTCCCCTTGTGGGAAAGGAGTGTAATGTAAAGGTGAATTCCTGCATCTGTTCTGTGTGTAAATGGGAATGTGCTCACATGAGCATCCAGCCCCAGGGTGCACACTCACCAGCTTTGCACAAGTGAGTGACTAACTAGGACAGCTGGACCCCTATTTGCAAGATGAAAAGACCTTTCACTTACCCCACATCTTATACAAATATTAACCCCAAAATAGATCATAGTCTTTTTTAAAAGATTTTATTTATTTATTTATTTATTTTTAGGGGGAGGGGGAGGGGGGAAGAAAGAGAGGGAGAGAAACATGGATTGAGAGAGAAATGTCAATTGGTTGTCTCCCAAATGCACCCAGACCAGGGACAGAACCCACAACCCAGGCATATGCCCAAATTAGGAATTAAACCAGTGATCTTTCACTTTGCAGGACAATACCCAACCAATGGAGCTACACCAGTCAAGACTAGATCATAGTCTTAAATGTAAGACACAAATCCATAAAAACTTTTAGACAATATAGAACAAAACTATTTGTGACTTCATTTTCAGCAAAGAATTCTTGAATACCAAAAGTATAATCTATAAAAGAAAAAACAGATAATAAATTACGATTCATCACTATTAAAAACATTTACTCTGCAAAAGACACTGAAAAGGAAAACACACTGGGAAAATATTTACAAATCATGTCTCTGACAAAGAATTTACACTCAGAATATATATATATATATATATATTTTAAGATTTTATTTCATTATTTTTAGAAAGAGGGGAAGGGAGAGAGGCAGAGAGGGCGAGAGACATCAATGTATGGTTGCGTTTCACCTGCCTCCAGCCACAGACCTGACTGGAGACCTGGCTTGCAACCTGGTTATGTGCCCTGGCTGGGGAATGGAAACTGCCACCTTTGGGTTCGCAGGCCTGCGCCTTAGCCACTGTGCTACCAGCCAGGGCTAGAATATATTTTTAAAAGTGATCAAGCCCTGGCTGGTGGCTCAGTGGAAAAGTGCTGGCCTGTGAACCCAAAGATCGCTGGTTCAATTCCCCAGCCAGGGCACATAACCAGGTTGCAAGCCAGGTCACCAGCCAGGTCTGTAGCTGGAGGCAGGTGAAAGACAACCATGCATTGATGTTTCTCTCCCTCTCTGCCTCCCTCCTTTCCCCTCTCTCTAAAAATAATAAATAAAATCTTTAAAAAAAAGTCATCAGCAAGATATAACCAAATTAAAAATAGGCAAAGGATTTCGAACAATATTTTACCAAAAAAGAAATAAGAATGGAGGAGGCAAAGAAGGGGAAGGAGCTAGTCAAGGAACTAGTATAAATGACCCATGGATATCGACAACATGGCAGGAATTGACTGGGGTGGGGGGCAGGACAGTGGAGAACAATGGGGGAAAATTGGGACAACTGTAATAGAACAACAATTAAAAAAGAAATAAGAATGACACATGAAAAATGCCAAACAGCATTCATCTAAGTGTAATGTAAATCAAAACCACAATAAAAGAACTCAAATACTCAAAAATACCATAGTTCCTCTTTATATGCAGGGGATCCTTTCCAATACCCCCAGTAGATACCTAAAACCACAGATAGTAACTAAACTAACTGTGTATGTAATGTACTCTATGTTTTCTCCTATGCATACATACCTGTGAAAAGTTTAATTTATAAAGTAAGTACATTAAGAGATTAACAATAACTCATAGGAAAGTAGAACAACCATGACAGCGTACTGTAATAAAAGTTACATGAATGTTGTCTCTCTCTGTGTCTCTGTCTCTGTCTCTGTCTCTGTCTCTCTCTCTGATGACTGAATAGGCTGCTAAGTGACTGACCAGGAGGAAGCCTATGGGTAGCAGGAAGGCGCAAGATATTATCATGTTATTTAAAACAGTGCATAATTTTTAACTTTTGAATTGTTCATTTCTGGAATTTTCCATTTAATATTTTCAGACTGAGGTTGACCACAGGTAATTGAAACTGCAGAAAGCAAAGCTATGGATAAGGGGAGAGAGCTGGCAGGGTATAGTTACATTATGGTACATTTCTACAAAAGTATATTATCCACCTTTCAAAAATTCTATTTTGCTCTTCAAAATAACATAAAAATACTTATAGAACAATATATTAGTAAGACTTAAAGATACAAACAAGTATTGCCTCAATTTGAAGGAAAATTTTGGGTTGTGTGCATGTTAAATACTTGTAATAAATAAAGACCAAAATGCATAAAAATATAAATACGGTTCATTTCTGAGTATGGCAGTTATAGGAAATATCCATTTTCTTCCTTATACTTATTGGAATTCTCCAAAATGTTTCCCAACCTACACGCGTTGCTTCTATAAATTGTCTGTTGAGAGACAAACATGGGTGTATGTCTGTACCCCTAAGCCATCTCTCATTGTTCAGCTCCTCACAAGGGAGATGCCACCCAGCTCCCCACAACTCTATCCAGAGGTCCCTTTTGGCACTCCTCTCTCTTGGCGTTGAGGACTTTCTGTCCTTCTGTGGACAGCCCCTCCCCCAGCACTGGCCTCACTCTGCACCCTCCCCCAGCTGCTCCTCTTTGGTGGATACTCCTGCTGCCCCTCTCTACCGCCTTTTCCTCCCTGATCTTCACTCTGTCCCTGTAGGACTTGGCTCACTCTTTGGCATCTGCAAGGGCACCCAGGACACCCACATCGCCACGTCCCACCTAAACGGTTCCAGCCAGCTCCAAATCCTTGCTCACTCACCCATCCATTCAGCAGATGTTCATTGCAAATCTTTTGCCAGGCACAGCTCTCGCAACTCTCACTGCCTTCACAGCCTTCGTCAGCTGGCGCAGGGGCCAGGCAATAAGCACGGCAACAAACAGATGAGCAAATAACTGCAGGACCTGTGTGTTAACAAGATCCCGGGGACACTGAATGCACATTAAAACTTTGGAACCACTGCTCTACACCAATGGTTCTCAAAGGGTAGCTCCGCAGACAGCAACCTTAGCAACTCAGGGGAGCTCACTAGAATGCAGATTCTCAGCTCAGACCTACTAAGTCCCAAAGCCTGTGGGTGGGGCAAGAAATCAGGGGCCAGAGGAAGCCGGCCTTTTCCCACTCTGTGAGCTGAGGCTCACCTGTGAGCTTCTGACCTGGTCCTGAGGCGACAAAACCCCACAGTGCTGCTGGATGAACTGGTCCTTCAGCTCAAGTGGACAGATGCCGTGGGCACTAGAAAGGTGAGGCCCCAAACTGAGTCTCTACCAGCCAGCACAGAGCCCGGTAGGTGTCACTCACCAAGAGCTTGGGCAGGTTGACTGGTGATCTGAAGATTGGCTGTGAGGGGAATACTGGAGTGCCAGCTGGGCAAGCTGGGCATCTGGAGTCAAGAGGACACGTACTTTGGGTTTAAGTCCTGACTCAGCCACATTTACCAAGTGCATGAGCCTGAGAAAGGCATTTAACCACTGCAACACTTCCTCTTCGGTGACTTCCTCTGCCAGGTGGGATGACATCAGTCTAACCAGAGTGTCTTGAGAACTAGAGAAAAGAAATGAAGTCCAGGCCCTAGGGTGGCGGATGGAGGCAGGGATGCTACTGCTGATGAAGAGGTGAACCAGGGAGCTGGAGCAGGCCCTGGGCTGGGGGTGAGGCCAGTACTCACTCTGATGCTGGGTAGCAGGGAATTAGCCCTTGCCCTGAGGCCCCGCCCCCGGTCCCCAGTCCTGAAGGCCCTGGGTAGAATTAGGCTTTACATCTTACAAGGCCCTTTGTCTCTGTGTGATTTGCTGACTCTCTGTAGTCATTCACTGCAGAGGAACTGACCTCCAAAAAGGGAGGTGTCATAGGGGCCCATGGTTCAGGGGCTCCCTGTGAACCCCAAGGTGGGCAGGAAATGCACAGAATCTGGGTGGAAAAACCCTGGGCTCAACATTTACCAGCTTCCCTGACCCTTTAAGCTTCAGTTTCCTTATCCATAAGCAGAAATGATGCAGTCTGTCCCACCTCTCTCTTGGCGCTTGGTGATAAGGATATACCAGGGATGGGAAGGATAACGTGGGTGTGGGCTGGGAGGATGGAGGGAACAGGGCAGGGCATTCAAGTCATAGAAAGAGGCTCTGTCTGGAGTTTACTGACCAGAGGTTTGATGTGAGCCTGAGGAAGGCTGTTTGCCATTAGTTAGACTCAGGAATATTATGATCAAGACATTAATGTTCTGTAATTAAGAATACCAGCTTGAGGCAAAATTAAATATTTACACAGCCTTCAACTATCTTCTCCCTCTCTTTAGCAACTCCCTCCTCATGCTGAAATATTTAACAGGGATTTCAAACGTATTGTCAAACTCAGCTATGGGTCAGAAAGGGACTTGACATCGAGGAACACTGTGACCACTGCTTTTAGCAGATTCCTAGTCTCTGTAGCTTTCGTTGGATGCCAGGACAATCCACTGGGCTCATTCAGAGCTCTGTATTTGAAGAAAGACATTGCCCTTGGATCTGTTGAAGGCAAACTAAATAAGCCGTGTAGGCTGATATAACAGACTGGACCTGAAGGGACTTTCTAGTACACATGCCAGAAACCACCCTGAGAACAATTGCACAAGAACTTTTGAGGAGGAAGAAAGCCTAGCCAAACAGCCTAATGCAGTTTCGGTCTTTAATTCACGGGATGGCCTCGGACAAGTCACTTGCCCTTTTAGGATCTTACTTTTCCTGGAATGGCAAATACTCTACTTCCCCATAATCTAATGCATGAAATTGACTATCAGTTCTTCATATTTCCCATAAGTGGATGATTTCTGAAAAGCTGGATCCTGAGATAGCCTCAAGATTGGCTGGCTAATGTGAACTGGAGTCATATTTTGACCGTTAGCTATAGAATATATGCTGTAGTAAAGACAGGTTCCTGGAAAAAATATGTACATATATAATGTTTGGACTTGGAAGTGCCCCCTCTGATTAATATGAAAGGCCGTGCAGTGCAACAACGGAGAGCATGAGCTTTGGACCGCTTCTAGGTTGCGCCCCCACTGTGTGACCTGTACAAGTCACTGCCTCAACTTTCCATCCGTGAACTGGGGATAATGAGCGTGGCATGGGTGCTGGAGAGCATTAAGTGAGATACTGTATCTGGCCTGGAATAAGAGCTTGGTAAACACTGGTTATGATGATCCCTTTAAATCCTCTTGTTAAAATGAAGCCTTCCTGCCCAAGCTACACGTTCTGTGTAAATATGGATTTCCACATCAAAAGCAGTCGGGGAAGGTCACGGTGTTCACGGGAGCCGGAGCTGCCCCCCCAGCCAGCCCCTGGGGCAGCAGCAGACGCTCCTGGCCTCCCACCACTCGCAGCTCCTGCGCTGGGTGTGGACAAAGCGCACAGCAAGGTTTCCTCAGGCCTTTCCTGAAAGCACAACTTCAAAAGGTCCACACCCAGACTTTAAGGAAGCCTCAGGCCCAGCACCAGCCCCCTCTTCCTGGGGTTACCAGTCTGCCTCTGCCCTATTTCTAGACTTGCCCTTGGCCTCCAGGCTGCCACGGAGGACACAGGTGCATCCCCCCACCTCAGGGGAAGCCCTAGAGACAGAGGGGAAAGGCCCTTGCCCTTGGCTAACTCCCCCCTGGGCTCAGATGCCAGCCCTGCCTACACTAGCTGTGGACCCCAGCATCTTTCTTACCCAACCAGTATCCCTGTCTGAGCCACAGATATTTCCCCCCCAGGGGAGAGCACGAACGCAGTCCCCACCCCACACACACACACACCACCACCACCAATTATGCAGTCGAGTTTCCCACATTTGGGGAAATCGTGGGAGTCAGCACATCCAGAACGCAATGAATAAACCTCGTGCTGGGAAAACCACCTTCATGATCATGGTATCTACAGATATTCTTTTCAATGAATAAAATAATGGGCAGGGCAGGTGAGGCTCAGAGGCTATTACCTGTGAGTTCTCCCTCTGCTGCCCCAGCGAGGTGGGCACACTGAGCCCAGAGGGCTGAGGAGATGAAGCATAGAAAAGAGGGCTCATCCATGGTTGGGGACCTCAGGGCTTACCCCACCTGCAAAATAGCTCTGTCATCCTGGCCGAGGTGCCACCGTTCGCCTGAAACTTCTGCTTCTTTGAAATGCAAATACTCTGCAGAGGCAGCCCACCTGAGGACCCATGCTCATTTACACCTGAGCTTGAACAGGTGCGTTCAAGAGCCTTCCCTGAGTGCAAGGCTAGTAAGAATTCCTGTTACACGCTCATACAAACATGTATTTGTTGCATACTTATTACCACAATACCAGAAATCAGAAAAAGAATCACTTACAATCCCAGACCTCGTAAATGGGAATTTGGGGTGTTTTCCCCCAATTCCCCTCCAGTCCTTGTATATGCACCTATACAACTTTTTTCACAGCTGGACTCCTGCCCAATGCAATTGTTCGCCCAATACCATATCATCAGTGTTTTACCATGTTGCAACAGTCTTCACAGTTAGCTTTTAGAGTGGGCGAGCTGCTAAATATCAGCACTCTGGAGCTGGCCACTTAGGTTGCTTCAAGTTCCCTGCTGTTAGGTACAATGCTGGACCTTTGTTCAAAGAGCTTTTTTTTTTTTTTTCCAAAGAGCTTTTTCATTGTTTGAGGATTATTCCCTTAGGGCACATTCTTAGGTGTGGGATGGCTGGGTAAAAGGTGGTGAATATTTGTGTGGCTCTTGAGAGGGAGCTGAGCCCAGGTTTTGCCTAGAGCTTGCAAACAGCTGGTGCCTGCGGACTGCAAGAGAGAGCTGGGGGTCAAAGAGAGGACCTCTGGGTTCCCCCAGGGTAATCAAGACTTTGCAGGGCGATCTTATACGCTGTTGGCCCTGGAGGAAAGGCAGCAGTTTGGGGCTAAGAATAGATGCCAGAAGCTGCCCAGAGGAGCTCCCTCCTTCCCACTCCTCCAGCGTGCGCGGCGTCCACAGCGGGGGATAAGGAGGGTGGGAGGGGAAGAACCCCAGGGAAGTGGTGAGCCTGTGCACTGGGTGGCCCAGAATTCAGGCAGGAAGTGCAACTGCACTGCTGTGGGGGAAACCTACCACCACCCTCTGGGCTAAAGCAGTCCAGGCAGTCCCTCATGTTCAGCACACATTCTTTGTCCAGACAGTATATTTGCTGTGTGCTGGGTCCATCCCAGGGCATTGTGGGGCAGGATTATAAGGACATAGATATGGCTGTGGCTTTCCAGGCGCTCCAGGAGTCAGGCAGCTGAGGGAGCTGGACTACTTGGGGTGTCCTCCTGGGCTGCACATCAGAATCACCCGGTGAACTTTAAAAATAACTGGTCCCACCTCCAGAGGTACAGATTGAATTGGTGACTGATGCTGACGTCAGCCAGGACTGAGCTCCATTGGACTGGGTTTATATTTCCTTGTTAGAGCATTTTTGGTTGCAGGGACAGAGACCCTCCGGGGCTAGTAGGGGAAAACAGAGGCTATTGTGGGGTAGCAAGTGCTTGCAGGGGGAGAGTGTTATACCCCCTTCATAACCTCCACGCATGCCCTTTCCCTAGCCATCCAAGTAAACTCTCCACCCAAATAAAACTTCTTCTCTAAAATGTAGCTTCAAGACCAGTCCCCTAGCTCTCCCCTTGAGAGGAGGGGTTGCCCAAGCTTCTTGTATGGAGGACTGTGGGCTCTCAGCTGCAGGGAAAATACTGCTTTGGGGCTGGGAAGCTGGTATCTGCAACAGAGGCAGCCCTTGGACATCACAGTTCTGCTGGTCCCCCTCATGGCATCTCTGCTTCTTGCTGAGCATCTTTATGACTTAGGTCAAGTGACTCTGAAGGTCCTTGGATTTTCTGGTTCTTGATAGATATTGGCACTGGGCAGGCCTGGGGCTTCCTTCTGGGACCTGCAATGTGGGGCCCTCAATGGTCTCTCCCTGGCGAGGCAGGGGTTGGAGCCTAAGCAAGGACATGTGGCCTGGCCTTGGCCACTGTGAGTCCCAGACAAGGCAGGTTACCCTCCTCCCCACCTAGCATCTTCCTTCTCCACACACTCTTCAAGGGCCAGCCTTTCATGCTCCACCTCCCTCAGTCCTGCTCTGAGGACAGGATCCACACCTGGGGAGGGACTCGGTGCCCCCCACTCCGGGGGCCTGTGCTTAGAAGGCTGTGCTCTCTGTACAGATGCAAAGCTTTTTTGCTCCCTGGCAAAGGGCTGGCAGCTCCTGGCATCAGAAGAGGGTATGGGACATGGACTGGGGTGAGCCATAGATATGCCAAGTACCTCTCTCAGGAAAAATGGCTTACTTCAGCATCCCACCTCCATCCCCAAACTGCAAAGAGTGGGGAATCTTGGCCTTCATTCACTCTGTAACAACAGGACCAGATGGGAGAAGATAGTGTAGGAGGCTCTCTCTAGGCTGCTGAGATGAGGTGAGAAACTGAGGGAAGAAGGAAAGGAGACCACTGACTTCGAGGGACCACCAGGTACTGACAGCCATTAGGAGGAAAGACATGGCCATGGTTCGAACAATTTCCCCCTAAATGTCAGCCCATGTTCTAATATCCAGTCCCTGTGATTTCTCTGCAGATGTAACTAAGCTAACGTCTTGGGATGAGATCGTCCTGAGCCCAGTGCTGGTGTCCTTATACAAAGACACAGAGAAGACAGAGGCAGAGACTGGGATCATGCCACCACAAGTCAGGAAACTCCCAGATCCACCAGAAGCTGGAAGAACTAAGGCACATTCTCCTACAGAAGCTTCAAAGGCAGGACAGCCCTACTGACGCCAGGATGGGGGACTTGGGGCAGGCAGGATGGGGAGGAAGTAAGTTTCTGTGTAAGCCACTGCATCCGTGCTATCTGTTCCAGCAGCCCTAGGAAGGGAATTACAGCAGTGATCACCCATCTGAGCACAGCAGCTGAAAGAAGGGCTCTTGGAGAAGTTCCCGTGGACCACATCCTCTCCCTGAACAGCCAGGTCTTCCTCTCTATGAAGCTAATACTCCCTGTCCTGATGAGACAAAGGCTGGGAAAGGGCCTTGTCAGGGGGCAGTCCCGACAGTGCTGGTGAGGTGATGGTTCTAGATGAGCTCTGGCACCTCTCCCAGCCTCAGTTTTCTCACCTTTAAAGGGGAGCAGTAAACCCTGCCCCTATGACTCTGCCACCGAGGAGGCAGCAAGAGAAAGAGGGCTTACTTGGTATATTAGGGTTGGGTGCCAAAGGGCCAAGAATGCATGAGGGACCTGGGTCCTGCTATTTAGTGGGATGACGGCCCCTTTTGGACTGTTCCTACTGTCAGACAAGGTGTTCTGAACAAAGAGGACAGATAGTCTGGGCCCACCCGGGAGGAGCTGGCGAGCCCTGTGAGGAGCCCTGGTTAGGAGAGTAATTTCTGATACTCTGCACCTGAATACCCAGGTGCCAGGAAGGGCAGAGGCAGAGATGGGAGATTCCAAGTCATATGGATGGATGGATGGGGTGGGACTATCCTCCCACAAAAGGTATTTGAGTTGCATGGCAAAGGTGTCCAAAGGAGATGTGACATTTATGACTGGCATTGTCCTTTCTTCCTGCCCCCCAAGGGTCTCTCTGGCCATTGGCAGGTCTCCCCTTTTGTGGTCCACGCACCCATTGCCATGAAGAGACACGCAGGGCCAGTCCAGCATGGGTCAGCTCCACAAATGTTTACCGAGGCCCTTGAAGGAAACAACCAAACCCCAAATGTTAAATTCGCTCAGCACTCTGCCATTTACAGAGCACTTCCAAATGCATCCTGTGGCCCCATGATAACCCTAAAAGAAAAGACATTATGATCCTGACACTATAGATAAAGAAACCAAGGGTCAGAAAAGAAAAACAACTGCTCAAAGCCATTTGAATACAGGTTGCCTAACTCCTGGTGCTCTTTCCATGTCACCTTACTAACTTCCTGACAAGTCATCTGCTGCTCCATTGGGTATTTGGGGCCTGTGCCTCTCCGAAATGTCCCGTGCCTGTAGCTCCACAACTCCTATTGCCTCAAAAATCCTACAAGCACCCTCCTTTCTGCTCATTCCCGCCTCTGCACCTTGGCTCATCTGTCCCCCAACTAAAATGCTTCTCCCAGTCACTGATACACACCCTAGTCCTTCCTGTGCTTCAAATTCCCTTGGGCTGCACAGAAGACCCCAAACCACCCCTCCTTCCAGGCTCCCTCCCTTCCCATTTTCCTGCTCTGCCCTGCCCTGCCCCTGTGTATTCACCACCCACAAGAACCTCTCCTTGCTCCACATCTTCCTCCAAAGCGTCCCTGTTTAATCATGCAGCTAGATTTTAATCTCCCTAAGAACAGAGCTGGGTGTCTGTGGCACCTACGGACCAGGTGTTCAGCCAGGACATGCTGATAGGCTCATTAGTAATTCGCTGTCCACCTCCCTTTAGGTTGGGAGCCCCTTGATCTTCCCTCTTTAGTTTCCCAAGGTACACACAAGGGCCTGCAGTGGGCGGGAGCCTGGTGAGGCACTGTGCATCTGTGCCCTTTGCTGCTGGTGGAAGTCCATGAGGTGCGAGCCTGTGCTGCGCATGCTGCAGCTTCTACAGGGCGAGCACCTGGCTCTGAACATCTTGGGTCCTCTCCTGCCTCCGAAGTCCATCACTGTCACAGGCGTCAAAAGGTGGTATCAGAAAAACACACAACCTCATGCCTTTCCTATTCAAAGGGCTTCATATCTAATACCTCAGCCTCCAGCACCTTTGGGGAAGCAAAGGGAGGATTATTAATGAGGGACTGGTCTGAGGCCACTCTGAATTCAGCATAAGCCCAAACCAAGATTTACTTCCCCAGAGCCTGCCATTCTTGTCAAGCTCTGCTTTGCACAGAATGATCTGCCTGTTTGTACGCCCTCAGCCACTTCCCCTGCAAGAACTTAAGTCTGAGCCCTGGCCAGGTGGCTCAGCTGGTTGGAGTGTCATCCCGTACACCAGAAACTTGTGGGTTCCATCCCAGGTCAGGGCACATACCTAGGCTGTAGGTTTAATCCCCAGTCAGGGCACTTAGGGGACTCAACCAATTGAAATTTCTCTCTCTCTCTCTCTCTCTCTCTCTCTCTCTCTCCCCTTCCCCTTCCTCTAAAGTCAATAAACATATCCTTGGGCGAGGGTTAAAATAAACAAAATAAAAACTGAAGGTATGTTTAAAACATGCTTCATTAAAAAAAACAACAACTGCCCTGGCTGGTAGCACAGTGGATGAGGCACCAGCCTGCGAACCCAAAGGTCGCAGGCTCGATTCCCCAGCCAGGGCACATAAAAACAAAACAAAACAAACAAACAAACAAAACACAACAACAACTTAAGTCTGAGAGAACAAATTAACCTGGACTGGGGGTCACACACAATACACACACACAAACACAGACACACACACACACACCCCTTTACAAGATGTGCAACCACAGAAAAACTTACAAAGCAAGATGCCCAATAGCACAATTCCGGATCCATAAAAAGGGCCTTAAAGAGAAGCAGTTGAAACTCACTTGCTGCAAATGGGGAAACTGAAGCCCAGAAAGGGACAGAGACTTGTCCAAGGTCACAGGGCTAAATGTAGGCCTCTGGACTCTAGGTTTTAGTGCTCCTTCCACTTCCGTGCACTTAGCAAACAAGGCAAAGCAGGGAGCAGAGGGCCCTCAGAGAGCCCGAGGTGCCAAGGGAGTATGACCCCCCCACCTCAGTCAGCAAGTTTTGTCCAGGGTGGGGGGTGGACAGGAAGTAGGTGCAACCTGTGCCTTCAGCACCCGGGAGCAGCCACAAAGTCTGGGTCCCGGAGACCCAACGTTTCCTTGTCCTCTGTGTCCCTTCAACTCTTATTTCCGTGTCCACTGAGCAGCAGAGGCCCAGGCCCAGCTCCTTCCGGACCTGGGAAGTGGAAACCTGGGAGACAGGGTGAGGGCTGGCAGAGTAACACCTCCTCACCACCTCCACCGGCTTCTTGGCCACTCCGGAGAGAGCCGGGCGCAACTGACCACAGGGCCAGAACAGCCGGAGCCTCTCCCACTCCAGAGGGGCCCAGGTGGGGAGTGGGTGTGGGTGCCCAGTTTTGTTTTGTTTTGTTTTCTTCCCCGTGCTCCACCCTTTGCATTCTTCTGAAGGGCCTGCTCAGGGGCCTCAAGGGCACGTCAGGCTCCCGACCCTTGGGCCACTGGAAGAGAGGGTGGGCGTGAAGGGCGAAGTACAGGGTAAGGACGCCTAAGTGCACCCTCTGGGCTCAGGGCTTTGGTCGCATCTCAACCTGGTAAGTGGCGGAGCAGCCCTTTGGAGGTCGCAGAGTCCGGCGTGGGTGGCTGGCGGGCTGTTCAGTGCAAGCCCGGAGCAAGGAGGGTGCCCCCCGCCCGCGGCTCCTCCCTCGGCGGCCCCGCCCCGCCCCGCCCCGCCCCCCGCCCGGCGCAGCAGGGGATCGCGGGCGGGACCAGCGGGGTAGGCGGGCGGGACCAGCTGGGTAGGCGCGCCGACCGGCCGGGCCAGGTGCAGCGCCCGCGAGTCTAGGGGCCGCTGCGCCCGGAGGAGCGCCGGGGTCCACGCGCCCTCTCCACTGGACGCCGGTGACCCTTGGAAGCCAGGTAACACGAGGGCGGAACGGCTCGCCCGTGCCGCCGCGGGTCCCCGTGCGCGCCCTCCCCGTTCCCAGTCCACGCGCACCCAACTCCGCGGCCTCCCGCAGCCTCACTGGAACCCGCCGGCCGCTGCGAGGGCGGGTCTTGGAAAGTTCGCGCCGGACGGCTGGGCGCGGGGCGGCTTGGAGTTGCAGCCCGGTGGCCCGCACGCCCTCCGCCCGCCTGCCGCTGCAGGGAGCCGGGCCGCGGAGGGACGGCTGCTGCCGGTAGCCGGTGCACAGGGGCTCTGCTGAAATCCGTTGAGCTTTGCCTTCTCACTCTCCCCATCTCTCCCTCCTCCAAGCCATGACTGCCCTACCCGTACTACCCAGCCTCCTCTAAAAGAAAAAACTTTGGATGGGGACTGCAGAGTTGGTGATGTCTTAAGGGATGTTTACATTTGTGCTTCCTGCCTCCTGGGACCAAATACACGCTAGGACACTGGGCTGGACGAGCAGGGGTGAGGGTGAGGTGTCGGCCCTTAGCCCAGCGCTTCTGTCTGGGTGTTCTTGAAGTGGGCACCCAGCCCAGGGGTATCCTGCCATCTGTCCCGTGTTGTGACAGGCCACAGCCCTGGCTACGCATCCTTGGCTCCCCCAGTACTTTCCAAGCCCCAGAGAGATGAGCGAAGGAGAAAGGATGGCCTGCAGCACAGCAGGAACGTCGACCTAGGGTTCAGTAATCCTTGCTGATTTGAGTAGAATGGGTTTCCTCCAGCCTGGAATGTAAGGAGGCTTAAGGTAGAAATGGGGGTGAAAGGGACCTCTTTGCACGCAGATCCAGAGAGAACAGGTTGGGGTCAGACAGGAGCTAACATGGCACATACGTAATTTCATTTCACCCTTGCGGAAAACCAGGGCCCTAAGTAGTTCTTATTCCATCGGTAGAAAAGGAAAAAGGAGGCTCAAAGAAGTTAAGCAGTGTGCTCACAAGTGATGGACTTGGACCTCAAACCAGTCTTCTAGAGCCAGATAGTTGCTTCTGGATGGCTTTGCTGGGCCCTCAACTCAGCAGGGGTTTGTTTCTTCCTTCTCTCCCTTGAGGTTCCTCCCTTGAGAGGGATCGGCCAGGAAAGGGGACCTCCAGGAAGAAAAAAAATCTGGTCAGGAAGCTCCTCCAAGAGAGAGTCTATTCCTTGCTAAACTAAGAACTGCAGGAGGACAAGGCCCTGTTTTGTTCCCAGTTGTAGCCAGGGTACCTGAAACAAAGGTGCTCAGCAAGAAATTTAATGAATTAACCAGAAACAGCAGAGGATCTTCCCCAGCCAATGGCTCTGCCCTTGATGAACAGAAGAAAAGGGCCTCCACCACATAAGGCCTTTGACATCCTTACCCACTGGAGGCAGTTGGCATTTTAAACCAGTGAGCACATCCACAGGCCCATGTAGTTTCTCGGACAGATGGGCTTTTGCTTTACCCTCAGTCCACTTTCTGTCAGGCCAGGGAGAAGTTGAAGGAGGTGGGCTACATGCCCGGTTGTCCTGCCCTGAGTTGGAGGCAGAGGACCCTTGTCCCACCGACACCCAAGTATTACCCATCTCTCCAGAAAGTCTGTTTTGGAGATGTTAATCTTCATTGCCTCCCCCCTCTTATTACCACTCCATGGGCCCACCATTGACTGAGGGAAGAGAACTTGCTTTTCTGGGCCTTCATTTCCTCACTTGTAAAATGGGGACAACAGAATGTGCATGGTTTTATGAGAGAGTGAGTGTCCCAAAGGGATCTGTAAGCTTCTGAGCAAACCATAGTCAGCTGCTCCTGTGTTTGGGTGCCAGGCTGCCTGCCCCGGGGGGCTGTGAATTCCCCTGGGAAGTGACCATGCATCTTAGAATCCCTCAGAGAGCTAACCTCATCCTGAGCACACAGTAGGTTCACAGGAAATATTTATTGATCAAAAACAGTCTCTATGGGATGAGAAATTGCTAAAATTGATAGAAAAAGGGAGAGTTTGTCAACCCTCTTCCCTCTCCCCAAGTGAGGTAAGGGATAGGCTGCTTTGTAGAGCTGGTGCAGGGAGGGACAGGAGTGGTGTGAGCTGGCCTGGGGGTGGAAACGGTCATTGTCTTCCTGTTTCTCTGAAGCCGGGGGCAAGTGAGGTGTCTATAGAGAAGGGCTCTAGAACATTTTCCAAGCTGCGTCCTGAAGACTGAGGCCCTGCCAGCAGAGCCCAGTGGCTGCTTTGGCCCTTGGACAGACCAGGACACCCAGACGTGGTCAGTTCTGTTCCCTGGAGGAGACCACTGTGAGCTGCACCGACATGCTCCCCACCCCCCAGCTGTCCCTGCCCAGCTTCCTACCACTGGTTCCTGGGTCTTGACAAGAGCTTTAAACTCAGTTGCTCAGCTGAAGTCAGCCTTAGAGGGCTATCCCTACACCCCTGCCTGCTCAATTTTCTGTATTACTTATTGCCCCGTAACATCCTGGTTTTGTTTTGTTTTTTTTCCTTGTTTATGGTGTGTCGTCCCTGTAAGAATATCAGCCCTTGAGGGCAGGGCTTTTTGTCTGTTTTATTCACTGCTCTGTCCCCAGGGATCAGGGCAGCGCCTGGTGTGTGCAGTGGGTGCTCGGTTATAATGCTGCATAAATGGTGCATCCAGGCTGCGCATCCCCATGTCGTTGGGAGACCGAGGCAGCACTGGAGCTTTTCTTGATTGGACGCCAGTCAATTCAAAGCCAAGCCTCTGTCCTCTGCACCAGGGTGCTAGGGGTGCTTCAAGCCAGCTGCCTCCCGACAGCCAGAGGTGCAGTTCCTAGGCGGGACAGACAGCCTCCCACACAGGGTGGTTTGAGAGAGCCTGGGAGGAGTTCTCTGGGTCAGACCCGGTTCTGAAAAGAACCCTCCCAGTGCTGCCCTCCTCTGGTGGGCAGTTCCTCTCTTAATGGTGAAAACTGCGCCCTCTCCAGGACTCCTTTGAAAATTCCCCAGGGCACTGGAGAACCCAGGAAGTCCAGAGCAGTCCCTGAAGTCCTAGAGAGGAGGGTGGAGCTTCAGATCACCTGGGCCAGGGATGGCAAACCTGTCTAAGAAGGTGCAGGGAGGCATGTGGGCCAGGAAGGGTGAGGACAGTATCCTCCCCCAGGCCCTGGAAGGCTTGGGGCTCTGAGGCCTCACTTAGGAATCTGATATGTCGTTCCCTTTGGGGGCCGCAAGCACTTGAATTTCTGAGATGCCGTGTATAGAGACAAGCAGGATGGAGAAGCTCAATGCGGGGTGTGGAGGTGGAAGTCCAAGAACTATGTGTGGGTGAAAAGTTGGAGCTTTCTATGGGATAGAAAATATGGGAGGCATATCCACACAGCAAGCAACTTCCCCCTCCCTTCCCCCTCATTCTTTCAGCTACCATTGTTGCAGCAAAGGAAGATGACCTGTGTTCTAAGGCAAAACTCTGGGGCTGGGTGGAGTTCATTGGAGGGGAAGAGACTGGTGGCAAGACTTCCCTGGGACACTATTGCAGGAACACAGATGGGGTCCCTGGAGGTATCACTCCTCCACTCCCCGGAAGTATAGGTCCTGTCTTCTTTCCTGATTGCTTGGAGGGCTACATTTTTAATAGTAATAAACATTCAACAACTGTGAGCTGGGTATTCGGCCCTGTTCCAAGCACTTTACATGTATTAGTTAATTCTTGCAATTACTCCACAAGGTTGAAACTATATCATCTCCATTTTACAGATGGAAAAAACTGAACCTCAGAAAGGTGACATAACTTTGTCCAAGATGACACTTGTAGGGCACAAGAATTAGCCTGGACAGTCTAGCTCTAGACCCTAAGGCCTTAGCTTCCTTGTAATCGGCCAGGTAGGGACCGAGAACCTGGAGACCAGGGTGGTAGGCTCACCCCTCACAGAGGAAGCAAGTCCCATGCAAGCCCACACGTTACATCCACAGGTGCTTTGGTTTCCCCTCAGCCCTGCTGTTGACCCCGTGTCCTTTTCCACTGTTACTCTGACTTGCCAAATTAAGAGTTGGGATGCATCTGAGGCTTGGTTCTGGGGAAGTAGCTCCAAAAGTTGGGGCTTGAAGGGTTTGTAGGAATTTGTTAGCTTGTTGGAAAAGTCGGAGAGGAAGGGGACAGGGCAGGTGGAGGGGACAATAATGATTCTCAGCAAAAAGAAATGAACTTATAATCTCGACTCCTCCTGTGTCCGAAGCCACAGTAGGTTCTCCCTCCCAACCCTTTGCCCTTCTGGCTCCCTGTGGGTTCCCTTCCCCTGAAGAGAGTGAGGCCTTGGCCTGAGACATAGCTCGTGCATTTCTGTCCCCTGACCTTCTCTTTATCACCATCATCTCTACAAGTCTGTGGCTTTCAGCAACTGTGGATGGAAAAGTACGGCTGTTGTGACATGATGTGAGTCAGTCCTTCATAAATAATGGGGCTGCACTGTCAGCTCTGATGCCTGGCCCTGTGCCCCAGTGTCTGGCCCAAAGCTGGTGTTGGCTCCTGGGGAAAAGGACAAGGGTGACTTGAGATGTCATTTGGAAATTACGCAGGATGGCAGTGAGGAGTCAACAGGTATGAGAGTCACTTTTGGCATGTAGGCAAAAGAGAGAGTTCCCCAAGGCAAAAATCTGAGGTGTAATTCCCACCCATGCCCTGTTCTCTAAGCCATGGTTTACCTAGCCATGTGCTCACTTCTGGCCTTGACACCAGGCTGGGGTCAAGCCCTAGTTTATTCTGTGCAGACTTGAGTGGCAACTTTTGCATAAGCCTCAAACAGACATTTTTAAAAATCCTCACTTGAGGATGTTTTTTCATCCTTAGAGAAAGGAAGGGAGAGAGAGATACATCGATGTGAGAGAAAAGCATCGATTGATTGCCTCTTGTATGTGCCCAGACCAGAAATTGAACCAATAACCCAGGCACTTAGAGAAAGGAAGGGAGAGAGAGATACATCGATGTGAGAGAAAAGCATCGATTGATTGCCTCTTGTATGTGCCCAGACCAGAAATTGAACCAATAACCCAGGCACACACCCTGACCAGGAATTGAACCGCAACCGTACAGGTACAAGATGACGGTCCAGCCAACTGAGTCACACCAACCAAGGCTCAAACAGGCATTTTGCGGTGACACACTATAGCCCCTGAAGGCATTCTTTTTCTTTGGTTGGTTGGGAACCCAGAGGCACAGGGCCTAGCCATCATGGGGTTTTAGATTCCATGGTCCCAAAGTCAGCCACTCTTTCAGCTTGCCACCAGTCTTTGAGTTGGTCACTCTTTTTTTCTTTAATTCTTACCTGAGGACATGTTTATTGACTTGAGAGAGAGAGGAAGGGAAAGACAAGAGAAACATCGAAATGAGAGAAACATTGATCAGTTGCCTCCCGTACGCATCCTGATGGGGGATTGAACCTGTGCCCTGACCAGAATCAAACCTGTAACCTGCCAAGCTCCTAGGCCACGGCTCACTGCACTCTTGGGAGCTGAAGGCTGGTGTGGCTGGCTGGAAGCTTTGGATTCTAATTCTGACACAAACTCACCGTTGACTTTGGGCTTCAGTTCACTTATTTATAACTGAAGCCTTCCTGGGCTTCAGTTTTCTCATCTGTGAGAGACAGCCTGGCTCAGGTCAGGGACTGTTGACACATCGTACTGGGTAGGGCTGTGCCATGGGGGCTGTCCTGAGCACTGTTTAGGGTGTTTAGCAGCATTCCTGCCTCTACTCACCAGATGTCGGTAGCACCACTTCTCACTTCCTTCTTTACAACCAAAAATGTCTCTAGACAATGCCAAATGGGGGCAGACTGATTAGAAACCACTGGGTTCGATGATTTCTGAGTACCTTCCCAAGAATTACTCTCAGGACCCACGATACAGTTTTCTCTTTCCAGCCCCTATTTGGTAAACGTGGACTGTGTGTGACTATGGGTGGGGGCTCCAAGGGCTGAGAGGGCAGGATGTGAGAAAAGGGAAGGCTCGGGCTTGCTGGGTCTCTTATTGAGAGTCAAGGCCAAGTTCTCTTTGCTTTCCAGACCTTGGGTTACATAAGATCTGGAGCAGGTGCTGCAGGACTGTGGTCGGCCCATGATCTAAGATCAGCAGCCGTCTAGCCAGTGATTAATCAACTCTCTGTGTTCAGAGGACTGGGCTTCTCCATGGTCCTCTGTGCCACTGTCCTAGAAGGAAACACAGGAAGTGAATCACCCCATCTTTTGCGCAGAAGAGGGAGAGGATAGAGCACGGTGATGTTAGATGCAAGGGCCGTGCATGCCTGTCCCCACCCAGCCCTGGTTTTATTTTGTTTATTCCTCCCAAGTTAGCTGTTTATTATTTTTGTCCACAGAAGCCCCTTCTGACCCTGTTGCTTAAAGGAAGGGTAAGAATTTATCTTTTCCAGGCGTGGGAGGTATTTGTCAATGAATCTTGGAAGCTTTCAATAAATCACTGTTCTAAGGACAACAGGCTGTGAGATTGGGAGTAGTATTAACCCAAAATGATTGATTTGGGTTATTCATTCCTATAGTCCCCTCTGAAGGACTACAGACTGTTTTAGACCGTGGGCTAGATGCTGGGGAGGGAGCAGTGAGTTAGATGTAGTCCCTGCCTGCAGAAACCTTCAGTCTGGGAGGGCAAGATGTGAGTCCATAATTGCCATGTGCTATGGATGTGTGCCAGCCTACGCGAGGAGGGTCTAGTCAGCCCCAGCCAGGGCTTGGTGTAGGGACTGGGGTGTGTGGACAGGGTTTGGTGAGGTGGTGGTAGTGTATAGAGGTTTCCAGACCTCTATACACTTCTTTGTGTTCCAACACAAAGAAGTGGGTTTAAGTTTTGTCTTTGGCTTTTATTATAGTAAAATATACATAACACAATATATTATTTTTATTATTTTAAAGTATACACGTCAGGCTTTTTAAGTACACTCATTTAGATCATTGTACAACTGTCACTACCACCCAACTGTGGAACTCTTTTCACTTCACAAAACAAAAACTCTAAACACTAACTCCCCAAGCCCTCCTCCCCAGCCCCTGGCAACCACCATTTTGCTTTCTGCCTTCATGCATTTGTCTACTCTAGGCACCTCATGGGAGTAAAATCATCCAACATGTGCCTGCTTCTTTCATTTAGCACCATGTTTTAAGGTTCACCTATGTTGTAGTGTGCATCAGAATGTCCTTCCTTTCTAAGGCTGTATAATATTCCATTGTATGGATAGACTGCACTTTTTTTTCTTGTGCAAAAAATATATATACTTATTTATAACAACTGTAATTTTTTTTAAAGATTTTATTCATTATGTTTCGAGAGAAGGGCAGGGAGGGAGAAAGAAAAGGAGAGAAACATCTATATATGGTTGCCTTTCACCTGCCTCTATTTTATTGTATTTTTTTCTTTTTTTTTTATATTTTATTTTATTATTTTTAGAAAGAGGGGAAGAGAAAGAGGCAGAGAGGGAGACAGACATCAATGTATGGTTGCTTTTCACCTGCCTCCAGCCACAGACCTGACTGGAGAACTGGCTTGCAACCTAGTTATGTGCCCTGGCTGGGAATCGAACCTGCGACCTTTGGGTTTGCAGACCGGTGCCTTAACCACTGTGCTACCAGCCAGGGCTTATTTTATTGTATTTTTTATTGTTGATGTTATCACAGTTGTTCCTGCCTTTTCCCCCTCATCCCACCTCCACCTTGCCCCACCCTTTCCCCTCCCTCAGTTAAACCCCATATATTGTCCATGCATAAATGATCTTTGGTTAATCTCTTTACCATCTTCCTTCATCCAGTTCTGCTCCCCTCCCCTCCATTCATCTGTGGATGGACAGGAACACTTGGGTGCTTCTGCCTCCGGCTATGTGAGTAGTGCTGCTGTGAACATTTGTGCGCAAATACCTGTGTGAGTCCCTGCTTTTAATCCTTTTGGGCATGTAGCCAAGAGTAGAAACACTGGGTCCTATGGTAATTGATGTTTAATTTTTTGAGGACCGTTCATACTGTTGAGGAAGAAGTGTTTGAATTAGACTTTAAGGACGAACATGAGATCTCCAGCTATCTAAATAGAGGAAGGGGAAGGAACGAGAAAGGAAAGGGTGTTAGGAGGAGAGGAAGGCAGGGGAGGGGAAGTGGGGAGAGCCTGAAATGTGGCAGGAAGCTAGTGGCACAGTGCTTGGGATTGAAGCAGGGGTGTGACTGGTGCTGAGGCCATGGAGGGGAGAATATGCAGGGTCTTAGACTAAGTTAGGAAACTTGGCCTCCACCCTGCAGGCAGTGAGAAGCATTGAAGGGTTTTTAACATTAGGACATTATACGTGCCATTGACAGTTTAGAAGGATGAAGCTGGGAGTGATGTCACAGGTGGACTGAGAGGGGAAGAGGCTGAGGCAAGAACCAAATGGGGTGGGTGGAGGGAGCAGGTCTGACGGGTGGATGTGCCACACAAGGGTGTTCAGTGTTAGGTTTGTACCCGGTTCAAAGCCTTTACTGCAGGATGTTCAAGCAGGCGGGCTGAGTCTGAGTGGACAACAGCAATAGGGGAAGGGATAGGGGGATTTTTAAGGGCATGGAGCAGACCCCCAGTGGGCTGAGTCACCCGCTGGTCAGCTCCAGAGTCCAGAATGTAGATGAAACAACAATGTCCTCTGATTGGGGATGGTTGCTGTGGGAATAGAAAGTCCAGGAGATTGATGGCCTTTGTTCCTGGGAAATGCTCAAGGGGAGAGAAACCAGGTCTCACCAGGGTGCCAGCAGCTATGCCTCAGTTGCATCTGACAATAGGGAACTTCGTGATCAGAAACATGGCTGGTGACACATACCCTCTGTGTTTTAGCACAGGTGTTGGCTCAGAGTCCTGTGAGACTGCAAGCCACCATTCCTAAGAACACAGTGACCACTGACCACAGCCTGAATTACGAATCCTGACACAGGTGGCAGGTTTCAGGGTGGGCACCCTGGGGTCTTTGGCTCTAACACCCAGGTTTCTGATTCGGTGGCCGGGTGAATGGTAAGCTAATGGGAGGAGCAGCCGGTTTGACAAAATGATAAGGCAGTAAGCTTGGGCCCAGTTGGTTTGAAAGGGCCCCTGGAACCACGTACGTGGGGATGAGGGGTATCTGTATAGAGCTAGGTCCTGCAGCACAGCGGGAGAAGCTGGTCAAGGGCAAGAGTGAGGACTGCTGAGGGCCAGCAGAGAACCCAGTGGAGCTGGAGGCCAGGCATTGGGGGTGGAGAGAGATAAACATGAGCCAGTGACTTTAATTCATTTATTTACTCCATAAAGTTTAGAAAATGGAACTTGGCCAATACCTTCGCAGAGTTAAATATTTAATCATGATCATGATAGGTGATACGCAAGAGAAATAAAGCATGTTATGCAAGTGTGTCATGGGGACATGATTTAGTCTAGGCCAGGGTTTCTCACCTCTACACTGTGGGCATTTTGGGCCAGGTCATTCTTTGCTGGGGGTGTCATGTGCATTATAGGGTGGTTAGCAGCATCCCTGGCTTCTACCCACTAATGCCAGTCACCACACATGCTCCATACCAGCTGTGAAAATAATATCTTCAGACAATGTCAAATGTGCCCTTGGGGCAAAGTCACCCTCAATTGAGATCCATTGGTCTAGAAAGTCAGGAAAGGTCTCTCGAGGAAATGACGTTAATCTGAGTTTTGAAGGCAGATAAGTATTAAGATAGAGCTGATGTGGAGAGTGGAGGAGAATGTTCAGGGCATGGCTTTTCCATGTCTTTGGGATGGGAAAGAATGAGGAAGACCAGCGATGAGGGTGGTGGAGTCAATGAAAAGGCGCGCCTAGTAGGTGAGCAGTGGTGGAGGGGGAAGAGTGCATGGACTAGGGACTCAAGAAAGAATGCAGGCAAGGAGGCCTCCCATGGGTGGAGGACGAAACAAGCTGGAAGCTGGTGAGTTACATTTTGATTATGCCAGGTTGGAGATCCCTAGGAGACACCCAGGCGGGGCCCTGCGCTGAGAGGCAGGGTCTGGCTAGAGATGTGGATTTCGGAGTTACCTGCACAGAAAGGGGAGCCGGTGAGCCAGGAAGCATGTGGACCAAAAAAAGAAGAGGCAAGGCCTAGAAGTGAGCTCCAAGAGTGTCCTGGAGAGTGAGGACAGACAAGCCTGCAGAGATTGGAAGAGTCCCAGAGAAGGAGCAGAGGAACCAGATAGTGGGGCACCCTGGAGGAGTGTGTCCAAGGAAGAGGCCCTGGCCCTCTGTGACATCTCAGGAGCTCTGGCTCCTCAAGTAAGATGAGGAAGCAGCCACTGTGAAACCAGAAAAGCCAGTGTCCGTGCTGCCTGTCATCCACCAGACTCAAGAAGCACAGACAGGGATTGAATCTTTATGGTGCTTTATTCAGATGGTTGGCGATCTAAGATAGCCGGTTTGTACCCTAACAGACTCTCCTACATTCCATTTGAAACAGGCCCTTTTTATAAGGAAAAGGAAGGTGTAGGTAAGAGGTTTGGAATTCAGGGTAGAAATGAATGAGATAAAAGCTGCAGCATTCTTCCAGCTGGGTCCTGGGCTGAGGTCTTTGTGCCCTGGGCGGTGGTCCCCACCCTGGAGTATAATGGCTCAGACACCACCTTGGTTGCGTGCAGTCCTGAGGCACAAGGGTGGAACTGCTGTTGGTCATCTGGAGTCAAGGTGGGTCATTCTTCCAGTTTCTGAAACAATAGCTTTTTACAGATACGGATTGCTACACTTATTAGCTGTTACTTGGAAGTAAAATTTTCCAATATTTGAATCCCCCCACTCCACTGAGCTTAGAGACCAGTAAACACCTCAAGGGGGGCCAGGCAAGGGGGAGGTGGTAAGAGGAGGGAGGGGCGGGGCCAGAGGCAGCTGGATACCAGAAAGGGAGGGTTTTGTTTTGTTGTTTTATTTGCATGTCCCCCTCTCCCCCACCACACACACCTTTTCTTTTTTCCTCAGAAATGTACATGATTCAGAATTAAACAACAAAGATTTCAGTGTGAAAAGTCTTCAGCCCCACCCCCCACCCCCCACCCCCGTTTCCCTTGGCCTCCCAATTCCTCCCCTTCAGAAGCAACTTCACCAGTTTCTTCCAGATTCTTCCAGAGATGCTTCAGACATGAACTGGTAGGCACATATGTAGAGTCTTGCCCCCCTAATGCTAGTACACTACACATAGTCTCCTGCCCATGATTTGTTCTTTTCCCAGTTACCTATCTTGACATGCTTCCAGATCAGTGCATAATGTCTTCATTCTTTTTTTAAGTTATTTATTTCAGAGAGAAGAGCAGGGAGGGAGGAAAAAAGGGAGAGAAATATCAGTGTATGGTTGCCTTTCACCTGCCTCCAGCTATGGACCTGGCTGGAGACCTGGCTTGCAACCTGGTTATGTGCCCTGACTGGGAATCGAACCAGCGACCTTTGGGTTCACAGGCCGGTGCCAATCCACTGTGCCATCAGCCAGGGCAATTCTTGTTTATAGTTATATGATATTCCACTACTACATGGATATCATATAATTGACTCTCTCCTATTTTCTGGAAATCACAAATATTGTCCTGTTGAGTTACCTGTGCTTTGGTTATTTTGCAATGTAGATAGATGGGTAGTATTGATGGGTCAGAACAATGTGAATTTGTATTTTGAAACATATCAGCAAATTTTTGTCCACAGAATTGCCAAGAATGTGTACTCACTCCTACCAGCCATGTATGAGGATGCTTGTTTCCCCACACCCTCCAACATATAGTGTTACCAAACTTACTGACATTTGCCAATCTGGAAGACAAAAATTATTTCTTAATATAATTTTAATTTGCATTTTTCTTGCTGTGAATCAGGTTGAACATGTTTTTATAGACTCAGAGCCATTTCTGTTTCCTTTTCTATGGACTGTCTATGCGTATATTTTCTATCAGGTTATTGGCCTTTTTCTTATTGAAAGCGAGGTGATCTTTAGTCTTTCGTTTAGAATAATAATTATAAGTGGTTTTCCCTCCAGTTTATCAAGGTATTTTTTGCCGTTGCTACTTTTTTTTTAAGAGTTGTGAATGCTGGTAGGAGAGGTTCACCGGGGCCCTAAGGAAGCACTAGGGTGCATTCCGGATTGGGAAGGCGGGGAACATCTCCGTTGCTGCAACTGGCAGAAGGAGGGGGTTGTAGCCACAAGTTGGGGGAGTGGAGGCTGATAGTTGAGTTCATCCAGGGACGGGGTTATGTTAGGGAAGTGTCAGGTTTTGAGGGGCAGGAGAACGAATGTATCGGCTAGAGAGGGATTGGATTAATGCACCCTCGGAGCTGAGCTAGTTCAGAGGAAGCGCATAGGTGTTACATGTTTGCTTTGCTTCTGTTCGGCACCCATTAATCACAGGGCCAAACAAATGGCTACAGTTGTTGACTCGTCCCTTGTGATCCAGGGTCCACATGCTGAACCACTTCCTTCTCTCACTCTCACCCACAAGCCAACAGCTCCCCTGCCCACAGCAGCCTAGGGCAGGTACCTGACAACTAGGGACAGCTGCTGTATGCCCCGAAAGCCCACTGCAGTTATTCAGATGAGCCGGTCCTGAGCTGTTGAACCTGCCTGCTTGGCCGTTCCCGGGGAAACCCAGTGACGGCCTAGGCCTTCCCATCCCTCCTGCTTCTGCCTCTTGACTACAACCTGATGCCCACTCCCCACCCCACTCTGTCCTGTGTAGTGTGATGCAGCCCCTTCTCTTGAGAAACATAAGTAATAAGTTGTCCTTTCAGTGGTGTTAGCCTCTTTGGAAGCCATTTGGTCGAGTCTGTGAATTAAAATCCTGCAGGTACAATTGAGACATCAGGGACCCTTGGGCAGGCACAGAGTATGAGGGTCAGTAAGCTTCAGGTCTCAGCAAAGTTCAGGTCTCTGAACTATCACAATGTGGGTGGTTGAATAAGCAGCTGCTGGGGCAGGTTTCCAGGAGGAGGTGGACTGGAGACAGGCAAGGCCCCAGGGATAAATACAGGAGCACAGGCAGAAGGCGCAGGGGAGTGCTGGTGGGGAGAGTCAGTGATCAGAAGAGAATCCTTCTGGCAGAGAATTTGTTCTAATCACCCTGGCCTAGATTCTAGTCCTACCTGCTGTAAGTCAATAAATCCACCAAAAGTTCACAAATGCATGTACACAATTGGCAGTGACTCATGCTACCAGGTGATTTCTTTTATTGTTGCCTGGAGAGTTATTTACCTTCTTGAGAGTGGAATCTGGGGGGAAATAATCTCACACTCAGCAAGTGCTTACCCATTTCTTATGATCTCTGACCTAGGCCCAGTGCTGTGGGTCTTACAGGTTAGTGGTAGGAAAAACTGGGCAACAATTCTTCAGTACAGCCCAGAGGCCAGTGCAGGGGAGCAAGGTAGGCCAGCTGGGCTGTGGTTGGCAGGGAAGACTTCTTAAAAGAAGAGGAGCTGGAGCAGACAATGGGTCTGGAAAAGGTGGTGAAGGGAGGGGAGGGGAGGGGAGGGGAGATGAGGTCGGTGAGGAGGCCCCTTCTTTCAGGCATTCCTCTGGCCAGGTGCCCCTGGGGCAATGGAGCATCAGTGACAGGAGGCTGGTGACGGTCACCCTGGGGCAACATGTGAGCCTCTAAGGAAGCAGGTAGAGTCCCTGGGGGCCCTGCCAGGTAGGGATCTCAGCTGGCTATCCCTAGAGTCCCAGAGGGGAGGGACCCTCGCGCCAGGTAGGGGAGGTTGGGCTCAGTGTGACCTTGCTTCTCTCTGAGGGACTGTGAGCTTTGAAAACTTCCACTGGGGGGTTGTTGCCCTCTGAGGTATCCCTCTGTTGCTCCCAGGGCAGGGAACAAGTATTTCCTTAGATCAGGGCGCAGTAATGCTTCTCTCAGGGAGTCCTTGTGAAAGGAGGGAGGGGTGCATGGCTGTGAGAAGGGCACCAAGGGGAGGATGTCCATTTCCGAAATACGGGACCACAAGAGTTTATTTCTTGAATGTTTTTGGTATACATCCTCTCTGGAACCTAACCCATGGTTTCCCCAAAAATGTGATTTAAAAAAACAGGAAGTTGTATTAAGGAGGATGAAAATTTGGCTTACCCATGAGGCTCGGGGGCAGGGGGAGATGGGAGGAAAGGAACCTGGTTGGCTTACTGCCTCCTCCCTCCCCCCTAGTCTGGTTGGGTTCTGCCTTCATCAATATCCCAGGGACAGTTCCTCCGAGTCCCACTGATGCCTGGCTGATGGAATGTTGCTTTTCAAGACTGAGGGCTTTGGGACTTTCCCCAGGCCCAGCTCGCCTGTGGTCCTGAGCTAGCTGCCGATGATGTCCTGGGCCTGGCTTTCACACCTGGCTTCTCTTTGGAAGCATCAGTTTTGTCTTTCAGGTACCACTTAGGCTTTTCTAGAGCACATCTTTCTTTGCTTGTCATCCTCAAGATTTCCTAAAGGGCCTGAAAAGAGCAGAAGAGAAGTCTGAGGAAGCTAATTCCAGGGGTCAGGCTCTCGCAGGCCCAGGCTGGGCCTGTGCCCACCCTGCCTGGGTGTGCTGTGAACACCCCTCATTATCTGAAAGCCTCAGATTTGACTTTCAAAGGAAAAGCACCTCTCCTGATAAAGGGATCCTTATTGCAAAACACAGCTCTGTGTGGGCATCCGGTGTGAGCCCCAGTGTCCTGCTGGTGTGAGGAGGACAGAACTGACCTGGGTCTCTGAGGGGTTAACTGATTCCTGTTCTGGGTGAGCCAAAGGGTTTCACACACCTGGTCATGCCCAGCCATGCTCTCAGCATTGTGTGAGTGCCAGTGGGCGCTAGGCAAGTATCGCCATCACCATTTTCTCACGCTGGGATGAGGAAACTGAGGCACAGGAAAGTCATGCAGCTTGTGCACTCACCTGGACCTCTCAGGGACTGCTTAGTCGGACTTGAACCAGGTCTTTGGACTCCCTGCCCAGTGCTCTCCTCCCACAAACCTGATGGCTCACCCTAACACAGCTGGGTTGTCTGCTGCTCCGTTTCACCCCTCCTATTCTGGTTTACCTCCCAAAGTGCCAGCTGCCACCAAATATTATGGAAAAGAATTCATTTTGCTCAGGTAGGAAGGTCTGGGCCTCTGTATGAAAAAATGAGAGGAAAAAAAAGCTTTGTATAATAATTTCAGGGAATCATCATGACACCTCCCTTCTCCCCAAAGCACCTTTCCTGAAGACCCTTTCCTGAAGAAATGGATCTGTAATAGTGAAACTTCCAGCCTTGGGGTGTGGGGGTGGCCCTTGATACATACTGTGGAGGTGACTCCTTTTCCACCTCCTGATACAGGGGCCAAGCCCAGTGGGACATTCCTGAGCTAAGAAATACAGAGATCTGTGTTCAAGCATGTTTCCACCTTCACGGTGCTTCCTTACAGCACTCTGTGGTACACTGAAGGAACATGTGTTTGGGAGGGGTGTTTTAAGTATGAAAGTGTTTGGTGTTTTTTTTTTTTCTTCTTCTCACTTTTCATCTAGAGGCTTGGCTTTCCCTCCCTGGGTGAAAGTGAATCATTTTCCACAGTAACCAGTGGCTACTGGGGCTTTGGGGGGCAGGAAGGTATGACCAAGGCGGCTTCAGCCAGAATCCCACCCCCACCCACGCTGCCGTCTCTGGGGCTGGCCTTCTTGGGTCCTGTGGAGCCAATGGCAGCAGGCAGGGACGCCTGTTTGGAGGCCAAGGGGCACATGGAAGGCAGGCAGGAGTGACTGTTTCCACCTCCCCGAGCTCTGGCTGCATGTTCTTGGGGCTGATTCCGAAGGACCCATTATTCCTATTCTATGTGTGTTTTTGAATAATGCATTTGCCTCAGCCCTTTAAAAAAGCCTGGCTTAATGCTAGAATAATGACCTTGTGTCACATTTCAGCCACTGGGGCTCTTAATCCATTGCTGCATTCAAATGTGAAATGTGTTTCTAGTGACATTATGTTAGGGAAAATACCATCCTAGCGAGAAAGAAGAATCAGTTTGCCTAGATCTGGTAGCCTGTGGCAGGTTGAGGAGGGTCCTTCCTCTTAACATCATAGGGGCAAGTGCCCTGTGGAACACGTACTGTGCCCCCAGCCCTCACACATGGGCTCTTAATGCTCGAAACAGACCAAAGAGATAGTCACTCTGGGGATTATAAACATGCTAACCCAGAGGCATCTTGTGAAAATTCAGTGGAGTGTAAAATGCCCAATAAATGGGATTTCAGATCAACACCATTGTCCCCATTTTACAGCAGAGGAAAGTGAGGCCTGGAGAGACTTCAGGACTCAAAGCCAAGTTGCCCAGGCTCATCACCGATGGGAATGACTGTATGGTAGGGGGGCTTCCACCTGTCCGAGCTCTTCATTGGCTGTAGGGCCATTTGCTTGTCATACCTGTTCCCACTGGGGCCCTGTGTCCTTCTCTGACCCCCAGTGTTCTCTACTCTGAAGGGCTGGTCCTCTGCCTGGTCCACATGACCTTCTTCCTTCTTCCCTGGCCATTCCCCCCGGCTAGGGGTAATAATTATGTGAAATGGCTCACCCAACAATTTGGTCATTTACCAGTTCCCCCTGTCCTACTCAGGGAAACTCAGGGTTAATGATTGCCAAGGACAGCTTCTGAGGAATGTCAATCCTCTGAGAGGGGTTGCCCTGAACACCCTTTCCTGGAGGAGAGAAGCACCAGGGGCACCGTGTGCTGGCCTGCGGCTGTGCCCTTCCCATCTCTCGTCCCTCTGACTTCAGCACCAGTAGTAGGTCTCTGCTCACTCTGCCAGCTGGCTTCCCTGCTCTGGACCTTTGCTCTCAAATTTCTCGTCCTGGGGGTGCCTTTCCCCCTTCTCTGCCAAAGCAGGTCCTCCCTGCCTTTTGGAATCCACTTCAAGCTCTGTCTCCTCCAGAAGCCTCCCCTGACTGCCCCAGCATCCTTCCTGTGGGCGCCTTTGCTGGCTGTTGGGCAAAGTTTTGAGCACTCCCCAGGAGAGCATGCCCTGTGTTTGGTCCTGGGGACCCTGCAGTGAGCAAGGTGCCAGCCTGTAGTCCAGGAGGGGCATAGATGTGCTCCAGGGGCTCATGTGCAGCCCCAGGTGCGGCAGGGGTACCATCGGAATTCCCAATCACCCAGGGGCAGCTGGGCAGTGAGGGACACTGGAGTCTGATGTGGGGAGGGGCTTGGGTGGACACTGAAGGGGAAGTGGAATTTTCCAGGCAGGGTTAGGGCAACTTGAAACAGAGGGGGTCAAATAAGGATTCAGCTATGGGTCTGATGGTTTGAGGCACCTGTAAAACACCCACATGGGGCTGTCCAGAAGGCAGGTGGCCTCAGAGAAGTCTGCCTCCTTTCCTTCTGTTGATACCTCGCAGCTTTATTCCTAGTGTGCCTGTCTCCCCAGAAGGAAGGGGTTCTCCTTGAGGGCAGCCATGGTTTCCTACACTGCTCACCAAGTACCTGAGCTTGGAGCACTGAGAGTTAAAGCCTGCCTCCCCGCACCCATCATTGGACTCCCTCCCCCATCCCTCCGCCCCCACACACAACAGCTTGTCACCTCCCTGCTGGTTCCAGTCCCTACCTCTTGTACTTCCGTACACTTTGTGCGCACATGAAAGTGCACAGTCATGGAAGGTCAGGGCAGCTGTTCCAGAACCACCATTCGAGCCTGATAACCAGGCTGCTTCCTGCGGACTCTGATTCACAAAGCCTGACTGAGATGGGCTCCCCTGGTTGTCCAGTGTTTGCAGCAAGACCCCTGAGTGATATGAATGCATGGTTGGGTTTGGGACTTACTGCTTAGAGAGCTTTTCCAGGCCCTGGTCTCTACCCCTAACTTCATCCTGATTTCCCAAGGGTCAGCACCTCAGACTCCACCTGGACATTTTTCTGGGTGGTGCAGCCCTTCCTCACTGGGGACAGGCCTCTGCGGCTCCCATCTGGGGATCTTGGTTCCACCCTCAGGGACAGCGTGGCCTCCTCCAGCTTTCCAGACCTGCTTCCCCAGGATGTGGGATGGTATCTGGGACCCCATCTTCACTGGGTCTCCCTCCTTCTCCTCCTCCTGAGGTCTGGGCTCTGCAGGCTGACAGCCTTATCTCAGACTCTAAGTTTCTGATCAGATTAAAAGCTTGAGACCAGGATGGAGATAAGATTGTGCCTACCCCAGCAGGCTGACATTTCCCTGCTCGGGGAGGGGAGCCCCAACAGTCAGGGATAGCATCACCTTGCAACAACCTGGCAGAGACTTCACCCTTTTTCCCATTCTAGGCGGTGGGACCTGCCAACTGTACCTACCCTGAATGCCAGTTAGCCGTAGCAGGGCTCCCTAGCCCTTGTTCTGCAGGGCATGATGGCAGGGCGGGTCTGAGTAGGGTCTGCTCTCACCTTGGCCAAGATTCTCAGCAGTCTCAACTCCAGCTATGTTTTCCAATCCCCTGGGCTCCCCCTCCCTCATGTTCTCCAGGTGGTTCTAAGGTGCATCAGAGTTAAGGACTCTTGTCTAAGTGCCCAGCACCTACCTATCTGGCTCCGACAATGTGTAGAAATAGTTATACTGGAGTCAAATAATCTGGACCATCTTACCCTGTGTATATCATATAGTACTAGAGTCAATCTTTGTATTTTATTAAAAAGGTACTTAAAATTTTAAACCGGTAAAACCAATTAATAACCTTTTTTAAAAAAGATTTTATTTATTATTTTTTAGAGAGAGGGAAAGGAAGAGAGGCAGAGAGGGAGAGAGATATCAGTGTATGGTTGGTTACCTTTCATCTGCCTCCAGCTGCAAACCTGGCTAGAGACCTGGCTTGCAACCTGGTTATGTGCCCTGGCTGGGACTCAAACTAGCAACCTTTGTAATAACTTTTAAATACAAAAATGTAAAACAATTTTCAACATCAAATTAATGTAACTTTATGAAAATAGACATTATAATTCTGGTTTATATTAGCAGGTAAATAAAATGAAGTTATTCAAACCATTAAAATCTACATACTTCAAAAACACAAATTTAAGCCCTGGCTGGTGGCACAGTGGATAAGATGCCGGCCTACGAACCCAAAGGTCGTTGGTTCGATTCCCCAGCCAGGGCACATAACCAGGTTGCAAACCAGGTCTCCAGTCAGGTCTGTGGCTGGAAGCAGGTGAAAAGCAACCATACATGGATGTCTCTCTCCCTCTCTGCCTCTCTCCCTTCCCCTCTCTCTAAAAAAATAATGAAATAAAATCTTTAAAAAAAAAAAAAAAAAAAAAACACAAATTTAGTCATGAAAAATTGACATAATATTATTTGATCCCTTTTAAAGCAGAATCTTAAATTCAGGGGACATTGGCAGTATCATTATGTCAAAAGTATGTTTTTTCCTATAAATTTTCTAGAGAAAGCTTTTCCTGGCTTCACATTAGCAGGGGACTGGTGAGAAGATCTATTTGTGAGATATCTTTGAATATTTTCTGCTGACAAGGCCTTTTAGCTTCCTTTTTAGCAGTCTTTTATTTATCAGAAGCCATAGTGTTTATTTCTAAAGCATTTCCAGTTTGTCCTTAAGTTCTTTGGTTTTGTCTTTTTCAGACAGAGCTTCTGAGGCAATGTTTCTTGTATCAGTTTTAAAACTATGTTGATATTCCATATGTTAGAAAAGTCTGTGAACAGAGTAATAATTATTCATGCAGCAGACCTTTACTTTGTCTACTGCCTTGTCTGAGAAGAAATCAAGACATATTTCACAATTTAGGGTTGTTTGCTTCTGTTTTTGACATTGTGATTGTTTCCTTTTAAAAATATATACAAAAATTGAGAGATTCGTATAATGAACTTACATGCCTGGCTCAACAATCATCAACCCATGGCCAGCCTTTTTTGCACATCTCCCCCAGCCTTTCTGCCATGCGGGTTCCGTTGAAACCGGTTCACGACCTCGCATCGTTTCCTCTGGTATTACTTCAGTACACTGCTCTGTGAAAGGGCCCTTTAAAAAACAACGCTGTGGTACGATTATTGCACTTTAAGAACTGGTCATTCATTTCTCATTATTATGAAATAGCCAGTGTTCAGATTTCCCCAGTTGTCGCATACATTCATTTTTTTATAGTTGGTTTGAGATTTTAGATCATAAAAATTCTGAAATAAACATTTTGAACCAAGCAACACATACCATTTTGGCACTGAAATGCAGGATTCATGGATGGAGCATGGCCATGACTGGGTGGAAGGTTCTAGAGAAATGGGCCAGAGCCTGCCTTTAGGGTTCAGAGTTCGGTGGGCGGCAGAAGTTGTTCAGTTGTGCAGTGAACATGCACTCGCTCAGCAGTACCACTGCGCCTGGTCCTGGACTGAGCACCTCGGACACATCAGCGAACCAGACAGACTCAGCCAGTCTTGACTTGTGGGGAGCCAGGACACTGGCATTTCATTGTGAAGTTTTCAGATGGGCTGATATAGACCCTTGCAAGTGATACTTGAATTTAGACTTGATGGGTAGAACTTCATCAAGAAGAGAAAGTGGAGGAAGAGGTGCCACTGGAGTCAACAGCAAGTGCAAAAGCATGGAGGTGTGAAAGCCCTCCATGTGTTTAAGGACAGAGAACAATGATGGTGTTGGGGCAAATGGCAGGGCTGATGGGAGGTGAGGCTGGGGCTGGGTGAACTGTGGAAAGCTTGAGGATATGTGAAGGAGCAGGGACTTCTGGGGCCTTCCAGAGGGGACCCCATGATTTTGCTGTAGGAGCATAAAGTGGGGACCACAAGTCAGGAGAGGAAAACCTTGCAGGAACTCTGAGAAGCTTGGATTTCTAAGCTCCTCCTCTAGCCCTATATATACTAAGCCAGGAGTCCTGAGGGGGCAGGCAGGCCATTTCCCCTGTGTCTCCAAGGCCAGCATGGTGCTTGACACACAGAAAGTGCTCAATATCTGTTTATTTGTTGACTGATAGCCTTTAGGGCACCCAGTGAAGGGCATTCCTGCCCAGCTCTGCCTTCACCATGGTTAGGTCAGAAAGAGTAGTGCCCTTAGGCCCTTGGCTTGGGCAAGGGGATGGTTTTTCCAAAATGCTTGAGTTATTTGGCTTGAGGACCTGGGTCCCAGTTGCCCTGGATGGAGGACTGCAAGGCCATTGTTGCCTCCAGGCCAGCAGGTAGGGTGAGGCAATCAAGCTTCCCAGGTAGGCCTGTGAAGAAATGCCACTAATTGCCATTGGTATGCAAATATTTGTAGTACAAACTTATGGGTTAGCTCACACAGCTAATTTCTTTAAGAATGGCTGAGGGTTAGAGGATTCATTCATTATTGTTGCTTTCCTAAAAATTAATAACATGCTCATTGTAGGCAAACCAGTGTTATAGAAAAGTAGAAAGAACAAAGTAAAGCAAATGCCTAGAGCTAAACATTATGACCTAAAGAGAACCACTGTGCACACTTTGGGAAATATCCTTTCAAACACTTCTCTGTCCATAAATACAAGCTGTTAAATTTAACACGGTTTTATATTGATGGTGTTACAAGATTTATGCTGTTCCATAACCTGCTTGTTTAATTTAACAACATGTCATGATACCATTTCCTGTCAGTAACCATTTTTAATAGCCGCACAGTACAGTTTTGCATGGGTGTACCATAACTTCACCAGCCAGCTTTCTTTTGCCAGAAATGTGGATGGTTTCCAATTTTTCTCTACAGCGTGCTGAAGAATATTGTGCAGGCTTTTTCAAATGTGCACAAATGGCCTAGCAGTAAATATCTAGAATAGCTGGGATAGCTGGAACAAAGAAAAGGTTCAGGTCACTTGCTGAATCCAAAAGCCAAGTTGGAAGGTCGCCATGGCAACCGCTCCCACAGCACGTGGAGCGCCCATCAGTCACAGCTCCAGCCAGGGAGGTGGGTCAGAGCTAAAGGGGAACAGTCTGTTTTCCTGCAAAATGACAAACCAAAGGCAGAGGGAACATGAGGGAGCATTCCTGCGGAATTCACATGGTTTGGGGTGCAAGGGCAATAATAGCCACCATTTATTGAGTGGTTGTTACCTAATAGATTCCAAGGGTTATCATCCTCACTAGAGCCATTGATACTTTCATTATCCTCATTTAACTGATAAGAACCTTCAAGTTTAAGAGGTTAGGTAATCTGCCAGAGGCACCCAGTAAATGATGGAGCCAGGATTTGAAATTGACTGACTGTCCACTCCTCCGAATTTTTATCGTTCTCTGTCCTGTCTCCATCCCTGAGGTCCCCAATCCTAACTCCCCAGTCCCCTGAGTCTTCATCTGGGCCACCTGATACGCCGCACTGCCACCATCCCCGCTCCAGACCGCTCCAGAATTGTGTGCTCTCTGACCGCAGTGCCTGGGCTCCTGCCACACCCTCAGCTCAAAGGACCCTCTCTCCTCTGGGCTGCTGTGCTCCTGTTTACTTCCCAAGGCTCAGCTCAAGTTTCATTTTATCAAGAAGTCTCTCCTGACTCCTGAGTGTGATGTCCCTCCGCTGTGTTCCCCCAGAGCACCTGGTGTTCTGTGTCAGTTATTTGTGCCAATCTCCTGGAACTGCCTTATCTGTTTCTCCATCCCCATATCCTGCCATAGCTGTGGATGCATGGCAGGTATTCAGTAAACATGTGCTGTGAGTGAGTAAGTGATAGAGCGTGTTCACGTCCTCTTTTCATTTCTGTTTCCAGCTCTGCCCCCCAGCAGCCACTCCCTGCTTCCTGGCTGATCACCTGGCTGGTTCCCCAACACTGCCCCTCAACACCCACCCCCAACCTCACCCTCCTCAAGACCCCTTTCACAACTCCTGTTCCTTCCTTTTCAGGGAAACCAAGGTAATGGGTGAATCCTCTTATGTCACCCCTCTGCTCCCACCCCACCTTGGCCAGCGTTGCCCCATCAGTCCTACGAACATGACTTTTTCTCATCTCTTGGGCCTTCTGTGTTAATCTCCTTTGGGAGACATCAGTGCTTTGAAACTCACCTCTCTGCCCCCTAAATTGATGTTTAGCCTCCACTTCACCTCCCAAGATGTGGTCACACACATCTTTAAACTGCAAATCTATGCAAAGGAAACAGCTTGTCCGAAAACTGCCCTTGTCTCCCTCCCTCCCTTCCTTCGTGGGTGTCACCATTTCCCAGCCCCTGGGAGATGGTGCTCCAAGACCCGGGCTGTGTCCCTGTGATTGGATACCTGTTTCCCTCCAGGTCCCCAAATGCAGAGCTACAAGCTAAGTCTGGCAGGAGTGCAGGGGCTGCCCAAGCTGAACCATGAGCACTTACCCCTTAGGAAGCAGCAGCCACTGGGCTTTAAGGTCCTGAGATTTGTCGGGCTTTTTACGTGAGGTCCCTTGATTTTTTTTTTTTTTTAATGTTTGCCTAGTTTTATTTTTCTTAATAACTGAAGTCCATAGTTTACACCAGAGTTTACTCTTTACATAGAATGGGCTTTGACCAATGATGTCTTGTTAACCCCCAGAGCGGTATAATCCTGATATTTTTAAAATGTTTTAGAAGCCCAAAGTCTCTGCTTTCCACACTCTTTCATCCCACTCTCCCGCTTCTTTTCCTCGTCTCTGCCACACTCTTTGTTCACCTCTTCTCACCTCTCTTGAGTTTCCTAGCTCTGCACGGGAAACATTTCTTTTTTTCTCTCCACCAGACGTGAGCTCCTGGAGTTGCTCAGAGAACTCTGCCCACATACTTCCATACAACTTTGTTTCGCCACCCATGTAGCATGTGTAGCATCTGACCTGCCCCGTCCCTGGTCGGTGCATTTCCCTTGCTCTGCAGGGGCTCCCCAAGTCTCAGCCAGTGGCCAGCCCACTGCGTCCGATGCTCCCAGTACCGTGCCTGGCACATAGACTCTCGACGCGGATGGATGGGTAAAGGGATGGACAAATGGTCCGCTTCTGAGTAGAGCAGCAAGCTTCTCATTGTCTGTTATATAAAAGCAGATTTAGGCCCTGTCATCAAGAAATCTAAATTATGGCTACCAAAACAACCAGCCCACAAGAATGAGAGACTATGTAACCAGGGTAATAACAACTGCCATTCACTGAGGTGCTACCGGCAGGCACTGTGCGTCATTTTCTTCACTCCCGCAGCTTCACTCCTACAAGTGAGGGATTAAACCAAGGCTGAAAAGGTTCAGCATCCTGCTCCAGGGGGCCTGCTGGTGCCTAGAGAAACCTGGACCGGGTGGAACCCAGCTGACCCTGAGTCTGTGCATGCCACCCCCTCGTTGTGTCCAGAGGTGCTCTGGGAGAGAGCAGGGAGGTGGGACCGGGAGGCGGGGTTGGGGCTGGGCCAGAGAGTGGACAAGGAGGAGATGTTCAAGGCTTGGGGCCAGGCCTAAAGCCTGGCCAGAGTGGGGAGATTCCCGGGAGTTTCAGGGATGGGGTTGGAGCAGCTGTCCCCAGACCTGACTAACTATGGGTGGCCCACAGTGGTGCTGTCAGTGCCTGCAGGTCTGCCTGTCCTGCCTTCCCAGCCCCACCCAGGGGAGAGCTGGGTTGGCAAGGAGAACCACCCCATTTTCTCCATGGGTGGGGCCAGGCTGGTCACCTTGGGTGTGGACATTCCTGTCAGAGGGCAAGGCCAGTGCAGCCTGCAGATCCAATTCTCTGAGCACACTTTCTGAGGCCATGCCCCACCCAGACGGCGGGGCCCGGGTAGGACAGTGGGTGCAGGAACAGGTGTCTACAAAGGAACACCTCCACCCTTATTTGCCAACTGGTGGGCATGCCCACCAGCTATTTTCACCAGTCAGAGCTGGCCCAGGGATTCCTGGCCTAGAGGGGGTTAGTAGTTCTGAACCTTCTAGCTCACAGAGAACACACTGAAAGCCATGCCCTGTCCTTAGTGACACAAGCATGCATGTGCATGTATGCGTGTGGGCCCATAAATATGTTGACATCCGTTCTTTTAGCTTCTCATAGCTCTGATTGGGTAGATATTAATATTCTTATTTCACAGATAACAACAATGAGTCGGGGAGAATTATTTCGCCCAGCCAAGATCACATCTAGGAGATGGCACAGGGAAGACCTGATCTCGTCCCAAGGCTCCCTGTGCCTCCCTCCTGTCACACCTCATCAGAGGCTTCTGAGGAGCTGGTATTCTACCATTAGAACATTGTCCAAGCCCAGGTGGTCAGGGTACTTACGACAAGGTACCCAAGAATGATAGGGGCTTCTGTCCAGCCATTCTTCTGTGCGGATATCTGGAAGCATTGCCCGCCCCCCTCAAACTATGTAGATGCATCATGGTGCCTGTGACTCTAGGTGACATTTTTAAAAGCCATAGCTCCTCATAATCAGTCCAGGTATTCTGTGACATTCACACATTTTTCAAACTTCTTTTGACTGTGACCTTCGGTAAGAAATACCTTTTGTCATAACCCAGTACACACATATTGGCATACCTAACATAGCAAACAAATACATAGAACCTAACATAGCTAACAAAGAGGAATATCACAGAGCAATGTTAGTCTTTACTCTAGATAATGCACTGATAATTTGTTCTGTTATTTTTCATACAATTCTATTTTTAAATTCTAGTCACAGCCCACTAAATCGATTTTCTGTTCTACTGACAGGTTGTGGCCTGCAGTTTGGGAAATACTGCATTAATAGGTGTAATAATCATGGTTTTAATTAATAGTAAGCTATTTGAAAGTTGTTTGTAATTTGGCTGAGGTGGGCATTTGACCCTGGCTGCAACCAGGCTGGAGTTCAGGTGCAAGTCATGTGTAATTTTGGGCAAGCCCCCTAACTTTTTGATACCTCAGTTCTGCCTGTAAAATAAGAAATCAAATTAAAAAAAATTTTTATTTATTATTTCCAGGGAGAGAAAAAGGGAGAGAGGGAGAGAAACATCAATGTATGGTTGCTTCCAGCCACAGACCTGGCTGAAGAGCTGGCCATATACCCTGGCTGGGAATAGAGCAGCGACCCAGAAATCAATTTTCTATGTGAAAATTAATAATAATAGCAAGTATTTGTTGGGCCCTTCATAGCAGGCCCTTTATATTGTTTCTCTCTCTTTAATCATAACAACAACTGTATGAAGAAAGTATTACTGTTGGTTCCATTTTACAGATGGAGACACTGAGGCATATGGAGTTAGGTCCCTTGTCCAGGGTTGCAAAGGAAATAGCAAACCAGTCTGAACCCATGTGGCTTGAATCCAGTATCCAGGTATACCTGTCCTGCCAGCTTCCTGAGATGGCATGGTGAGGGTGGATGAGAGAAAGCAGGTGGCAGGGTAACCTGCAGAGGTTTGGTGCAGAGTGGGTGAGGGTCTCCCCCATTCTCAGCTTGACTTGTGCTAGTTTTAGTTCATATTTGCCTCATCTTTATACATTTCGTGGGAACAGAAACTATCTTATTCACCGCTTTTTCCTGTGTGACAAAAAAATAGAGTGGTATGGAGGAAACCCACTTCTCTTAAGTCTTTGTGTCACAGACCCCCCTATAATTTTTACATCCATTAAATTCTGACCTTTTCCTTCAAACTACAGCAGCCCACCAAGAATAGTCAACTATACATTAGCCCTTACCCTCACTTGCCACATGATAACAATGCCGTGAACACTGGCTGAATGAAGAAATGGGTGAATCCTATACTACTTTTATTGCTTCTCACTGTTTTTAACTTTTCAATTCCAGTTGACATTCAGTCTCAATGTGGCTGCTTTACATCCTTAGTTATAGTTCTGTTCATCTAGTCATCACATGACTCTCAGGTTGTTTGTTCTATAGTTGTGATGTGGCCGTGGGAGGAGGTGAGCCCAGCATTTACCCACCCTGCCACCATCCTGCTCAGAAGTCCTCTTACCCCTCACTTCTGATGTTTAGTTTGGTCATCTTACCAGGGTGTGCTGTGAGAGTAGGGACCATTTCTTTTATTTTTCCTACCCATGACATTGAGTCAACTCCGGGAGGACCAGAGGACCAAGTTGGGCAGATTGGTAGAGACCCAGCCATGCGCCATTACTGTTTTCAGTTTTTCCAGTACTTGAGATTCCCTAACACTGTTCCTTCACCTTGTTTCCTGCCGTTGGGTGAGTTTGTGGTGCTTCTCTAGGTGAATTTATGGTACTCCGGCTGTGCAACTTAGACTGGGAAAGCCAGGAGAACCAAGGTGTGCCGTGGCCCACTCATACCAGTGTTGTTAATTTTTGTTCTCTAACCTGGGTAAAATGTACAGGTACTTTAAAAATTATTTTCTTTATTATTCTGTAATTTAGAAATATATTACTTTTGTGATAAAAGATGCACAACATAAAATTTACCATTTTATGTGTACAATTCAGTAGATAAGTCATATGGTTCTTGTGCACCCATTACTACTACCCATTTTCAGAACTTGCCATCACCCCACATGGAAACTCTGTACTCCTTGAACAACTCCTGTGTTCTTCTCTCCACCCACAATTACTTTCTGTCTCTCTGAATTTGCCTGTTCTAGGTGCTTCATATCTTCATAAGTGGAATCATATCTTTGTCCTTTTGTGATTAGCTTATTCTACTTAACATTATGTCTTTACGTTTCATCCATGTTGTAGCATGCATCAGAACTTCACTCTTTGAAGACTGAATCATGTTCCATTGTATGTAGAGACCATACATTGTTTATTTGTTATTTTGTTTACCCATTCTTCTGCTGATGGACCTGTGTGTTGTTTCCACCTTTTGATTATTGTGAGTAATGCTTACATCAGTGTTTTTAAGAAAGAAGCAAAGTTATGACAATGAAACAAATATATTGGGTTTTGCTACATAGTTCCAGGTAACACATAAACATAAAAAGCTGTAATAAGAAGCAAAAGTATAAGCAAGCCACAAAACCCACTTGAAGTCCAGAGGATGAATAACACTGCTTTAATTAACATAAGTAAGTAGTTGATTAAGACCCCGGATCAGCCAGGCAGGTATCTATCTGGGTTTCCAAGAGTCCTGGAGGGTTCTCTCCAGCAGTGGGGGAACTAGGCCTAGGCAGGTGGCTTCCCTGCAGGCAGGTGGGGCTCATGCTACAGGAGAGGCATAGGGCCAGTCTTCAGGCCTGCAGAGGCCAGGACAGACCCTTTTGGGGGAGGCGCTAAGGAGGTGGCAGGTTTTGGCCCAATGATAATGGAGGTAGAAGAGGTGTTCACTATGGTACATTCCAAGCTCTGCTCTTTCTTTGCTAAACCCAGTTGTATGTCTGTTTCTTAAGCCTTGGCTTTCTCTAGTTCACATTAATCACAACTATTAAGCAGTCTAATCCTGCATTTAAACAACCCTGTTAGTCCAAGTTGGTCTGTCTCCAGCAAATGTGATGGATATGCCTGGCCTGATGCTTTTGTGTATCTCAAGGCAACCACGCTCTGAGCAGCCTTCTGGGGGATCTGCTTTTCTCTGGGTGGTTGGGAGTATAGCTCTCAGTCCTCTTCTTCCCACTGGGTGGATGCAGACCTAGGATCACACCATCTGCCCCCGGGCAGCACATGGCACAGTGGAAAGTGAGCAGTCCCAGCCCTCCCCTAGTGGTGTAACCTTGGGGAAGTGACACCACTCCTCCGACCCCTCTGTGCATCGTGAAGGGATTGGGTGACCTCTGTAGCCCTCTCCAGCTCCACAATTTAATGGTTGCCCATGCCATGATTTAACCACTTCCCTCCGCTCTCTTGGAGTGACTCAGCAGTCTGATAGTTTGGCTGTTGTTTTTTAAGAAAGCCTAGTTATTTTGCCATCACAAGCAAGTATATATTCTGTAAACAATCTGACAGTCTTGATCCAGCTGGAGTTCAGCTGAGACTGACTGGATTTCTTCACTCTCTCCTCTTCCAGGGAAGCAACCTGGGCACCCGCTGGCCAGAGGCTCCCCAGGTCATGTCAGAACTTTAAGCGAAGACTGGGGACGGGGAGCAGCTGCCACCCACCTGCCTTCCCAACGGGGTTTCAAGATGCTGAGCCTGAAGCTCCCCAGGTTGTTCCGCATAGACCAGGTGCCCCAGGTAGGTGCGCTCCCTCCAGTGGCTGAGTTCCAGGTGGTGACTTGGACGTAGCCTCTGCAACAAGGTCGCCACTCTGTCTTCAGCCAGTCTGCTCTCTTCAAGTTCCTCCCAGGCTCCTTCAGGGGGTGAGAGCTTCCTATTCCTCCACTTACACCAAGTCAGGACTGGAAATGCTTCTGAAGCTATTTATGATACAGCCCTTCCCTGCAACACCTGTACTTTATCCGGAAGTGAACTCGTTGAGACTACCGATTCCAGTGGAAGCAATGAAGCCAGGGTCATCTAGCTGGGTGGTTTTATTTTTAGGGCCCTCCCACAGGTACTTGAACTCAGCCCAGAAGTGGATGTTGTCCCCATCCATCACTTGCAGGAGGCCCAGGCCAGGCAGAGGTCAAGGTGATGAGGAGGGTTGTTGAGTGGGCCTGAGCTCTGCCCATGGTCTTCTGGGCCTGGGGACCCAGGGGAAGTCACCCCAGAATGCCTGATGCTCATTGACAGTCTGCGTTTTAAGTTAGCCTTAGGTGAGACCAGGCTTTTTGTGATCTGTGCTCTGGCCAGCTGGTACAAGCCCTCCTTCCCTTGCAAAGAGAACATCGTTTCATGATATCCTTGTTTGGGTGTCCAATTTCCTTGTTTTTTGACTGGAGAAGTGTTATTTCAGGGTGGGATGTTTCATCTGGAGCGTGTCCCAACTGGGAGGGGATCTCCTTTGCACTCAGTTGACTACCAAGCAGCATGAATGGAAAATAAAGAGGAGAGATGCTGTCAGATGCTCTCCCGCAAAGCCCGGGGTTCCAGCAGGGTAATACTGGGGAGCATGCAGAGCTGTTTGGTAGGAAGAAATGAGGAAGGCAGCCGGTAGCAGACACATCCAGAGTGAGACTGGGTTCCCCGTCTTATCCAAGAATAATCACACACGAATCCTGCCCTTGCACAGGCACTTCTGTTGCTAAGGGGTAAGGGTGTGTCCCAAGAAAGGGACAGATAGGTCCAGAGGAGGGATTGGGGCGTACACATCAGGGTGGAGGCAGGGGTGAAGGATTGAAGAGAGCCGCCTTCAAGAAGGATTGTGCAGGTGGGTGGAATTTGGGAGGTGGGGAGGACATTCCGGTAGAAGGAACAGTGTGAGCAAAGACCTAAGACAGGAAACCTCAGGGCAGAAATGGGAACTCTTGGGCGGGGATCCTGAGTGCCTGCTCAGACATCTCCTGGGTTGTGTTAGTTGAGACTATATTGGGAAAGAAGTAGAGTGATTTCAGTCCTTTTCCTAAGCTGACAGAATTCCAAAGATGAGGACCAGAAAACCTTAGGAGGTTAAAGATGAATGTGTCTTCCCTGTCCAATGTGTGTAAATGCCGGAGATGACAGTATCCTTTTAATGACACTAGTCAGAGGTGGGGAGCCAACATCCAAACCTTCCTTGGGCTCCCACATCTACTCCTGGGCTTCCCAGCATCATTGCCCAAGATTCCTGCTGCAATGAGAAGAAAAAGCGACTCCACTCGCTGGAGGGCAGTTCTACAGGAGGATTTGGTGGGAGAGGGGGAAAGACAGGTCTTGGTATTAAAATGGGTGCAAGTATGTTCAGGAGAAAAATGCACAACTTGCATAAGTATTTCAAATAGGTGACTTCATGCAAATGTTAAGCTTACTTTTGATAGACTCTGCGGGTCCCAGGACAGTCTGCAAAGTGACCTTGGGCAAAATAGTTAATCAGCCTACCTCAGTTTCCCCATCTGTAAAATAGGGGATAGTATCTGCTTCCTAGGATTATGGTGAGGATCAAATGAGGAAGGGATGCCACCTGTTGGCCATGTCAGAGCTATAATTCTGGCACTTTCCTGGATGATAGATGATTCATAGGAAAGGCCAGTTCCTCCCTTCCCTTAGAAAGTGGGACTTAGGTATGTGACTCCTAATTTTTAACCTCCCTCATGCCTAAAAACAGACCTGGATGGGTTATTAGTTATTAAAGATTTGAACAAACAGACCCAACCAGTGTGTCTCAGTTGGCGCATCGTCCCATAAACCAAAAGGTCATGGGTTCAATTCCCAGTGAGGGCACATGCGTGGGTTGTAGGTACGATCCTCGTTCAGGGAGTGTTCCAGAGGCAACCATCTCTGTTTTTCCCTCACATCCATGTTTCTCTCCCTTTCTGTCTCCCTGTCTTTTCCTTTCTCTAAAATCAATAAGCTTGTCCTCTGGTGAGGATTAAGAAAAAAGATTTGAATAAACAGCCAAGAGAGGGAAAAAATATCTAAGCATTGATTCCTATACAGACCTAATTTAGAGACAATACGGAAACGTCTAGATAGCAAGTGAACATAGAACATAGCATGACACTTTGACAAGAAGCAAAAGCATTTTATGCAAATTGAGAATCTTTTATTAACTACAGCCTTGGCCCACAGGCTGCTGGTAAGCACATGACGTCCCAGGCGCCGTCTTTCAGGGGCATCTGCAGGAGGATCCCCTGAGGTGCTTCTCGGGGAAAAATTCCCAGCCTTGCATCTACAAAATACAGTATCTGGTAGGCCAGTCTCACAGGGCTGTTGTGAAGATCCCAGAAGAGTTAAATAGAGCAGTGGATTATTGTGACAGAAAGGGAGCATAGTCCGGGGAGTGGTGCTGGGCACCTGGGAGCAAAGAACCAGTGCAACAGGCACACGATCTCTACACCCCAGGATTTCTCTAAGTGGGTGCTTGGGTCACCGCCATCAGAATCACCTAGGAGTTTAGGAGACATAATAGCAGTTGTGATTACAGGCTTCTTGGTATTCTTGATTTTAATCAAGAGGAGTACTTTCAACATTTCATCATTTAATGCTAGCTCTGTGTGTGTGTGTGTGTATCCTCTTTATCAGGTTAAGGATGTTCTTCTTGATTCCTAGTTTTCCTAGTTTCCCGGGAATTTTTTTTTCTTTAATTAGGAATGAATTTTATAAAGCTTTTCTTTTCTAGCAATGTGTCTTTGGAGGTGGTCATACAGTTCATTTAAGTTGTTAAATATGGTGAGTTAATTGATTGATTACTAATGCTAAACCAGCCTTGCATTTAAATGCGACTTGGTTATGTTGTAATATCTTAAATCTATTGCTAGAATCTATTAACTAATATTTTGTTCAGGATCCTTAAGCCTATTTAATGAGTTGGAGCGTAATGTGTCCTTCTTATACTGCCCTTGCTTGGATTAAGATTATGCCAACCACAGACAAGTTGGAGAGTGCTGCTTATTTATTCTGTGGAAAAATTTATAGTTAGTATTACCCATTTCTGAGTGTTTGGTAGAATTTATCTGTAAGATACCCGAGCAGGGCCACCATATTGCCTGCTCCAAGGGAGTACCATTCATTTACCTTTTTGTCTACATGCATGGCAACCTGTGAAGAGATAGAGGGAACAATTCAATTCTACAGCTGAATTTTCTTTGTGGAAACAATTTTTTGTATAGCAACTTTGTTGAGATATAATTTACATGCCATAAAATTCACCCCTTAAAAGTGCACACAGTTTAGTGGGTTTTAGTATCTTTCTTTTTTTTTTTAATTTTTATTTAATTTTTATTTTTTTTATTGTTGTTGTATTACATCCATTGCCTTTTTGCTCCACTCCGTCCCCCTCCCCACTCACCCATCCCCATTAAAGTCAATCCCACCTGTTGTCCATGTCCATGGTTCCTTTATACTAGGTTCTTGTCTAAGCTGCTCCCCTTCCCTGCCTCTGCCTCTCCCCTCCCCCCAACCCCTTTCCCCCTGACCACTGAAGGCCTATTCCTTGTATTCATATATTTGCACTGAAGGCCTATTCCTTGTATTCATATATTTGGTTCTGTTTTGCTTGTTGTTAGTTTGGTTCATTATTGTCCCGTAATGGGTGAGATCATATGATATTTGTCCTTCACTGACTGGCTTATTTCACTAAGCATAATACTCTCCAGTTCCATCCATGTTGTTGCAAAGGGTACAAGTTCCTTCTTTCTTTCTGCTATATAGAATTCCATTGTGTAAATGCACCAAAGTTTTTTGATCCAGTCATGCACCGATGGGCACTTAGGCTGTTTCCAGCACTTGGCTATTGTAAATAGTGCTGCTATGAATATAGGTGTACGTAGGTTCTTATGAATTGGTTTATCAGGATTCTTCGGGTATAGTCCAAGTAGTGGAATTGCTGGATCAAAAGGCAGTTCCATTTTTAGTTTTTTAAGGAAACCCCATACTGTTTTCCATAGTGGCTGCACCAGCCTACATTCCCACCAACAGTGTATGAGGGTTCCCTTTGCCCCGCATCCTCGCCAACACTTGTTTGTTGATTTGTTGATGATTGCCATTCTGACAGGTGTGAGGTGGTATCTAATTGTGGTTTTAATTTGCATCTCTCTGATGACTAGTGATGTTGAGCATTCTTTCATATGCCTCTGGGCCCTTTGTATATCTTCCTCAGTGAGTTGTCTGTTCAGGTCCTTTGCCCATTTTTTAATTGGGCTATCTGTCTCCCTGGTGTTGATTCGCATTAGTTCTTTTTATATTTTGGAGATCAGACCCTTGTCTGAGGTATCATTGGCAATTATGTTTTCCCATACAGTTGGTTCCCTTTGAATTTTGCTGATATTTTCTTTAGCTAAACAGAAACTTTTCAACTTGATGTAGTCCCATTTGTTGATTCATTCTTTTATTTCCTTTGCCCTTGGTGAAGTATCAGTAAACATATTTCTGCGTAGGATATCCAAAAGTTTACTGCCTATATTTTTCTCCAGGACCTTTATGGTGGCACTGCTTATATTTAAATCCTTTATCCATATTGAGTTTATTCTGGTGTATGGTGTAAGTTGGTGGTCTAATTTTATCTTTTTGCATGTTGCTGTCCAGTTCTCCCAATACCATTTGTTGAAGAGACTGTTCATACTCCATTGGATGTTCCTTCCCCCTTTGTCAAATATTAGTTGATCATAGTGTCCTGGGTTAATTTCTGGGCTCTCTATTCTGTTCCATTGATCTATATGTCTGTTCTTATGCCAGTACCATGCTGTTTTGATGACAGTAGCCTTGTAGTATTGTTTAAAGTCTGGTGTTGTGATTCCTCCTACCTTGTTCTTCTTTCTCAAGATTGCAGTGGCTATTTGTGGGGTTTTAGTATCTTTACATGCACAATGTATGTTGCACAAAACCATCACCATAATCAATTTTAGGACATTTTTATCACTTTAGAAAGAACCTTTATACCAATTAGCAGATATTTCCCACCCCAGCCTTCACATACCCCATCCCCACTCCCAGATCTATGGCAAGCACTAATTTTCTTTTTCTCTCTATGGATTTACCTATTTTGGATATTTCATATAAATGGGAGCATACCATAGGTGGCCTTTTGTGAATGACTTTTTTCACTTAGTAAAATGTTTTCAAAGTTCACCTGTGCTGGAGCATGTATTAGTACTTCATTTGTTTTTTATGGCTGGATAATATCCCACTGTATGGATATATACCACAGTTTTTTATTCATTCATAAGTTGATAGACACATGAGTTGACTCAGTTTTTTGGCTATTATGAATAATGCTGCTGTGTACAAGTTTTCATGTAGACATTTTCAGTTCTGTTAGGTACTCGTCTAGAAGTGGAACTATTAGGTCATGTGGTAACTATGCTTCACTATTTTTATTGTAAAATACACAGCATCAAATTTACCATCTTAACTATTTTCAGGCACACAGTTCAGTGGTATTAAATGTATTCATATTGCTGTGCAACTGTCACCAGCATTAATCTCCACCATATTTTTAGTCTTATAAAGCTGAAACTCAGTCTCTATTAAACAAAACTTCCCATTCTCCCTTTCCCCAGCTCTAACCCATCTATTTTTTGTCTTTATGAGTTTGCCTCCCATAGTATCTCATATAAGTGAAATCATACGGTATTTGTCCCTTTGTAACTGGCTTATTTATTTCACTTAGCATAATGTCCTCAGGGTTCATTCCTTTTGTAGCATATATATCAGAATTCACTTCTTTTTAAGGCTGAATAATATGTCATTGTATGCATGCACCACATTTTGCTTATCCCTCCATCCGGGAACACTGGGCTTGCATCTGTCTTTCAGCAGTTGTGAATTGTGCTGCTGTGAACGTGGGAATACACATAATTCTTTGAGACCCTATATACCCAGAAGTGGAATTGCTGGATTATTTGGTAATTCTCTTTTCAGGAACCACCATTCTGTTTATCGCAATAGCTGTATCATTTTACATTTTTGACTGACAATTCAAAAGAAATGGACTCTGAACAAAGATTCATGTGCAGGAAGTTTATCAGGGAGAAATGTGAGGAACAACACCTATAAGGAAGCAAGGGTAACAGGATTGGGTAGAAGGAAAAGTTGCATTAAAGGCTCCAGCTGATCATACAGAGTGCTCTGAAATGGGGTGGGCCCTTCAGACTTGTCCTGAATGAGAAAAGAGGGCCCAGATTTTATGTCCATCATCAGGGGATGTGTACTGCCCCTAAGCAGGGAGCATATCATGGTCAAGGTAGTGGCCCTTGGCCAAAAACAGTTCTCATAGAGGGATGAGTGACTCAGTTCTGAATGGGGGAAGAGTCCCTCCTAAGTCCATCATGATGTCTACAAGAAGGCATACTACTTTCAGCTGGCCTGGCCTGGAAGCAACAGTAAGTAACCAGAAACGGCCATATGGCCCCAAGCTAACTGCCAGAAAGTCTGAAAACTAGGAAAGCACATGGAGTATTTGGTGAGCACCAGCCATACCTAACTTAACTGTCTCTGCCATAAATAACTTTACTTCTTGGATTTAAAGACTGGTGACTTTTCACCAACTCTAGAACTTTGTCGGTTATCTCTTCAAATATCACAAAGAAGACCGTTGTATTTTCTCCTTCTGGAGAAATATTCTCCATGTCTCTTTCTTGCTCTTTCATATTTTCTATTGCCTAATCTCTTTGGATTACGTTCTGGATACTTTTGAGGGGAGATCCTCTTTCAGTTGACTAATTGTCTCTTCGGCTAGGTCTAGTCTGCTGTTTATTCTTTGATAACTTTATTTCCATCACTTTTTAATCCTTACCTGAGTATACGTTTATTGATTTTAGGGAGAGAGAAAGAGATGGAGAAACAACAATGTGAGAGGAATATTGATCAGTTACCTCCCATACATGCTCTGACTGGGCATCAAACCCACAATCTAGGTATGTGCCCTGACCAGGGATCGAACCCACAACCTTTTGGTATACATGAGGATGCTCCAACTAACTGAGCCACCCAGCCGGGGCTATTTCAATTATTTTAATTTCTAAAAGCTACGTTCAATTCTTTTTGAATTTATTCATTTCTTATTCTTTTTTTTTTAAAGGTTTTATTTATTATTTTTTAGAGAGAGGGGAAGGGAGAGAGGTAGAGAGGAAGAGAGACATCAATGTATGGTTGCCTTTCACCTGCCTCCAGCTACAGACCTGGCTGGAGACCTGGCTTGAGACGTGGCTTGCAACCTGGTTATGTGCCCTGACTGGGAATCGAACCAGCGACCTTTGGGTTTGCAGGCCAGTACCTATCCACTGAGCTGCCAGACAGGGCTCTTCTTCATATTTTTAAGCTTTTTATTTAAACACATTGAGAATAGTTATTTTCTATTTCAGTATCTGTTCTTTGAGCTCTCTTTCTGTCACCTGTTTTTGCTATTTCTCATTCACGGTATTTTGTTTCGAGGTCTGTGCATGCTTGCATTAAAGTAGAAATCCTTCAGAGGCGATTTGCGTTTGCTTTGGTACTTACCTGAGGGAGCTACAAAACTTTGACCTCTGTTTGTAATTACAGAGGTCATGTGAATTTGGATCAGAAACCTTGATGAAAATGTGCTGATGGTTCTGAATTCTTGGGAGAGATTTGTTTTTTTCAGAGAGACAACTCCTCATTCTCTCCTCCTGCCTGATAGGATTTATTTTGCATTCACTTATCTTTAGACTCCTGGCCTTCCTTATTGGTGAGGTCTCCTATTAGATTCTCTGCCTTTGATGGACCTTGGGTTTCATCTCCTATTTACAAAGTCTGACAGCAGAACTTCTGATGGTGACAGAGGCTTACCTCACAGGGTTTCTGGTTTGTTTCTGTTTGGAGGCTTTGTGACTTTTGCTATTGTGCTATCTTGCTGATCCATTTATCCAGTATACTATGCAGATTTTGTCTAGTATTTGAATTGTTTTAGTCAGAAGGATCTTTTATGACGTCTAATCGATTATCCTTTTGCCAGAGCCAGAAGTTCCCTGGAGACCACCTGCATTCATTAGCTTCTGGCCCCTTCATCTGCAAAGCCAGCAATGTTGCCTTTCTTGATTATCCTTCCTTGGTCACATTTCCCTCTGCCTCTCTTCTTCTGTCTCCTTCTTCCTCTTGTGAGGACCCTTGTGATTAACTGGGCCCACCTGAAGACTCAGATGCTATTCCTATTTTAAGGGTAGCTGATTAGCAACTTGAATTCCATTTGAGACCCTAATCCCTTTGTGTGGTGTAACCTAACATAATCACACATTCTGGCAATTAGGATGTGAACATCTTTGGGGGCCATTTTTCTGCCTACCTCAGCCTTTCTAATCATGTTACACTGTTACCGCAGGCTTGCCCCCACCCCCGGCAAATTTTTAAATCAATGCCTATAATTGAAAATCATTTTCCTAGTTCTTAAATCAAAGATTGCATTTTTACAACAAATGTACAACTGATGAAATGCACCATTGTTTCAATTTCCTCCAGTTCATCCTCTGTAGATCAGAACCCTGTCAGTGGGACTTCTCCCCCAGATACCAGATACCTGAACTGAGTACTGTTGGCTTTTTTTTTTTTTTAAGATTTTATTTATTATTTCCAGAGAGAGAGAGGAAAGGAGAGAAGTAGAGAGGGAGAGAGACATCAATGTATGGTTGCCTTTCACCTGCCTCCGGCCATGGACCTGGCTAGAGACCTGGCTTGCAACCTGATTATGTGCCCTGGCTGGGGAATCGAACCTGCGACCTTTGGGTTCGCAGGCCAGCACCTTATCCGCTGTGCTACCAGCCAGGGCCATGTTTACTTTTTAAAGACACTTAATGTCTCCTCTTTTCACTGTATTGCTCATTAATTTACAAACATCCTATAAATCCTCCATCCTGGATAGTAATAATTTATTTCATTGTTCTTTGTCCTTCTTATATGTTTAGCCAGAAGAAATTTACCACTACCTCTTGTAAACACCGTGTTACATGTACACAAAGCATCCTCATTGGATATTGGACAGCTATTTTGTAAGGAATATCACACTAGTGTTCTAGATTAGCATTTACCTATAGTGGCTTAATACCAACAATGGTCTATGAATTCAACATATTTACAGTTCAAGTAATTGCATATGAGTTGCGTACAGGTGATGTTCAATTGAGAACCTAAGTCTTCTCTCCTGCCAGGACCACGCATGGTCCTGCGTGAGACAGTGCTGAGTCCCACCCTGTGCCCGACACACTGTGGGCATTCAGTAAAAGACAGGATGAAACTTTTGCAGCAGTTCATGCCCTGCCTTCTTCCCTCCGCCTTCTCCCTGGGCCTTCTGTCTACAACACTTAACTGGACTCCTCGCTGGTCTCGAGCCTCTGCCCTGGCTTTTCATCTTGACCCTCTTACCTGAAGGGAACCTCCTCTATTGTGATGAACTGGATTCTCGGCGCGGAGGTGACAGCAGGATGCTGAGGCAGGAGTGTGGATGGTGAAGCTAGAGCGAGCTGCAACATCGGCAAGCCCGGGAGCTTGTTAGAAATGCAGGCTGTGCCGTGGCTGGTGGGCTCAGTGAATTCAGTGCTGGCCTGTGAATCAAAGGGTTGCTTGTCAGGGTACGTGCCTGGGTTGTAGGCCATGTCCTCAGTTGGGGGTGCACAAGAGGCAACTACACATTGATGTTTCTCTCCTCTTTCTCCCTCCCTTCCCTTCTCTTTAAAAATAAATAAAATCTTTAAAAAAAAAAAAAAAAAAGAAAAGAAAGAAAGAAATGCAGACTTACCCCAGCCCACCCAGCTGCACTAAGACCCCCAGGTGATCTGCAGGCACCTGCTGGAGACAGTTTGAGAGGCACTGGCTAAGGGACTTTGTCACTCAACCTTACCACTTTGGTGTTATTCTGCTCGAACTGCCATAACAAAGTCCCACAGACTGGCTAGCTTAAACAACAGAAATTTATTTTATCATATTCTAGAGGTTGGAAGTCCAAGGTCAAGATGCCAACATGGTTGGTTCTCCTGAAGGCACCTCCTTGGCTTGCAGATGGTCAGCTTCTTACTGCTTCTTTGTGTCGTCATCCCTCTCACATACACCCCTTCTATCACACTCTGTATCGTCTTTCTATAAGGGACACTGGTCAGGTTGGAGTAGGACATCCCCCTACTCCACTGTTAGGTTTAAACAGTGGTCTCATGTTAACTTAATTATGACTTTAAAGACCCTAACCTCCAAATAGTTACATTCCTGAAGTACTGGGAATTAGGGCTTTAACATATGAACCCATAACACCACTTTAAAGAAGAAACTGAGGCTCAGAGGAGTATGTAACAGTCCAAAATCACCCTGTACACCAAGAAATGAGAGCTTCATCTCCGACAGAGCCCATCTGAGCAGCAGCGGATGATAGTGGAAGGGGCTGGGAAGATGGAGTCTAATGTCTGCAATTAAGTTTTAGCTTTGCTCCCACTATTTCTGAGATCTTGGATACATGCCTCAACCTCCTCAGGCCTTAGTTCCCTTTTCCATAAAACAAGGGCCATAGTAGGCTCTCCTTCACAAGGTCATGGGGATGCCATGAGATACGGACAGGAAATGCAGACTTCCACACTGATGGCACCTGCAGCCCCCTGACCTCACTCCACCTCTCCCCTTCGCCTGCTATCAAAATCCACTTATTTTTCACCAGCCAAAATGCCTGATTATTTTCCCCAGGTGATTTGCAATTTAATAGCTAGAAAAACCAAGGGTTTAAAATGGTCGTGGTGGAATGTCAGGCATTAGTTAGCAGGTGCACAGGGCCTTTTGTGGAAGGCCAGCCCGTGGCAGGCACTAAAAGGAAAACCTGCTGACGTGCCCTTCCACCCTGGTGCCTGGGGGTTCTCACTTCTAAATAATAGGCTGTGCACAATTTGATTTCATTTCACTGTAAATTGCCCAGCCTGCGACCAGGGATGCAAGGCAGAGTCCTAGAAATCAATTCTGCTGTGCAAATAAGCCAGCGCCTGCTAACCTGGGGGTGCTTAGAAATGAGGCTCAGCTACAGAGCATTAAGGCAATGATTGCAATTTGCCTTTCGGGGTCAAACTGGGTGTGAATACAAAATTGTTTTCAAATGTTTCATTTGTTTAGATTTATGTAGCATGCACTCTGATAAGATCTCCTCTATGCAAAGTGCTTTGCTGAGGCTGGAGTGGGAAGGTGGAAAAGGGACCCCTGCCTTGGCTCAGAAGGGTTCAGCACCAGAGTGCGCCTGGCAGCACGGCCCAATAGATTATGGTTCAAGTTGGGGAGGAGAGGGACGGGTCAGAATGTCACTGTTCTGGGCGAGAGGGACTCCATCTTTCACCCAGCTGTACTTTGCGGGGAGGGGGCTGCTTTAAATCCTGCCCCATCACAGCGTTCATGTTGGCTTCTCACCCATGTCTGGGACCAGTACAGAAGCTTACAGGGCTTCAGTTGCAAGCTGTCTTCTCCAGGTCTGGGCCAGACTCTCTCTCTCTCTTTTTTAGATTTTGTTCTTTATTTTTAGAGGGAGGGGAAAGGAGGGAGGCAGAGAGGGAGAGAGACATCAGTGTGTGGTTGCCTTTCACCTGCCTCCAGCTACAGACCTGGCTGGAGACCTGGCTTGCAACCTGGTTATGTGCCCTGGCTGGGAATCGAACCAGCTGTGTTTGGGTTCTCAGGCCGGTGCTCAATCTTCAGACATCAGCCAGGTGGGCCAGATTCTTAAGTGTGGTTAAGGTGTCCAGTTTATTTCCCGGCCTCTCTGTTCTCTGGCTTTTGACTTATGTCAGCATGCTGCCTTGCCTCCTGAAATTCAGGTCCCAAAGAGAAAAGGACAGTAGTCACCCCCTGAGTCACCCTGGACAAAATGTAGTGGTCTCCATCTCTGGCTAGTGTCCATCCATCACCCACCTGTGGTCCACTGTGTCCAGCTGTCCTGCAACCCCACCTTGCCTCCTCTCTGTGTGCCACCACCCTGCACTCCCACGTCTTTGTAGGGCCCTTGTCATGAGATCTCCTGCTGCATAGGATCTGCTAACGTCATTCATGGGAAGAAGTGAATAGAAAGAATTACCCCTTTTCAGAGTCTTCCCATTTTAACAAGTGGCCAATGCTTTAATTAAAATTTAAAACAAGGCCCTGGCTGGTGGCACAGTGGATACAGCTCTGGCCTGCAAACTCAAAGGTCGCTGGTTCGATTCCCAGCCAGGGCACATAACCAGGTTGCAAGCCAGGTCTCCAGTCAGGTCTGTAGCTGGAGGCAGGTGAAAGGCAACCATACATTGATGTTTCTCCCCCTCTCTGCTTCTCTCCTTTCCCCTCTCTCTAAAAATAATAAGTAAAATATTTAAAGAAAATGTAAAACTGTTTTATAAATAAATAATTTGAATAAAATAAAAAAATTTTTAAGGAAGTATAATGAAAAGCCCCGAGTTTCTACAGGAGGGCCTTCTAAGCACGTGACATGCCCTCACCCTCCTCCTCATGTGGATCAAAGGCCGGAGGAGGCCCACTTGCCTCCTGCTGGCAGCCCTGGTGGGGTGGGCAGCTGCCAGCCAGGATCCCCACTGCCCATTAGAGAAGCCTGTCCACCATAAACCAGGATGTCAGCAGAATTGAATGGTGAATCTAAAACTGGAACAAATCGCTTTAATTAGCCAAGACCCAAATCTAATTCAAATAGTGTTCCTTCATTGAACCATGAACCAAATGCATTATCCTCCTCCTGCAGATGACCAGTTTAACCCAGAACTGACCTAAGAAGGGGGCACACTGACCATGCAACTAGCAATGCCTCCTATTTCATGAGTAAGGATGCTGAGGCTCTGAGAAGCATGACCCAGCTCAAGGTCCTGTGGCGTCTCAGTAGCCCACATTTGATTCTTATGCTAAAAACCCCTACTTTCTTTTCTATTTCAAGTGACCTTAATACAGAACCTCAAGAATTAGTACAGGTTATGCTCTATATTGGGATCCTTTCTTAAACTAAGAAGTTGGTTAACTCAAATAAGAGATGGGTGGCTTGGTTGGAATTCTCCCAGCCTTCCCTTCCTCCCACAGCCCTAGAAAATCAAAGGTAAAGATTTAAAATTTATTGTGATCAAAATTACAGGGGGGAAGCAGAGGCAAAGAAGGGGAGCAGCTTAGACAAGAACCTAGTATAAAGGAACCATGGACATGGACAACAGTTGGGATTGACTTTGGGGGGAATGGGTGGGTGGGTGGGGAGGGGGACAGAGGGGAGCAAAAAGGGGATGGATGTAATACAACAACAATAAAATTAAAAAAAATTACAACTAAAATATAGAATAACCATCACTCAGAATCATTAGAAATTGAGTTGAATGGAAGTCTGACAACTATAGAATTAAAGAAACAACATCCATCCAGACTGGTAGGAGGGGTGCAGATGCAGAACAAGTTGGTACTATATCCTCATGTAGTAGATAAAAATTCAGGAGGGATATCTTGGGAGTGAGGAGTCACAGCCCAATCTCAGGCCCACCAGCCCAGAATTCCAGTGCCAGGAAGATAAGTAACCAAAACTTCTGGCTGCAAACACCAGCAGGGACTGAGGTGGTAGAAGAGACTGCTAGAGCCACAGCAGTTTCTGTTAAAGATCCCACACATGAACTTAATTAGATTCACTTCCTCTGAGCACCAGTGTCAGGGTAGCAGCTTGAAAGGCACCAGTGGCATACGGGAGGAACTGAAATATCTGGCATCAAGGCCAGCAGAGGCTCTTGTCCCTTTTCTGAACCCTCTCCCACAGAGCCACAGAGCTGGCAAGCTGGGGCCATATCTGAGACTCCATCAACCTGGCTAACACTGCTGGCCCTACCCCAGAGATCCTCTGAGACTTTGTGCCACCAAGCCTATGGAACCACCCAAGCTGTTTTCCCATACGAATAGCTGTTCCTGGCTCAGGCTTCACAACATCCTAAATCCTCTCAGACAAGCATCAGCTGTCTCAGTGAGCTCCAGGCCCACTGCTAACAGCAGCAGCCTAGATTCACAGCTTGGCTTCACCTGGGAACCTCCAAGCCCAGCATAAGGAGCAGCCACATTGCTTTATAGCTCAGGCAGAGTGGCCCCAGGCAAAACACAGGTGGGGACTGACCTTGACCTGTATCACCTGGGAAACCCTAGGGCCTGCCTACCCAGTGGGCAGCTATGGACAATGTTGAGCACCACCACCCTGCCCCTGCACAGCTGATCCTCCATAGAGGGCGGAGGTTGGTGGTCAGTGGTCACAGCCAGTCCTTGTAGCTGACCGGCTTGGGTAAATCCCTCCCATTCACCTGCCAACAGTAATCAAGACTCAACTACTAGGGGAGGGTGTACTCAGCCCACACAAAGGACACATCACACCTCAAGTACCCAGCATGGGTGATAGGGGAGGCGGTGTCATTGGACCCTACAGGACACCTACTACATAGATCACACTACCAAGACATGGAGTCAAAGCAGCTCTACCTAATAGAAACAAGGCTGCCAAAATGAGGAGACAAAGAAGCATGGGCCAAATGAAAGAACAGATCAAACTTCCAGAAAAAGAGCTAAACGAAATGGAGATAAGCAAGCTATTAGAGGCAGAGTCCGAAACACCGGTTATAACAATGCTCAAGGAACTGAGTGAGCATCTCAATAGCATAAAAAAGATCTAGTCAGAAATGAAGGATAAACCAAATTGAAATAAAGAACAATTTATAGGGAAATAACAGTGGAGTGGATGAAGCCAAGAATCAAATCAATGGTTTGGAACATAAGGTAGCAAAAAACAACCAATCAGAACAAGAAGGAAAAAGAATCCCCAAAAATGAGGATAGTATAAGCAGCCTCTGGGACAACTTCAAGATGTCCAGCATTCATATCATAGAGGTACCAGCAGGAGGAGAGAAACAGCAAGAAATTGGAAATTTATTTGAAAAAAGAAAAGAAAACTTCCTTAATTTGATGAAGGAAACAGACATGCAAGTTCAGGGAGCACAGAAAGTCCCAAAGAAGATGGATGCAAAGAGGATCACACGAAGACACATCATAATTAAAATGCTAAAGGTTAAAGATAAAGAGAGAATCTTAAAAGCAGCAAGAGAAAAGAAGTTACCTACAGGGGAATACCCCTAAGACTGACTGTTAGCAGGCTAAAAGTGATTGGTAAAAAATATTTGAAGTCATGAAAAGCAGGGACCTACAGCCAAGATTGCTCTACCCAGCAAAGATATAATTTAGAATCAAAAGGCAGATAAAGGGCTTTTCAGACAAGGGAAAAAAAAAACTAAATATCATCATCACCAAACCACTATTATATGAAATGTTAAAGGGAGTTATTTAAGAAAAAAAAAGATGATCAAAACTGTGAACAATAAAATGTCAAACACATATCTGTCAATAATCTAAAAAAGAAACTAGAAGAGCAGGGAGAGTGTGTAGGGGAATAGGTGAAGAGGTGAGGGGATTAAAAAGTACAAATTAAAGTGGTAGTTACAGAATAGCTATGGGGATGCAAAGTACGTTATAGGAAATGGAAGAGCCAGAGAAGTTACACACATGACCCATGGACATGAACACTGGTAGGGGATTGCCCGAGGGAGTGGTGGATGCTGAGGAGAGGAGGGCAAAGGGGGAAAAATTAGGACAACTGTAATCAATAAAATATAATTTAAAGAATAATAAAATTTATTATGACCTGAGTTGTATGATTACTCATTATTATTATTATTTTCCTTATCTACTCATTTTAAACTTACCTCCTAAGGGTTATAACAACATTCATCTAAATCAGTGGTTCCTAACTGGGGGAGAGTCGACCCCCAGAGGACATTGGCCATATCTGGAGGCATTTTTGGCTGTCACAACTTGGGGGAGGGGCACAGGGTGTGCTACTGGCCTCCTTTTTTTTTTTTTTTTTTAAGGTTTTATTATTGATTTTAGAGACAGAGGAAGTTGGGGGAGAAACATTGATAGGAGAGTGAAACATTGATCGGTTGTCTCTCTTATGCATCCTGAACAGGAACCAAACCTGCAACCCAGGCAGCGTGCCCTGACCTGAGTCGAACCTGAAACCTTTCACATCACAGGACAACATCCAGCCAACTGAGCCACACCGGTCAGGGCATGGCATATTTTAGGGAGAGGCAAGGACATTGCTAAACAGTGCTGAGGACATCCCCCACAACAGAGAATTATCTGGCCAAAAATGTCAATAGTGCGGAGATTAAGAAGCTGATCTAAGTCAACACAAAGGGGGAAAACCGTGTCCTGCAAATCCTGCTACCTCAACAAATGAAACTCTTCACTTTTCTGTTGCCTGCCAGCCTCTGCCCCACCACATGTACTGAAATTTCTAGTTCGTGTAATCACGGCTGGAATACAATTTACATTCTACTTTTTTTTTTTCAGTTTATGTTGCATCCTGAGCTTTTGTCCCTCTTGCCTCATTGTCTTGACAATGACCTTTTTAAGGAATGTAATGCGATTCTCCAGGCAGGTTGACAGCCCGCATCTCTCATGGGGACTTGGTTACTTAGCTGCTTGCCAAGTCGGGGTGAGGGTGGCTTGTGTGGGCCTGCGGCGGCCAGCCTTCTCTTTTCCCTTAGCCCAGGCTGATGCCATCATAGTCTTCATCATCAAAAGGCCTTTATGAAGCGCCTTGGTGAATATATTCAAGAAGGATCCGTGGCATCTTCCCACCAGCCCCTGACATCTGAGGCATGTCGGCTCAGAAAGATAGCAGCACATATGTCAGCCAACAGCAAGGGCCTCAAAGGACCAGGCCATAGTCTCCAGGCAGAGGGTGCCAGACCAGATTCTTAAGCAATATTCATGACAAGAGTGAGTGTGTCTGAGAATGGAAGACAGGCTGGATTCCCGAAGGGAGCCAGGAACTTCAATTCTGTCTTCCAGCTGGCTGGCTGTAGACTTCTTGAAGGACATAGGATTTTAGAAACTGTGGTTGGATGGGCACTTTGACAGGGGTCAAGTGTTCCACGCTCAAGTATTTAAATGCACAGCCTGGAGAAAACCAGACATTACCAGAGATGTCCCTCCTGAGACCTGCCTGCCACCTCTTGTCTCACCTTGGTGCTCCTTTTTCGCCTTCTACAGGTGTTCCACGAACAGGGCATCCTCTTTGGCTACCGACATCCACAGAGTTCTGCCACTGCCTGTGTCCTCAGCCTCTTCCAACTGACCAATGAGACCCTCAACATCTGGACCCACCTACTACCCTTCTGGTACCTTCTGGCCCCCTTTATCAGCCATCTCATTCAGGAGCCCAGGGAACCAGGATTCCTTTAAAACACAACTGGGGTTGGGAGGGCTGAGCTGCTGTGCTTAGATTTTGGGGATTCCCCGTGGTGTGTGGGTATGGAGCTGAGGTAAGCTTTAGGTCATGAATTGTGGTGGGACTCATAGGGCACCTGTTGGCTCCGAAGTCTTCCCTGCTGCCCTGCTCCTGGGCCTGAGTTGATCAAGCCTTCTGTCTTGACGGCTTTCTGGGTCTTCCAGAGCATTGGGCATCGAGCTGTGGGTGTCCCATACTCATTCTGGAAACAGCAGCCCCAGGTGGTTAGTCAGGTAGCACTTTAATGGCTCAGAACTCAGCTCTGGGACACATATGGGTGCACAAACGGGAGTTGCAAGGGAGGGTGAAGAGGGAACGGACCTTGTGGGGAAGAGGGGCAGGGTCCAAGGAGCAGCTCTGCACACCTGGTGCTTGTACATAATGAGCGGGGAGTGGAGATGAGGCCGGGGGCCAAATCATAGCGTATCCGAGCTGGAAGGACCTCAGATGTCACGCTGGCCACCCTCCCACTCAGACTACCATCGGCAGGCAAAGATGTGGCCCAGAGAATGGGTGGCTGCGTACACACCCCCACTGGGGCACAGGCAGGTCTCTGGACTCCAGATCGTGCTGAGGAGCCAGCAGTTTGAGGGACCCAGTGCGGGTGCAGGTAGAGGGGGCCCGTGGAAGGCAAGGTGCTCTGTGAAAGTCAGAGGCCAACCTGGAGCCACAATGCAAGGGAAGGTGCCAGAAACCTTCCCAGGGAGGAGCGCACATTGAGGCTTGTGCTGGACTCGGAAGCCTGTTAACTGGTCAGGGTGGCAGCGCGCGCCTGCCCAAGGAGGATGTTTATCATTTTAAATTTAAGTCAACCTAGGTATACTTAAGTAAAACGTCTAAACGATAACTTGCAAAAGGGAACAGAGTCATTGTCTCCCCAGCCCCTCTTCTCCCTAAAGCCACCGGGTGACGTGCTTCTTGTGCCCCCAGCCGGAGCGGCTCCAGAGACGGGGCATCTGTGATGTGTGTAACTAAGCTCAGAGCCTAGCTCTTCCCTTCACTGCTCTGCCCTGCTGCTCTCCCGGGGAGCTCTGACCATAGTCTCTCGGGTTTTGGAACAGCTGCCTAGAGTCTGTTTCATGGATGAACCACACGTGGTTTAGGCTGTTTTAAAAGTTTGTGCTGCTAGAGTCACAGATGCTGGCCTGACCATCCTCATTGGTGGGGCCTGTGGACAGACCTGCGGAGCGGCTGCTGAGCTGTGACAGCGGAGCTGCCTGGCCCAGCTGAGCAGCACACAGTAGCAGGAGGGCCAGGAAAGCCAGGAGTAAGACACCCTAAGGAAGAGAGACTAGGGAATAATCTCGAGATGATCAAAGGATATATTTTGAGAAACAGCAAATGGCTTAAGCTTTATTTCTGCTGGGACAGGAGGAAAAGTCACCAGTGCAGCTAGAGGATTTAGCCATGCCCCTTGGGTTCCTGCATGAGAAGCTCTGTAGTCTCCTTCTCTGGGAGAATTCAAGGGAAGGGAGCTGCCTCTTTAGCAGTTGGTGGACATGGGCAGCGCGGGAAGCAGAGCCCCCTTGCATGGGTCATAGGTCAGGTGGATCTGACGCAGAAGTGTGCAGTATCGCTGTGTAGACGTGGGGCCCAGAGGCCCAGGCTCAGTCGAGACCCACCATGGGCCTGCCACTCAGAAGAGGGATCGCAGTGTTGATGGAGAAATGGCATGGAAGAGAAGGGAGGAAAACATCCTGTTAGACTCTGGGCTTTCAGAGCCCCACCTAGGGGGTTGCTTCCCTCTGGGGAGCTTTTCTATAAGGAAGATATAGACAAACCCCAGGAATGGAGACCAGGTCAAATGTGGACCCTGTGAGGAATGGTTGAATGCACTGGGGTTATTTACTGTGAAGTTCAGAGGTGGGGAGGGGTTATAAAGACTGCCTTAAGAGTTGATGGGTTTGTTGTCCGTGGTTCTGTCTGGGAGCACTAGGTCTGATCAAATGGAGAGAGATTGCAGGGAGACAAGGCAGCTCAGTGAAGTACTTTCTGACACTCAGAGCTGCCCTGGTGGGTGAGCGCCCATCCCTGGAAGTATGCAGATTGAGGCTGGAGAGTCATTTGGCAAGATGCTGTAAGAGGGATCTGTCATCACAAGCAGGGGCAGAGGTCTGGACTAGCTAAAGGCTCTCTTTGTGCCCCTCTTGCTCATTTCCAACCAAAAAAGGACCATACTCACCCTCCCTTGACCATGGCATTTCACCGCAGTGAGAACACAGAGGGATTGGCCATCCCAGGGGGACAGAAGACAGAAGCTGGTCAGGTGGGGAGAATAAGAGGAGCCCCCAACCACAGGGACTGAGTGGGCCACGCTGTGTTCCAGGTTCTTCGTGTGGAAGTTTGTGACTGCACTGTGTGTGATAGACATCCAGAATGACAGCTACTCCTGGCCCCTGCTTGTGTACATGAGCACCAGCTGCGTGTACCCCCTTGCATCCAGCTGTGCACACACCTTCAGCTCAATGTCCAAGAATGCCCGACACATCTGCTACTTCCTGGACTATGGCGCTGTCAACCTCTTCAGCCTGGGTATGTGAGGCCTTGCTCTCGACTTTCCTTGGCTGGGCCTATGGGCTGGGGTCACCATAAGGCTCTGACGGGTGTGCAGAAGAGCAGTGCCCCATCACGGTGCCCAATTAGTGTTTTATAAGTAACTCATCCGGAGGTGTGCTCACAATGCTTAACAGCTAGTTCTCTGGGGACAGAAGCCCTGATTTGTGGTATAAATACTGCCACATGTGAGACTTCAAGCCACCGTCATGATATCACTAAACATGGGTGGGGAGTATGGATACACAGCGGCACCCCACAACGTCCTCCTTCCTCTATACTAACACAGTGATGGATTAATTCAAATTGCAAGTTCATGCCATTTGATTTTTAATAATGGCTGTCTAACAGCTGGCTCCCAAGTTCTCTGAAACTAAATGTGCTCTCAGAGGCCCAGGTGAGCGGACCTCACACAGCAGTGCTGGTCTTGGTTGTGCCTGGCAGAGAGGTGGGGTGGTCCCAAACCCCATCTGTCCAGAGGCTTCCAGGAGGAAGTGGTTTTCTCAAACTGCCACAGAAACAGAGCAGAGAACCCAAAGTGAGTAACGTTGAGTGTTGACAGTCCTACCTTCTTGTGTTTTCTCTTAACTGTGATGTTACCTCCTGTTGTCTCCTGTCCTCTCCCCGACTGTGGGCATCCATCTGTCCCCTCACTTCCCTCTAGCCTCAGCCCCCTCCTGATCCTGATCTGGGGATGAAAGTAAAGGCAATGTCTTATCTTCCCCAAGAGGGGGTCCATGAGGAGCCCACCTCTATTCCATTTCCTCCTTCTTCACAAGTTACACGTAACACACACATAGACACACGTAGACACAGACACATACCACATATACACACATAATGCACACATACGCACATACTCATATACACATATGCGTGCACATACACAGTTTTTACTGCCTTACCTGGCACTCCTCAGTGCTCTGCTGTCCAGCCCCCACCATTCACTGGCTGCTGGGGCCCGGCCTCCTCCTGGCTCTGGATTCGTGCAGCTCTGTGGATTCTTTCTTCAGCCTTTGATCCAGGGGCCCCCTGTGCTCCTCATATCCCCCTCTTTCTGTGCCCCCCATTGCATCACACTCTCCCTTTTCTCCTCCTTTGCAGGTTTGCCCATCTCTGCTCTCCTCCATGTGTGGATGAGCTCAGAACGGTCCCTGGACCTCTGCTCTGGTGTGTCCCTGGGTGATCTCCTCTGTGCCCACACTGTCCCGTGATACCTCTGGGGGAGGTGCTGCCAACCCCCATCTCTAGCCGAAACTGCTTGCCTGAGGTCCTCCCCACATCGAGCCTGGCAGCTTCGACTGTCCACAGTCTCCACACCCTGGCTCTACGTTCGAAGTCTGAGTACTCCTCCGTCCCCCTCCCTCTTGCTCCAGCCCATCCTACTTCTACCATGCTCTCTCATCAGTCAGCATGTTCGGTTGAGTCTCTTCTCCGTATTTTTCAAATCGGCCCTGCCCCACTGGCTTGGCCCAGCCCCTCACGCCTCTCCCCTACACGTTACAACAATCTTCCCTCTGCCCCCTCCAATGGGATTTCCACCCAGCTCTCCTGGGAAGGTTTCTACAGCACCTTCCGACCAATTGCCTAGGATGAAGTCCAAACTCCTCAGCTCAGGAGCTTCCACAGCCCTTGATCGCCTGCCCAGATTCACTGTGATAGGAATAAGCCTATTGGGGTGATCAGTACAAGGCGGACTCCAAACTGAGCACCTGACACACATCACCAAGGGGTGGCATAACGTGGTGCTTGGTGGCCCTGCTGCCACCAACACCCTCAAGTTATATGCTATTGGGCAAAGTTCTTCAGCCCTTCCACCTCAATTCTCTCATGCATGAAGTTGGCAAAATATCTTCCTCGTGGGACTGTTGTGAAGATTAAATGCATTTTGGAAGTGAAGTCCTTTGGTCATTGCCCGGCACTTAGGAAGCATGGGAGAGCAGCCTTTACCACGATGATCTAATTACCCTGCCATTAGTCCCCTGCAGTGGGGAGCAGCATTATGCCCACAATGTAGGTGAAATAATAAGGCACAGTGAATGTCAGTGACCCAGGTCGCACAGTTTGTCAGTGGCAGAGCCAGTGCCCCAGGACTGGACCCACTTCCATGCGACTCTGGTCCCCAGCCTTGGTGGTCCCTGCATCTCTGCTCCTCACTGGAAACAGCCCCCTGAGGACAGATATGTACATTTCACATTTGACTTTCCAATGCCTGATGTGGGATGTTCAGTAAACAGGAAAGGAAGGAAAGTCTAGTGGTTGAGAGAGCCCGTGGGTTCCTCTGGGACACCCAGCGCACATCTGCAGTTGCCTCTCCTCTCCACTCCCCTCGGACCCTGTGGAAACCCTCGGTCCCTGGAAGGTGACTAGGTTCCAGCTTTCCCCTGATTCCAGGTGAGGGGGTGGCAGGAGGACTACTAGTGGTCAACGGGGCTGACATGGTATAGCCACGCACTAGGGGTGGTCTCCCCAGCCATTCACAGGGCCAGGGAATGGCCTCTTGCCCAAGGCTGATTTTTTCTCCCCAGGTTCAGCCATTGCCTACTGTGCCTATTCGTTCCCTGACACACTGCTGTGCACCTCCTTCCATGACTACTACCTGATCCTGGCTGTGCTGAACACCATCATCAGCACCGGCCTCTCCTGCTACTCCAGGTACCTGGCCACCAGGCCTCAGATGGGGTGGGGAGGGACCTCATGTGCATCTCCATGGCCCGTGGGAGGGGACAGTGCAAGAGGCACTTGGAAGCCTGGGCCTCAGTTCCATGTGGACCTCCCGCAACTGGGCAAGACCAGCTTCCTGGGCATACAACCTGTGCAGTTGCTCAGTGTGCCATGGTCCAGAGGACGCCACGCTTGGTTTAATGGCCTGCTATTGCCATCCTGAAATTCTTAATGATTTTTTAACAAGGGGGTCCTACGCTCTCACTTTGCACTGTAACCTGCAAATTATATAGCTGGTCGTGTTACTGGACAGTTATTTATCCTCCTTGACCCTCAGTTTGCTCATCTATATAATGGGGCCAGCACCTACGTTGTGAGAGGGATATAAGGATTACAGGTGTTGAAAGTATGTACCCAGAACCCCTAGCATAAGCATGGCCCAGAGGAGCACCTCATGGATGGGCAGTCTGCTACTCACGAATAGCAGAATATCTACCTCTAGATATGTGTGACGGCTGACAGATGACATTGCCCAGGGGAAGCCCTATGGCCATGAGTCACACCCAGCTCACTCACTCTAATTCTCTCCATCCTCCCCCCGACCCCCCACGCAAGAAAGCTCATTGGAATGTGAGCCAGAGACATTGCTTTGAGGGTAACTACTCTAGTTTATTTAGCTCTCTGTGAAAGTGACTACCCCAAAGCTCCAATTCCCCGAATTACTTAGGAAACCTCTCAAATGGTGGTGTCAGAGTAGTAACTCTTCTAGAAGGCGGTGGGGTGCTGCTGGTTGGTTCAGTGGCGCCAAGGTGGGCTAACAGGTCTCACCTATTGTCAGTCCCCTCTGCGGTGATCCCAGTGAGCCAGTTTGAGTCTCCCTGTTAAACTGCCTCAAAGAATTGCTGTCACCTACAGCTGTGCACTCCCCCACCCACCCCAAGCAGGAGAAAACGGGGAGGGAGAGGCGGGATTTTGACTCTAGCTTTCTTTGGGTGACATAGGCTTCACAGGACAGGAGAGAAGTTTTGCAAACCTGACAAACTGGTTTTCTTTAAGAATAGAGAGGTAGATTCTTAAACCAGCATCAGGAATACCTGCCTTAACTGGCTCTCCACTTAACCTGTCCTAGGACAGGTTGGAGCGTGCAGTTGCTTTCCACGGCGTGAGTCTCGTTTCTAGGCACAATCTCAACACCGGATTTTGTGTTACTTCGTCCTATGCAAAGGCTTGGGCATAGGAGTTGAGGGTCAACTCTCTTCCCTCTTCTTGAAATCACAGAGCTCTCCTAGAGCTGTGAGGAGACAGGGTCTGCCCACAGAGTCAGAAATATGTTTAGATGTCATGGGGTGATTGTTTCCTTCCTTATCCCCCATTCCTCAAGGACCCTGGTGATGACAGGCCGTTTCGAAAGCACAGCCCCCATGCCAGTCTGGAGCTGGGAGGGCCGCAGAGGTGATGGAGAGAGGAGAAGGTCAGGTCCCTGCCTTGGGTGAGACAAGGAATAGCACACATAGAAAAGTAACAAGGATGCTCAAAACCACTTGAGAGGTGACACATGCCTGAGAGGCAGTTGCTTGGGTGCCTAGGCTCACCGATGGCCTGGTCCAGGGACCTGGACACCCCTAGACCTGGTCCTGGTCCTGGAACAAGCCCCGGTCCTGTCTGATTAGCTCCCGCAGGGCCATGCAACCCTGGTGTTTGGAATTTAGGATCAGAGGGCAGCAAGCACTGTGGGCTGAGGGGGGCTGGGAAGGCTTTGTGGGTGTGGGAGGAACAGTCCCAGAGTTCAGGATCCAGGACTGCCTTCCTGCAATCCTGGACCCCCAATGCAAATTCTTGGACAATTTGCTGTTCTGTTGTTGTTGTTGTTGTTGTTGTTGTTGTTGTTGTTATTGTAAGCTTTCTGAATTACCTGTAAGCCACCAGGGTAGACTGTTTCCTTCTAGCCAGGAATATACCCCCCACCCCTGCCCTCGATTGTTCAGATGCAATTAGTGGGTCTTTTGCACGTGGCAAGCCTGGTACCTTTGGACAGATTTGTTTGGCAGGGCAGGTTGGCTAGGAATCACTTGAATGCCTGTGTTTGGGGGCTTTTCCTTTATCAATGAAATGGATTACTTCTGTTTATTTAAGGGCACATCTGTGACTATTCCATCCACCCATCTGTCCAAGCCATCCACCCATCTATCTAGTTGTCCAACCATCCATCCATCTATCCAACCATCCACCCATCTGTCCAACCATCTACCCATTTGTCCAAACCATCCACCCATCTGTCCACCTACCTACTCACCTCTCCATCCTTCCATCTGTCCATCCATCTAGCCAACCACTCAGCATGTCTTATATGCCTGCCATGTGCCAGCATCATATGAAGATCTGGGAATACCAGTAGAAGTGAGGCAGAGTCCTTGCCCTCGGAGAACACCCAGTGCCTTAGAAGAGGCAGACTGTAGACCCCCTGGGGAAATGGCCTTTAAAGTGCAGCCTTACAGAATGTAACATAAACAAATGATAATACAAAATGACACCTGTGTGAGTACCCAGGGTTCTGCAAAGTGGCATTAGGACTGAGTACTGAGGGAGGGCAAACACTTCAGCTGGGGAGGAGAGAAGAACCTTTGGACAGAACAAACAGCCTGGACAAGGGTGGGGGGCCACAGAGGATGGCACTGGGTTGAGAGGCAGCAGGGAGCTTCAGGGTTGCCAGAGCCCACGCGGCCGGAAGGGAATGGACAGTGAGAGAAGGGTCCCAGGGGTGGCTGGCACTTTGAAGTGCCCCTATGCCCTACCAGGTACTGGCCCTATGCTCCTGACGGACAGTGGTGTCTCTGAAAAGATAGTTCCTTGGACTTGGCTTCCATGCCCCGAGGGGCTTCAGGGGTGGCAGCCACCACCGGTGAGGGGCTGTGCTGGAACTGAAGGGGAGAGAGGGGACAAACTCCCATTCTCAGAGCCAGAGGAGGAATGGGATGTCCTATTATGGAGGTCCCTTAGGTTTCCTCCTCCCCGTGTCCTCTTCCTTCCCATGTCGGTGGCCTCTCTGCTCTTACAAGGCCAGTCCTCTTTGTTTTCATTCCCTGTCTTCATTGTCTTCCATGTTTGAGGAGTGGAAAGAACACCACAGGCTGAGAGTGATTCTGGCCCTGATTAACTAGAGGCAAGTCGAGGGGAGGGCGAGGCCGTCTTCCTGACTTTATAGCCATGCTGTGAGGCCAGCCACTGCCCGCCTGGGCAGCAGCATCCACACCCGACACAAGGGCATCTGAAAAGATGTCCTCTGGGTTCTTGCTGCCCTGGGCCTTCTGCAATGCCAGTGCCTTTTCTGAGATTTCTCTCCTGTCTCTCCCTCCTGCTCCCTCAGCCCATAGTTTGGGCAGGAGTGGACGCAAAAATCCAACCACCTTCCCCTTCCCTGAGCTCAGCAGGACACTGTGAGGCTCATTAGTAGCTTTTCACTTAGTCACAGGCTTACCAGAATGGCATAGTCTAAACAGCTTTCAGCCCATCACGGTACACATCCTGAGGATAAGTCACCGCACACCGAACTAACTGTGGGTGCCCCTGGCTGGGTGTTTGGTCCTCGTGACCATGGACGTTAGTTCAAATGAACATGTTCCAGAAAACTGCTTTCTGGTTCTTAGCATTTGAGAAGGGGAATGAGAGGATGGGTGACTTCTCTGTGATTCTCAGACCAGGAGATGGGGTGGGGAGGGTGATGGGGACTCATGCCTGCTGACCACCCAAGAGCCCACGAAGGTGTCACTCCCTTAGGAACAGTGTTTTCTGTGCATCACAAGTCACCGTAGGGACTTTCCTGGTTACCCATCCAAAGCATCCACCATTGGGGCTTTTTTTGTCTTGTTTTGTTTTGACAAATATTTGCTCAGTGTGATGCCTTGGGGTCAGTGCTGTAAGGGACAGACAGCGATGGTCATCCCTGGGAGAGCCACACCATGGCAGTGGTGCTGTGGCGGGTCAGAGCAGCGTGGAGGCCTGGAAGGAGGTGTGGAGGTCAGAGCTGGAAACCTGAGGCTCAGCAGATAGTGGTTCTCAAGATATATTGGAGGTCAAAGGGCTCAGCCAGCTGACAAGATGCTGACAAGATGCCCTGCAGTGTGGCTCAGACAATACAACACCGTAACCACACGTATGTGCACGCACGCGAGCGCGCGCACACACACACACACACACACACACCCCACTCTCAGTATTAGAATGGTGTTTTCAACAGCCCACTAGTTTTAAGCACTAACTTCAGAATTTGCCAGCAAAGCCTCCCAGCTTTGTTGCAACAAGAATGATCAGGTTTTAAAACAAACTGGTACCGTGTTGACCCTCTCTGGATGGAGGCTTCTCCCGAAATCTGGTGTCTCCTGGTCCTAAGCAGAGAAGAGAAGGCCTGACTCCCTGTAGATTGGTCCTCAACCCTCTGGTGCAGGGACCGCTTTACCAGGCGGGGCATTGAGGCCGGGAGGGCTTTGCAGGATTCACCGCAGAATCTCTGACTGTGGCGACACCCTGTGGCCTGGCCTGGAATTGCGCCTTGGTAGCAGGAGGCCCCTCTGTGGCTGCTGGTCTTTCTGCCTTTTATTCTCTGTTGCTGTCTCTCTTCTGTTCTGCTTTTTCTTTTTTTTTCCCCTGTAGACTCAGCATTGCAGTCGGAGTGGCTGATTCATTTGCCCCTGGGAAAGCACTTTATCAGGCTGGGTGAAATGTTGTCTCAAGTCACAGGAAATTCATGCTTTGGGAGATGGCCCTCGCCAGCCAGAGCCAGCTTTCTTCCTGTGTAAGTGGCCACAGAAGGAGCATGCTTTCACAGGGAGACTTAACCCAGAAAAGGCAGGGGGTGGCCGTTCGTGGGGAAGGAGGGAGCGGGCTTGCTGTAGTCGACTGGGCCTGCCAGGGGAGACAGGAGGCTGTGGAGACCTGCCCTGGTTCTTGGGGCAGCAGGGCCTAGGAAGGACAAGCAAAGGCTGGGTTGTGGTCCGAGGCCTGCTGGAGGGTGAGGGTGTGGAATGGGAGCCAGACAGCCCTGGATTTAAATCCTTGCTTTGCCTCTTATTAGTCATCTGATGTTAGATAAATCACCCAGCACCTGTCTGTTCCCTCCTGTTCTGTTTTCTGGTACAATGTGGCCACAAGATGGGGAAGGAGAGAGAATGGGTCCCATGACATACCTTGTTGTAAAAGCTGCCATTTAGTAAGCGTTACTCTGTGCTGTGCACAGTTATAAGCTCCTTGTGAGTATCATTTCCTTAAGTCTTTGCAGCAAGCCCAGGAGGGGATACAGTTGTTGTGTCTGTGTTACACACAAGGATTCTGAAGTGCATTAAGGTTATATGACCTGTAGCTCCACAGTCACAAAGGGCAGAGGCAGGATTCGAACCCAGGCTGTCCTGGGTCATCATGGCACTGTGCTACTTCACCTGCCCCAGGTTTTGTGGTTTACTCCAAGACTGTGGTTCTTGTTGGGGAGGATGATGAACTGAGAGGTCCCTTATGTCTCTTCCTCCTCTTTGAGCTTCTTTCTTCTCCACCTCATACTACCACGTGCTTCTCTGATTTATGGGCAGAGTCAGGAAAGAAGGACAGACATGCTGGTGGGCTTGAGTGAAGTTGGGGCTAGTCCCTGGAGTCTGTGGGGCTTCTCTGGTCCCATAGGGCCGGCTGCCTCTTACCCCAGAACAGAGATCCCCATGCTTGGCTGCCCTGAAGGCTGGACAGAACACGGCCTGGTGGACTGTGTCCTCCGCCCAGGACCTCATACCTGCTTCTGAGATGGGTATGGGGGGCCCAGACCTAAGCAAACCCAGCTCCAGCCCTTGAGGAAGTTGCCAATCACCCAGGAGGCAGGTGTGGGAGTCTCTGCCATGTCCCTCACCCAAGGATATGGGCAGCAATAGGGGTTCTGGTCACGTGCCTCGTAGGGCACATGGCCAGGGAAATAGGGGCTGGGCTAGGGGGAGTAGCGGACCGTGTCTGGGGAAGAAGGTACATGCTTCTGGGCTGGCATAGGGGTTCTGGGGAACAGAGGTGAGGCATGGTGTTGAGACATAGATCCCGTCTCCTCAGGAGAACATGACGACCAGCGGAACTGTGGGGAAGGCCGAGAGGGCCCGAGGGCTTCCGTTGTCCTCCAGGGCACACCAGAACAGACACCTGTGAGCCTTTTGGTGCTGGCTCTGCATGCCACCTGTGCAGCCCTGTGGGCACCGAGGGGTCCCCAGCTCTCCACGGCGCACTGTGGCACTGAAGGGGGTACCTGCTCCACCACCTTTCCCAGGTGCATGAGCACCTTTACCTGGGCGCCAGTGGCTCTGTGTGGACATTCTCCTTGCCCCTGCCATGTCCTTGCTACCATCTGTGCTGCCTCTGTCCCCCAACGCTCAGCTGCCAACCCCTCCCTAGGCCAGACCCAAGCCAGCCAAGCCCTGTCACGTTTCTCCTGCGGGACCTGCCTGTCTGCAACAATCAGCACAACACGTATTAATGGCAACCTCACTTGTCTTTGGGTTGGAGGCAGGTAGGGGTGGTGGTAAGGAGAGGAGGAAAGGCCACATTGACTCAGTTTCCCTGGGTCAATAGTATCCCTGTGTATGGTATTAAATAGTCTAGAACTTCCTCAGAGTAATTCAACACCTAATTGAAGCAAGGTTTCTGCATAGTAATCACCAGAGTGGCTCTGATTAATTAGGCGTCTCAACCTTCACAGATGGGCTCACCTCAGGGCCCTGGGCCCTGCGGCTACCCACGCCCACATGGCTCCTTGGCCTGGTGGTCGCTGCTCTTCCAGAAGTCTCTTTGGCAGTTAGATGGCTTGGTGCTCCTCCCCGGTGTCGTCTGGACACCGTGGCTTCTCACGGTCCCAGGAGATAGTCTCCTGAGATCTTGTCACTTCTGCAGTTGAGCCAGTCCCGTGGGAGGTGGGAGGAAGGAGGAAGGAAAGGCTGGTGGAGAAGCTGCTGGAGGAGGTTGTGCAGAAATGCTCACCTCCCATTGGCAGTTTGCCCTGGGTGGTTTTTCATACGCACGTGTGTGTAATTTACTGACACTCCTCTCATTCCCATTTCTCCCCCGCCCTCTTGTCCCGATTTAGGTTTCTGGAACTCCGGAAGCCCAGGCTCTGCAAGATACTACGTGTCCTTGCATTTGCTTATCCCTACACCTGGGACTCCCTCCCCATCTTCTACAGGGTAAGGGCTCTGCTCCGTCTCCTCTGCCGACAGCAAAAGCAGGGGGTCATTTTCTTCCTGAGCTGGTCACTGTGGAGACCCAGCTGCTTCCATGCTGGCACTTGCAGAGTAGTTAGGAGATAGTGTGATACAGAGACCATGAGGAACCACGGGAGCTCTGCCAGCCACCACTGCTGTGGGGCTCAGGAGCAGGGGCCTGGGAGGGGAGGCCGCCGGGGTCTCGGAGAGTGACTGGGACAACAGGCTCTGAAGACAGATCTCTAGTGTTTACTCATTGGAACCCTTGGGCGGGTTATCTGTCACCTCTGTGCCTTGATTTCCCATCTATAAAGTGAACATGGTAATACGTCCTCCTATCCTGCTGTGGAAGGGTTGCATGAGATGGCGGCGAGAGTCCAAAATAAAAGCATTCTTATTTATTATCATCAATTCACATATTATTAGTAGTGATGGGGAAAGAATGAATGAAGGTCTTCAAGCAAAGAGGGAAATCAGATGAAGAACACAAAATGAGAGGGTGTAAGAGGAAAGGATGGTAGTAAGGAAGTCCACGCACTCTTAGATCCTGAATTCAAATCCCAATCCCACTGCTCATTGGCTGTGTGACCTCAGTTTACTCATTTGTAAATGGGACTAACGTCCCTTCCTTCACAGGAGGGTAGAGGGGATTAATCAAAACAATAGAGCTACAGGGCTCAACAGATGCCTGGCACGTGGTCAGAGCCCAGTGAGTGGCGGTTCCCTCCCAGTGGCAGCCTGTGGGCCTGCCCTCCTGACGGCAGTGCCCAGGAGCAGAGGGGAGGGGCAGAGCTGGCTCCCGTAGCTGCAGCCATGACCACGTGCTCTGTGCTTTGCCTGTGTGGGCCTGGGGGAGACCGAGAGATGGGGGTGCAGCCCATTCCGCGCCCCCTACCCAACTCCTCCTTTGAGGACACAGATATCGCACAGGAAACTAGCTAGAGCAGACAGACCAAGCTGGCTGCACATGCCACCAAGGCACACAGCTCAGGTTCTGTGTTATTACGAGCACCATGGGCTCCTGGCACGGCTGCAGAGGGCGTGGGAGGGAGGGCTAACCCTAATACATAGGAGATAGAAATGGATGCTAGAATCAGCCTGCCTAGATCCAGATCCTGACTTCACTTCTCATCAGTGGTTTGGGAGTTGCCTTCTGGCCCAGCTTCCTCATCTGCAAAAGGAGGAAAGAGAATCTGCCGTATGGCAGTTGTTGAGATGCCCACGAAATGACTCAGGTGAAAGGCCTGGCCTTGTGCCCTCTGAATGCAGCGGCTGCTGTTATTGTTTCACAAAAACTGTACTTAACTCTGAAACAGTATCATGGCTGTTAGTGATTTTTTTTTTTTTTTAATTTTATTGTTGTTGTATTACATCCATCCCCTTTTTGGTCCCCTCTGTCCCCCTCCCCACCCACCCACTCCCCCCAAAGTCAATCCCACCTGTTGTCCATGTCCATGGTTCCTTTATACTAGGTTCTTGTGGTAGTGATATTTTTTGATGACTCAGAAGGCCTTCGAGGAATTGCCAAACCTTGAAGCCTTAATTAAGGGTGTCCGTTCAGGGGATGCGCCTATTATAAGTGAGTTCAAATGGGAAATGATTACTTTTTTTTAATTTGTTTTTTAATCCTCACCTGGAGATCTATTTATTTTAGAGAGAGAGGAAGGGGAATGGGACAGAGGGAGAAACATGATGTGAGAGAGAAACGTCGATTAGTTGCCTCCCAGACACACACAACCTGGGATCGAACGCACATTTTGGTGTATGACGGCACTCCGACCAACTGAGCCGCCTGGCTGGGGCTGAAATGATTAGTTCTTGCTAGACTTACACATTGCCTCTGGGGAAAAAAATTGGAATGTATCTAACGGGGTTTTCATTTCCTTTCCTCTTTTCTTTTGTTTTCCTTTGTTTCCTTCCTTTTTTTTTTTTTTTTGTAATTAACCTAAAAGGTTCTCATGAGCATTTGAGGGATTAAAATACAATTGCCATTGACTTTGGCGGGAGTGGGTGGGTGGGGAGGGGGACAGAGGAGAGCAAAAAGGGGATGGATGTAATACAACAACGATAAAATTTAAAAAAAATACAATTGCCTTGGAATCTCAGTTGATCCCTATCAGAAAAGGAGTTCTGCTCACACAGTCCCTGAGAGCTCCCCTTCCAAGCCACAGCCCTGCAGGGAGGCGGGGGTCCTGGCCTGCGGAGTCCACACGTGTGTGCCAAGGTGTCTGCAGGGGATGACAAGGAAGGGGACTCCTCTTGAGACCTGCTGTTTCTTTTTAATACCCGCAGCTATTCCTGTTCCCAGGGGAGAGTGCACAGAATGAAGCTACCCTGTACCACCAAAAGCACGTGGCCATGACTCTCCTGGCCTCTTTCTTTTACTCCGCACACCTGCCAGAGCGCCTGGCCCCCGGATGCTTTGACTATATTGGTGAGTGTGCGGTGACTGTTGCCAGTGGCCACCAGCCCGGGGTGGGCTCCATCTCTGACACCACGGGTGCAGCTGGAGAGGGGAAGCTGGGGCCAGGAGGGAAGCAGTTCTTCAGGAAGTTGTCCAGGTATAGACCAAGGTGTGAAATTGTGAGTTCACAGCATCCAGAATGTGCATAACCAGCAAATGGCCAGGGAGGATGGGAGAGCAGATGCATGTAAGACTCTAAAGCATTCCTATGGCATATAGGACCAGGGGAATCCTTTTACTACCTAGAACAGGAAATCCAATTATTAAATGACCATCGAGGGCACCCCTGGAGAAGAGGAAAGACAGATACACATGGTTCTGAGGGTACCAGACATCTTGCAGGACTCTGCCAAGGGGAATGTGTCTGCTTTGTGTTCAGGTGGGTGTGATGGGTCCAGGAGTCAGGGTAGAGCAGTGGTTCTCAGTTATGGTTCCCAGACCAGCAGTTTCAGCATCACCTGGGAACAAGCAGTTTTTTGGGCCCTACACCAGACCTCTCAAACCAGAAACTTGGGCAGGCGGGGACCCTTTGCTCACTCAGAGGCTATGTGATTCCCTTGTGAACCCAAGCTCTCTGAAGTTAAAGAGGTGCTGTGGTGGTGAGGAGGTGGAGACCCACAGGGTTTACACCTGTCGGCAGAGTTCCTCCCTTGTCAACAAAATGTGACACCCCCACCTTGGCTCTGGGCTGGCTGAGGAGGCCCGTGGGTCACTTCTGATGTGTTGGGAAGAAAGCTCCTTTGATAAGCTTTCATGGGGATCCACGTGGTGGGCAGAAACCTTGCTTCTTTCCAAGCCCATTTTGTGTATAATTTTCCATCCTCTCCCACCTAAGGCGTCTGGCCAGATCTGCTTTGTTCATCCTGATTAGAGTTTTAGCTCCTTTACCTGTCCTCTCCTGCTGGAGGGATTGCAACAAGCAAAATGCTTAGTGGGCAGATTTCAGAAAAGAAGGGAGACAAGAGGGCTAGGGGTACCTGCCCATAGGAACCCACTAACCATACCCACCTCCCCAGCCCCAGCTGGATGAAACAGAGGGAACAGTGTATGAAGTCTGGGGTCTGCAGGAAAAAATAGCCCTGGGCCTTATTTAGCCAGTTCTCTGGCTAATAACTTTTTATTTTTTCACCTCTATCCTGTCCGCTTGGGCCTAGGGGTACAGAGCAGGGAAACATCCCTACGGGGAGAAATTTTGCCCGGCAGCAGTTAATGGCAGATCATTACATCGCTGAGGCTGCTGCATGTGGGCCTCCAGCTCCACCAGGCAGAGGGGGAAGTGCCGGGCCAGCTTGGCTAGTGTTGGCCCACAGGAAGTTCCTCCCTATTCCTGCCAGGCAGGATCGCTGAAACCACCCTTCCCACTGCAGCTGCCATTCAACCATGTCCAGGGCTCAGACCTCTTCTGTCTTTTCATGTCCTATCCTAACGGAGACAGGTCTGACCTCCCCTGGTGAGCACGGCTAGTCACCTCTCTCTCTGCCTGGCCCTGTGTTCTTGGACAGCATGGCTCTCTGCTGGACAAGCAGCCACTTTGCTGCATCACCCACAGATTCTGGGAACTGTACCCAAAGTATAGTGAGCGAGGCAGGGGCGGTACCTTGCTTTATACACACCTCCTAGGCAGGGGATGCTCCCTGCCGTAAGGAACTCGTCGACCCCCAGTTGCACTCTCATCTCCAACTCCGCTTCTGCCCAGCTGGGCAGGGGGCCAGGCTGGACCCTTCCTGGGCTAAGTCCTGGAGCACAGCACTGAACCCTCCTTTTTCCTTTGACTAAAGGAAAATCTTTATTTAACATCTGTGTTGAACTTGTCTGCTGAGGCCGCCGTAACAACGGAAGTTTGTTTCCTCCCAGTTCTGGAGGTCAGAAGTCTCAGATCCTGGTGTCAGCAAGCAGGGCTGGTTTCTCCTGAGTCTTCTCCTCAGCCGGTAGCCACGGTCCCCACCTCTCATCACGTGGTCCTCCCTCTCTGTTCATGCATGTCCACGTGCCAGTCTCCTGCTCTTGCCTATAAGGACACCGGTTATAGTGGGCCCTGCCCTAGTGACTTCATTTTAACTTAATTATCTCTAAAAGGACCATTTCCAAGTATGGTCATATTCTGAGGTACTGGAGGTTAGGACTTCACTGTAAGAATTTGGGAGAGGAAGACATCGTTCAGCCCGTGACACATGTGGCCGTCCCATCTTACTCCTGGTCTCTGGAGGCTGCCTCCCAAAGCAGCCCCAGCCGTGGCAATGGACTCCACCAGCCAGCGGATTCGTGTGTCTCTGCCCATTTGCAGCACCCTTCTACTGAGACCCCACTCTGTGAATGCATTCCAGTGAGCTGGGTCCTGCAAGTCAAGGGGAGGAAGAGCTCCTGGTCATGTCTGGGATTAACCAGCAGTAGGAAGGGGATGGGCCACCTCATAAGTGGCCAGTGGAGACTTTGGTGGCTCCTCCTTGGGCCACTGATGTCAGAATCTGAGCTCATTAGTACTGGCTTTTGCAGGATGGCCTTTGGCAGAGCAGATGCCTAACTTACTCACATGAAAAACAGGACTGGTGAATTTGGTTGGCTCTGATGGCCTTTTTATTTTAGAAATAAGTTTATTGGAGCCTACATATCAACATCATTCCCTAATTTCAAGTTTACAGTTTAATGGTTCTTTTAGTATGTTTACCAAGCTGTACAACCATCACCATAATAAATGAGGTTCAGGACATTGTTATCACCCTGGTAAGACCCCCCTCATATCCATGTGCTCTTCATCCCCACCCCCACCCCCTGCCTGCAGGGGCAACAACTAATGTAGATTTTATATCTATAGATTTGTCTTTTCTGGACAAGTGATATGAACAGAATTATACAGTGTGTGTCTCATGTGTCTGGCTTCTTTCACTCAACATGATGGTTTTAGCATACATGCCATAGCATGTATCATTAGTCATTCCTTTTTTTTATTTTTTGTTTTATTTTTTATTTTATTTTATTGTTGTTGTATTACACCCATCCCCTTTTTGCTCCCCTCTGTCCCCGCTCCCCACCCACCCTTTTTTTATTGCTGATCTTGGTGGCCTTTTGTATTCTTGCTGTAGGTCATAGTCACCAGCTGTTCCATGTGTGTGTGATCCTGGCTACGCACATGCAGATGGAAGCCATTCTTCTGGACAAGACTCTGAGGAAGGAATGGCTCCTGGCCAGCTCCGGGGCCCTGTCTTTTCCTCAGTTAGCGGGAGCCATGCTTCTGTGCCTCGTCTTCAGCCTCAGCAACATAATTTATTTCTCAGCTGTTCTGTATCGGATGCCTGAGCCAGAATCACATAAAAAAGAAACATGATTCAGACCCTAAGCTTTTTGTGCCAGATGTCAACATTCAGCTACAACATCCTAAACACTATAACCAGTTGTATGGTACCAGTTTATGCTGGCCTAAGATATTCGTCATGATTGGTGTCTTGGCTTTTTTTTGGGGGGGTAGGTTTGTAGCAATAAGGTATTTAAGTGGAGAAATTTCTCCCAGTAGACACTGATTCTGTATGTGTGGCTTTAAAAGGGGAACATGGATTCAAGCAAGTCATTGTTCAGGCAGATCATTAATATCTCTTAAAGTGTTAAATGTTATTTAAAAGGAGTTTTATAATTCTATTTAAATAATTGGGTTGAGCATACTGCCTTTGTAGCTTTACTGTTAAACAGTTAGATGGAGCTTTATTACCCTTGTAGTATTACTTTTTAAAAATGAAACTTGCTTCATTTGATGAGTTTTGTGTAGCAAAACCAAGAGCTCCCACAGTGGGAGGAGAATAAGCCAAAAAGGTCAGGGGGAACCTGAAAAAGTGGGAAATGTGTCTGTGGGAGCCCTGGGGACTAGAAGGACATTCCGAATGAAGAGAACTGGTTTGAGGAAGGGAGTCTGCTTTCTTTTCCCACCTAATGAATGGCGTGACTAGAAAAGAGTCCCCTTTTTTTCCTCAGGTCTATTCTGCTTCAAAGTGCACATTCCCAAGTCAATGGATTTGCATTTTGGACCATTGATTTGGATTTTTCTTGAAAGTCCACACAGCCTGTGGCCGGTGCCATATGTTCTGTTTTGCTCTGGTTTCTTGTTGCCCGTTTGATGCTGCAAAGTATTATGCATCGTACATCATGGCAGTTGGCTGAGTTAATCCCGGGTGGCCCTGCTCATTGGTCGCCTTTTCAATGAATTATAGGACTGTACCGTATTTAGGGATATCATGCATTTGATGTTGCTTCCACACTTCAGGTATGCTGCGAGTTTTAGTGTTCAAGTGCAGAGGATGCTCAAGATCTTGCCAAAGGATGGGTCAAATGTGATTTTTCAAGCTTTCCTGAGAATCTGAAATACTTGGTGAGCTTGTGACAAACACAGATTCCCAGGGAAACAAGAAGATGCTGCTTTGCTGGTATAAAATGTAGGTTCCTCAGAGGGGATCTGTACCAGGAGCAAGTCCCCATGGGATTCTAATGCTGAAGGGCCAGAGGCCAAACCTGAAGAAATGCTGGTGTCAGGAATTCCAGAAGCCACTGGGCTTATCCCTTTTGTTTTCATGGATGTAATTTTTAGCAACTCACCACCTAAAAATGTGGTCCCTGCTTTCTACTCTGCATAGTACTAAAACATGGAGCATTTTCTCATCTGTTGCATTGCTAATTATAGTTCAGTATTTCATGATATTCTCAGAGTATACAGAAATGTTGACACAAAGTAGTTGTTAAAAGAGGCCTGCCAACCCCTGATCTGCACTTGTTAATGACTTAAAGCGCTGTCTACAATGCAGGAGCCTCTGTGCTAACTCAGGAACACCCCCAGGATTTAGACTACTGCCTTTGTGGTGAACCGGCCCCGGTTGAATGAACGGCCTTATAAATAGCTCATCATCCAATCCTCTGAGGACAAGTAACAATTAATATTGGATGAGAGTGGTCAAGAAATATGATTTCATTTGTTTTATTGTCTGTTTACTTCCTCTGGGGAAAGTGATAAAATTATATGATAAAGTTTTAGTATCAATACATTAATTGCAAACTATTATACATGACAAAATTTTTTTCAGTAACAACCTTAAGTCATTAGTGCAATTTTATTCCAGTGGGGTGAATGGGCTTCCCTTTCACCTTCTGTAATTTCAATTTCATAGTGAAAAAAATGAACATTTAAATATCCTATTTTAGTAATGCCAAAAAGATGAAGGCTTTCAAATTCTTTTGTTTATAACAGTAAGGTCATATTCTTCATTTAGCTGAGACATAATTGGAGGATAATGGGTGATTAATCTGAAGGGCTTGTAGATTATTTAATTTTTTTTGTTATGTTACATTTGTCAAGCCTAATGATGAGAACGAAATGTTAAATCAAAATAAGATGTAGTGTTTATAATGTTTTTATAAGTTTGGTAAACTTAGCTCCATTGTATATTTTTGGACAGTGTTACAAATTAAAATTTTATAACAATTTATAGTACACTGAATTAGAAGCTTCTAATGTGTAGTGAGAATGAGTTCATATATATAAATTATCATTAAGTATTAAATCTGATGTGGGTATAGTTTTGCCAAAGTCATACCAGAATGTCAAAAAGGTTGGCAGTGGGTCAGTTGAAGACCTCAGTGGGAAGATGCTTTTTAGTGTAGTTCTCACAAATATTTTAATGTCTCAGTTCACTTCATGAATGTGCCATCCTCCCATTGGTGTCAACTGCTCACCCTGGCACTGTCCCAAAAGGGATGATGTGGGGCCTGGCAAGTACACTCTTATGGGAATGTCCCTCTCCCCCCACCCCCCCAACCCCCGCTTGAGAAACATAACTCTAAATTTTACCAGACATTATAGTTGTGGTAAAACTTGAATGTGGTCATTCCGTTAACTGTACCTCCTTTAACTCATTGTAGAGTTTCATTTCCTATTGCTCAGTTTTTAGAGAGTAATGATCCATCTTTGTTGAAGAAATGCTTGTCATTGTTGATTAGAATTAGAAGTGGGAAGTTTAGCAACTTTTGAGTACAAAGTGAGTTAGATATTTGACCTGTTGCGATCTTTTTCAAAGAGCTTTTGTGCAATCTTGCTCATGAGAGGTTCTGAGGAAGGTGGGTGGAATTGAATGGTACTGTCGGATACGTTGGAGAACACTTCACTTGGATCTACTGTGTTCCAAATTTGTTTTGGCCATTATTCCTTTCTTATGTAAAACATTATACCCCTTTTGTATGAATGCGAACCTCTGGTTTTCTAGTCAACAGTCCATAGTGGATGACAGGCAAAGACCCATTTGCAAACTCAAGAGATGTTCTTTCAGTGTCTGGTTTCCTTAAACTGTGGGAGAAATAAATAGTTTATTTATTATAAAACAGTTGTCTTATTTTCCACTTGGTTTGGTTATATTTCATCTACCACTGCAAACATGTTGACTCACCTGTACATGTGTACATTGCTAAATCATTTGTTGGATATTCATTCATTGTCTGGTGTATATAGAGCAAACCTTGTCCTAGGAAGTGGGGACATAGGAGTGAACAACACCACCTACACCGTTCCTCCCTCACAGAGCTGATGTTCTGATCAGTCAGTCAGACAAGATAAATTCAGATCAAGGTAAGTGCTCTAAGGAAAATAAATCTACCCTGGCTGGTGCAGCTCAATGGATTGAGCACCAAATTGCAAACCAAAAGGGTTGCAGGCCAGGTCCCCCCGGGCTGGGAGCATGCAAGGGGCAGTCAGTGTTTCTCTTGCACATCAATGTTTCCCTCCCTCACCCCTCTCTAAAAAAACTAATACTTTTTTTTTTTTTTTTTTTTTTTAAGCCTGGTAAGGGATCAGGAGGGTGGGGTAGGGCAGGAGAGAGTAGATGGCCCCTCTGATAAGCTGACATTCGAAGAAAGACTTGATGGGTGAAAGGTGCCAGCCATTCGAGTGTCGGGGCAAGTGCAGGCACTGCAAAGGCCAGTAGGCACTGGTCCTATTGGAGGGTGGAAATCTGGCCACTGATTCCTGACCTGACACAACGCCAGAAGATGTCTGGATGACTTGACATTAGAAGAATGCTTGAATTTCTCCTGAATGTTCTTCCTGGAAGATTGCTAAGGGACTTTCCTATATAGCCCCTTAGTATTATGCGTCTGGCTGTTTCAACCCTGTAATAAATGCACTTCAGACAAAGAGAATTGTCACACCCTTTCAGCAACAGATTTCTCAAACTGGCTTAATTTTTGCAACCTCCAAGGCACAGAACAAAGGACCTCAAAGATAATTTAATCCAACCTTTCAAAAATGTATTTGAGGAAAAATGCACATGCTCGGGCCCAAATGACCAGATGAAGAATGCCCACAGGTTTAGGGAGAAGGGGGTTGGAGTTTTAAATTTTTGTCAAAGCCCCAGGTGGTTTTTAATATAAGGGAATTTAAGAAACACTGATGTAATCCAACCACCCTTTTTTTTTTTTTTTTTAACAATTTCAGACTTAGAAAAACATTGTCAAATAGAACAAAGAATTCCCCCTTTCAATATTTATATACAATAACTTGTCCTTTCAAAATTACCTATGTCTGGAAAAAAGCCTACTAATTAGAACTCAGTAGATGTTTCAAGATCTTTCTGCCTTGAGCTTGAGGGCATGTAGTAAATAGTGTTCATTATTTGGGTTAGGTTAGTTTTAACCCCCTTTCTGTGTATGTTATTAATTTGAAACATCGTTCAGATCATTTGTTTCTTGTATCAATTTTATAGTCATCCCTCCCAAGGTTGATTTTTTAAATTTATTTTCTTAGGATACAAAACATTGTCTTCCAATCAGTCATTTTATAAATGTCCTTCATCTCCTATAAATAGGAGATGAAGGTTCCAAGGCCACAGTGAACAGCAGGGCCAAGGACAGAACTCCCTCCCTTGGGTGTTGAATGTCCCAGCTCCCACAGTCTCCATTTTACCGCCTTCCCTCAAACACTTTGATAGGTTCTGGTCATTGGTGTTTATTCAGCCTATAACTGTACTTGCTTAGCTGGGTGCTTGGATTAATTATGGTTTCGAATTAATTATAGTGTTGATTACTCCAGTGATTTGCATAAGACCCTCCCAGTCCAGTCTGGCAGTTTCTTAACAATTTAAACTTAAAATGCCAGTACTCCCACCCAAGAGAAATGAAAGCACATGTCTACAATAAAGACATTTGTACAAGTAATTATACCAGTTTCATGCATAATCGCAAAAAAGTGGAGTTGCAATACAACTAGGTGCCTTCCTGGGGTGGCCTCTGAAGAGAGGGATTCAGTCATTCCTTCTGAACTCCAGGCGTTACCTACATTGTTGGGCACTGGGGGTGCAACAGTGCCATCTAGTGAGATTGCAGGGATAAACTGGAGAGGAGACAGTAATAAACGTTATAAATGGGGAAGTGAGGGCCAAAGCAAATCAGCAAGCGCAGTGACGGGGGAGTGTAGGGGACTGTTGGTGTAGAGTAGGGGGCAGCATCCAGATCTGCTGAGAACTGAGGATATGGAGACATTGTCAGAGGAAGGGAGGAGGGGAAGCTTGCCAGCAAGGGGGAATGGTGTGTGAGCCCAGTGTGTTCGTAGCACTAAAGGTCAACATGGCAGCGGGCATTGCGCAAGGGTTAATGATAGGTGATGAGCTTGAAGAGAAAGAGCCTTGGGGCCCTATTGAGGGTCTCGTGTTACAAGCACAGGAGCGACATGATCAGATCTGTGATTTATAGGTGAGCTGGCTGCAAAGAGAATCCTGGATTGGAAGGTGGAAGCAGGGACGCCTATTAGGATAATGCTGCAGTCACTGAGATGAGAGATGGTAGTAGCCAAGGGTAGAAGAGAAGCAAAGAGGTTTGAAGCCTATAGATAGAACTGTCAAGACTTGGTAATTGAATGTTGGGATAGAAGGGGAGGCAAAAGTCAAAGATACTACCTTGAACTCTGTTTTGGGTGGATAGGTGGATGGTGATGGGGAGCAGGTTCAGGGGAAGAGACTAGGATGTGTCAGGTGTGACGTGCTTGTGGGACACCCAAGTGGAGAATCCATAAGGTAACTGGAGATATGAGTCTGGAGCTCAGAAGAGCAAATGTGAATGGTATATGAAGCCATGAACATGGTTGGGAGCATCCAGGGAGAGGGCCTAGCTAATAACCAGGTGAAAACCCTAAGTCACAACATTTAAGGGAGGAAAAGAAGAAGAAGAAGAATGTGCAAATGAGGCTAAGAAAGGGGGAGTAGGAAGCTAGGAGGGAAAACAAAGGCATAGGAAGAAATGAATGAGAAATATTTTTTGGTGTTACTGAGAGGTCAAGAAAAGATAAGGGTGGGGAAAGGTCAATTAGATTTAGCAACAAGGAGGTGGTGATCTTTGTGAGAAGAGTTCCAACGGAGAGCCTGAAGCCAAAGCCAGACTGCAGAGTAACTGAGAGGAAAGCGGGCAGCCATGCCCAATTTCTACATCATCCAGATCCCAACCTCTCATCTGACAACAGTTAAATTCCAATGGCTCAAGTCTTAAAAACAAAGCAGTAAAAACACTAGAAAATAAGATATTTAAAAAATTATCTCAGTGGATAAGACTTTCCCTAGTATGACACAAAACGGAAGACAATAAAGAAAAGGCTGAGGGCTGGAGTCGGGGAGATCCGGAGCAGCGCAAAGGCAGTGAACAATACCTTTTCAAGTCTGCAGTAAACATGGCCTCCAATAAAACTACATTCAAAAAAAATGGGAAAGAAACCGAATGGAAAGAGTAAAAAAGTTGAGGAGGCGGAGCCTGAAGAATTTGTAGTGGAAAAAGCATTGGACAGACCGGTAGTGAATGGGAAGGTGGAGTATTTCCTGAAGTGGAAAGGATTCACAGATGCTGACGATACTTGGGAACCTGAAGAAAATTTAGATTGTCCGGAGTTACTTGAAGCATTTCTTAATTCTCAAAAAGCGGGTAGAGAAAAAGATGGTACAAAAAGAAAGGCTTTATCTGACAATGCATCTGATGATAGCAAATCAAAGGAGAAGAGAGATGCTGCTGATAAACCAAGAGGCTGCCAGAGGTCTTGATCCTGAACGAATTGGTGCTGCACACAGCAGTGGAGAATTCATGTTTCCCGTGAAATGGATAGATTCAGATGAGGCAGGTTTGGTGCTGGCAAAAGAGGCAAATATGAAGTGTCCTCAAATTGTAACTGCCTTCTATGAAGAGAGACTAACTTGGCATTCTTGTCCAGAAGATGAAGCCCAATAATTGTTTGCATATATATATATATATATATATATATATATATATGCCTTGGGTCTTGTTTTTTAAATTTATTAGCATGAAGAAATAACTACATCCTAATAAAAATCAAGTTTGTTATGTTTGTTTTGAAGTAGTACTAGGGGAATTGTGGGGGGTTGATCTACAGCACTGGTTACTTTGAAACAAAAGCTTTCTGTAGTTGCTTCCTTTGTCAGAAAAGAACATTTGATATCATGGTATAATCTTTTCCTCAGCATTAAGGGAACAGCTTTTTTAAGTGTTGGGGGAAACCTCTGTTGTTAACTCAGTCAGAATTTGTGTTTAAGTCATATATGCCTAAGGATCATTGTGGGTTTTTGTTTTATTTGGTGGGGGATGGTTGGTGTATATACATAGGTAAATGGTTTTCCTTTTTATTTTTTATTATTAACCAAAACAAAAAACATTTCACAAAGACAAGCTCATGTTTCTGGGCTGCCATCATTTTCAGCAATCTAAGAAATAAATCACTTCAAGTTAAATTGAAATTTTTCCAGAGTCTGAACCTTTGAAATTAAAGAGATAACTTGTAATTAATTGGGCAATTTATGTATAAAATAACAGCTTAAATTGGACAATTCAAAAGCAGCCATATCAGAATCCATGTTCATGTCTACAATTATAAATGCAAGTTTATTTGCAAAACCTGTGAAAGGAAAATTTTATCACTACCAACAACCTCCCCTTCCAAATGAGAAAAGAGGCAAACCCTGGTGTGTTTTAATTAGGAAATCAGGACTTAAAAGTTTCACCTAGTAAGCTGTTACTTCACAAAAAGTTAAAATCCCTGTGTTATATTAACTAAAAAGTTAGGATTATGGAATGAGTAAGACTTTATTCATGGAAACCTAATCAGATCATTAGAGACCTTGGCAATTTAGACCTACTGGACTAAGTAGGTGAGCAAACCTTTGTAATCTAAAATCTTGGCCTGCATGTTTTTACTCCAGCTCATTCCTTAAATGTAGGCTCAGTCTTAGTATTTGGGTTACTGGTTCAGTAGAAGCCAGGAAAAACAATTAACTTTGTAGTATACCCAATGTTATTCAGCTGCATATTGTTAACTTTATTGTAAATACTGGTAAACAGTGGTCAATAAATAGTTTTATATTGCTTTAAAAAAAAGAAAGACAAAGAAAAAAGAAAAGGCTGCTAGCCCAAGTGGTGTGGTTGAGCAAACCGAAGGATTGCTGGTTCGATTCCTGGACAGGGCAAATGCCTGAGTTGCAGGGTCAGTGCCCAGTTGAGGCACATATGGAAGGTAGCATACCAATGTTTCCCTCTCACATTGACATTTCCCTTTCTTCCTCTCTTCCCCTCTCTCTAAAATAAAAAAATTAAAAAGACTGATAAATTTGGTATCTTAAATATTTTTCTAAACTGTCACAATACAATGTAAAATAAAAACCAAAGTATGAACTATAAGAATGTTTGAATTCACATTTTGGATGAGGACCAATTTCCTTTATATGAAGAGCTCTTACAATTCAATAAAACAAGGAGGCAGAGATGAACACAGTTTACAGAGAAGGAAAAACAAATGACTCAAGTATATAAACAGATATCCCACCTCATTTATCATGAGAAAAGAAAAATTTAAACTATATTGTGATTTTTTTCACCTATTACATCAATTTTGTCATCTGAGAATTGTGGAGAAACAAACACTCATACACAGCTGATGAAGTTGTATGGACAACCTTTATAGAGGATAATTTTGGCAATATTTGTGAAACATGCATGCATATACTCTTTGAGCAATTATGCCTCTAGGAATTTATTATTCTCCAGATTTACTTGCATTGTGTAAAATGATGAATTCCAAGTTTATTCACTGTTAACTATGTAATTGCAAAGATCAGAACCATCTTTATGTCAGACATTATGGGCCAAGGGTATTACATTATGTCTATCCTTACTGGTGTCTCGTCCTATAGGAAGTTGAGGCGGTGGGAATAGAGTTCCATGAGAGCTCAGATGTAGATGTGTATTTGACATTCAGTTTAGGGGCAAAGGACGGAATGAGAATCAGCTCATTACAGAAAAAATTATTCTGGGCATTGCTCCTCAAGGACAAGGACCAAATTTCATTTATTTCTGTATGCCTAGGCTCTAACATTTTAAAGAACTGATATGCCCTGGCTGCCGTGGCTCAGTGGATTAAGGGCGGGCATATCGATCAAAGGGATTGTGGTTGGATCCCCAATCAGGACACATGCCTGGATTGTAGGACAGGTCCCCAGTTTGGGAGCGCAAGAGGCAACCACAGGGCCCTGGCTGGTAGCACAGTGGTTAAGGCGCCGGCCTGCGAACCCAAAGGTCGCAGGTTCGATTCCCCAGCCAGGGCACATAACAAGGTTGCAAACCAGGTCTCTAATCAGGTCTGTGGCTGGAGGCAGGAGAAAAGCAACCATACATTGATGTCTCTCTCCCTCTCTGCCTCTCTCTCTTCCCCTCTTTCTAAAAATAATGAAATAAAGTCTTTTTTTAAAAAAAAAAAAGAGGCAACCACACATTGATGTTTCTTCTCTTCCCCCTCCCCTCCCTTCTCTTTAAATAGTTTGATAAAATTATATGTGTGTGTGTGTGTGTATGAAAGAACTGGAGAATCCAATGAATATATATGAAGAGAGAGAAACAACTAAGATAATGTGATGTGAAAGCTAGACAGGGCGTCTGAGACTGCGCTGGACACAGCACAAGAATAGGACACTCCTGAGCGGGAATGACAATGACAGTACTGACTTCTGAATCAGTCCTGGACGTGCTCGTCCATTGGACTTTTCGTGCTGTAGGAAAATAAACGCTCAGTTTCGTCATCAGAAACGGAGGGAACTGCGTTTCATATTTGAGGTCCCGCGTCCAGCGCAGCTACGCGGCCCTCTTTCCTCGTCGGTCGCCCAGGAGAACAGCGTCATTTCCGGGAGCCCCACTCTTTCTTGGGGGCCCGCCTCTTTCTCCGTGCGCAAGCGCTGATTGGCCCGTTTGAAATGCGCCGGGCGGTAGCGCACCTGGGCTCGGGACGGCACCCCCGGCTTCTCGGAGTGCAGCTCCTCAGTCGCTGACTCTGGCTAGTCGCCGCGTTTCTTTGCCACCTGACGTCCTAGCCAAGCCTCTGGGTCCAGCCGGGTGTCCGGGGTGCGTCTCCGGGCAGCGCGGAGCTTGCTGCCATGAAGCCAGCGTGAGTATCGGGCAGAGGAGTCGGGTCGCGGTGCTACTGCGGGCACCTCTTCACGCCGCGGTGCGTTGCGGGCTGTACAGTCTATCCCGGGCCCGCGGCCCCCCAAATGGGAACCCGCTTGACCCTCGAAGCTGGGTGTCCTTGGCCTTCCGCCGCCGCGAGAGGTCAGCCCTAAGCAGAGTGCGGGAAGGAGGTTAGTGCAGCAACGCTAGTTCCGGGTAGTGGGGTTGCTAGGCCCCTGGCTCAGGGCAGCCTCCGCCAATCCTTTCTCGTTTCCCCTTAACCTCCTGGCCGCCCGCGCTCTCCAGCCGCATTTTACCGAGTTAGTGCGGGGTAGTGCCGTAGGTGGGGTGAGTGTTGAGCTCTGCTGTTGGGGTTGGTTAGGTGGTCCTAGGCCCGGGAGAGAGCCCTGGGAATCGCACGCACTGCAAGCTTTTCTTACCCCAGTGCCGTGGCGCAAAGGTCACTTCTGCCTGTGCGGCCGCAGACGTACCCGCCCACATTCCTCACTTAATCCTGGGAGTTTTCTGCGCAGCAGAATTCTTTTGACCGTTAACAGTAAAGAAATAATTATGCAAGGAAGAGGGTCGATTTTTATCATTATTATTATCAAATGAGGAGCTGCTAGTTTGCAAAAGGCAACTTGTTTTCTTAAGAAGCCAAAGTCGAAATCTTTTTTATCTTTTTAAAAAACATGTAAGTTTAAGTAAACCTTCCATAATATCTTGCTCTTAAAACACTCATTTGCGTCCATTTCATTTGGGAAAATATTGAGAAAATATTTTAACCTATAGTCCAAGCCAATAATTTCACTTAAATTTAATGTTAAACATTCATCCAGCCTATAGATAAATTGGGGATTGGGGGACATGCTAGGGAAATGGTGAAATAAATCAAAGTAACCTTTTCTGTTGCTCCTACTGATAAAAAATTCAGCTGAGGAAGTTTTTAAAATTTTTATGGGCTTTGTTCAACAGTCCATGAATTGGGCGGCATCCATTTAGCAACTAGAAAGATCTGAGATGTACAACATGGGAGACTTATGGGCAGAAAGGAGCAGGAACAAGCGAAAGGTTGATGTTTCAGTCATGGGCACCTTCTTTTGATGGAACACTAGGGTCTACTAGGGGGTTACCTCTTTAGTGTTGACCTGGAAATTCCATGCTGACTGGCTGAGATAGCTTCCTGGGAGAGACTGAAACTAATTAGGTTAGGTGTTGTTTTGGTGATGAAGGCTCAGCACAGGTGACTCCGTTGGGGCCTGTTGTGTCTTTTATACTACTTAAAAGAGCAAGAAAGTGCAGTTGGGGACCACATTTTATTTAGGGACAAAGGATGATAGGCTTTAAAAATTCAATGACCAGCAGTTCCTTGAAAGTATAGACATAAATCTTAATGAAAGAATGAATTCCTCCATCTGTTTCTTTTCTTTTTTTTTTTTTTTAATATTTTATTCATTTTTCGATAGAGGGAAAGGGAGCAAGAAAGAGGAACAGAAATGACAATGTGTGATTGCCCCTTGAGCCCCCAACTAGGGACCTGGCCTAAAACCCAGGCATGTGCCCTGACTGGGAATCGAACCACAACCTTTTTGGTTCATAGGCCTGCACTTAATCCACTGAGCCACACCAGAGCTCCTCCACCTGTTTTTATAATTCATTGAAGTTAATCACTTGTCAGTCTACCTTGGGCTATGGCTGTTAGGATTGTAAGTTATCTGTCGATTTCTCAAACCTGTACTGCCTCTATAAAATTACTGCTCAAGAGACTATCCAAGGTATTTTAAATATGAAGTAGGTACATTTAGTACCAAAAATGTCTCATAAACAAAATTTTTAATTTTTGGATAATGCATGACATAAATACTTTTCTACTAATGTGATTTAGTCTTATTCATGTTAATTACTTAAGTTATAGTGTTTTGGAACCACTAAGGAATAATTTATAAACTATAGGAAGTTTGTCTCTATGAATTATTAGGTGAAGTTTTAAATGTTAGTGTTTAACTGAAATATTCTTGGTTTTCTTTTTAAATCTATGACCAGGAGGACTAGGACACCTAGGAAACCTATAGTGAAAAAAGGATCCCAAACATGTCTTAAAGACCCTGTTGGGGTAAGTTCTCCCTATGAATTTTTGTGTGGGTATTCTTTCTTCATTCCTTTTATGTCTTACGTGTGTGCTTGTGTGCTTGGAATGGATATGGAAGGGTAGTCAAGGAACATTTAGTTAAAAGGAGTGTACTAAATTGCTTAAGGCTAGTTCTAGCTTTGAAATTTTGTCTCAATGTAAAATTCATTAATTCAGTAAAATGAAGTTTTTGTCAATTATATACTTCCTATAACTAATTATAATTTGCATACTTAAATAATGAAAAATATCTGTTAACCCAGAGAATTCTTCATACTCTGTGAGATGGGAGGAAACTGGTTGGATGAGCTTCCTCTCCCATCTTTATACACCAGCTGATGACACACTTCATGAGGAAAGTGTGGTTTTTAGGACCCAGTTTAAGAGTTTGGTATAGATCAGTTTAATTCAATCTAATGGCTGTTCATAATTGCATGTATTTCACTAGTTTCAGGCTTGGAAACTTGCTTTTTCAAAGTAAATGGCAAACACAAGAATATTGGTTTGCTCTGGGATATTTTAAATCTCCCCTTCACTGGTACTGGAGTGTGTTTCTTGGTCTGAATTGAGGGAACCAGATGCTTTTGCACATCAGCTGACCAGTTTTTCCTTAACCCTGTCTCTGATTAAGAAAACCACATTTCAGATCTTGCATCTACTTATTTATTAAGTTTTAAGCTGGCAAATTTTAATTGACATCTAATTCCAAAGAATTCTGATTTTCAAATAATTATCATTATGATACATTACTGACTTTTAGTTTTAAATTAGTAGTGCAGCTATTAAATTTGTGCTAATACAATAGTGAAGAGAAGCTGTGGTTTTTGTGCTTTTGCTATTAAAATGTTTTAATTTTATGTACATTTAAAATCTTTTCTCGTATTGTATCTAATATATGTTTGCACTTGACAATCTTGGGTGGCAAGTTTTGGTTTTCGTAGTTCTAAGTTTATATTGATCTCTTAAATTAAGACACCAAATGTTAATTGAGGGAATGAATAGGAAACTCAAATGAAAAGTCAGATAAGAAGTCAACCTTTGTTCTTGAAGCACTTTCCTGTATTTTCAGGTATACTGTAGAGTGCGCCCACTGAGCTTTCCTGATCAAGAGTGTTGCATGGAAGTGATCAATAATACAACCATTCAGCTTCATACTCCTGAGGGTTACAGACTCAACCGAAATGGAGACTATAAGGAGGTATTTCTTATTGAAACAAAACTGTTTTGACTCAACATGTTCTTTCCTGAATAGCTTTTCCTTTTTTTTTTTTTTTTTTTTTTTAATTAAGTTAAGGCTTTCTTTTTCTTTTTTTAAGATTTTATTTCATTATTTTTAGAAAGAGGGGAAGGGAGAGAGGCAGAGAGGGAAAGAGACATCAATGAATGGTTGCGTTTCACCTGCCTCCAGCCACAGACCTGACTGGAGACCTGGTTTGCAACCTGGTCGTGTGCCCTGGCTGGGGAATCGAACCCGCGACCTATAGGTTCGCAGGCCAGCACCTTAACCACTGTGCTACCAGCCAGGGCTCATTTTTTTAATTTAGCAAAACTCATGTGTTTCCACTTTTTTGAAAGACTTCTTTACTTCTCTGTAACCACCATATCTAAAGTTTTTAATTCCTGGGCTATACACAAACACCTTTGATATACTGGAGTTAGAAGACTGTTTTTAGAAGATAATTTCTCACATGAAGTATTTATGCTTCTTAGGGGATATGTTAGGAATAGTTTAGTGTGGAATTATAAATGATTGTGCTAGGAAGTTTTATACATACAGACACACAATTTCACGGGTGGAGATTCAAATAACATTTAATAGGCATTGTATACTTACACCTCTTATGAAGTGTTTTTATCTTTAGTAAAATGTTGAACAAAATGAGTTCAGTTCAACAACCATGTTGTGCTAAGCTGGAGGGTGGGAGGAGATTCTTAAAAATAAGTGAGACACAGTCCTTGCCTTTCTGTAGTTTATAGCTTAGTAGGGGTACAGATGGTAAACATGCAATCCTCAATAAGTAAGATAGAAAGGTAGGTGCACTAAAAGAGATGACTGAGAATGCAGACGAAAGGATCAATTGGGGCTGTGGTGTCTACTTTCAAGATGTCTAATTTCAAGATTCACTCTCCTGTGCGCATTACTCCAGTGAAATTGCTCATCAAGAGGCCATCAATGGCCTTTCCACTGCTAAGTTCAATGGAGACCTCTTTGTCCTCTTTATAATGTATTTCTGAGGAGCACCTCCTTCCTGAAATGCTCTCCTGTCCCCTGTCCCCGCACACACACCATTTATATTCAGTCTGTCTTGGCTACTCTTTGCAGGCTCCTCTTTCTTTTCCAACCTCTACCAGGTTGGGCTATGCCCAGGGCTCCCTTCTCTATCTATACTTTTCTATGGCTTTAAATGTTGATTATATAGTAATAATTCTAAAAATTTTACCTCCAGGTTAAATCATTCCTCTGGCTCTAAACTTGAACACCCTCTGCTTGGATGTTATACGAGCATCTCAAATTTTACATGTCCAAAAGATCTCTGGATTATTTTCCCTCTAAATCACTTACTCCCTTACATCTCAATAAATGGCGCCACCATCTGTATTTTTTGCTAAAGCCGGAAACCTTGTTCCTGCTTTTCTCTAGTTCCCTTCATGTTCTATTCATCAGTAGGCCCTACCACTTCTACTCCAATGTAGATCTTGAACTTGTCCTTTCATTTCTATCTCCATTGCACCATCCTCTTAAGAACCTGTTATTAATCATGGGGATGAGCGCTTCTCAAACTCTGGTGAAGAAACAGCTTTTTAAAATGAATTGTGACTGATAACATTTATGCAGCTTTGCCACTTGGAACTAACCGTATCAGACAGCAGAGAACTTGTTGACCTGTTTAGTGGGATAAACCCATTGATCACGTCTTGGGATCTTGCAGCCATGCCAAATGGCTACAAAAGTTTCTAAACATTTGTTCTCAGTTTATGCAATTATCTCCTGCTAGATTGAAAACAAACATTTCTCAGAGAGGCACAGGTTTGCGACCTTACTGAGCAGCATGGATAAGACTAGGCTGAAGCCTAACTGGACTGACTGCCTGCTTCCACTACAAATCTGCTATAAACCATTTTCCACAGAGTAGCCAGCATGGTCTTTTAAAGCATAAGTCAGATCTTACCATGTCTATGTTTAAAACCTTCCAAGGAATAAAGTTTTCAAATAGGCAAAATCCTGCTTAATCTGCCTCCTGTCTATCTGGCTACCACATCTTTAGTGTTGCTCTAACCCTGGGTTTCTTATAAGCCAAAATTCTGCCTCAGTGCTGCACAGTTGGCCTGGGTTTTTCCCTTGTCTCTCATCATGGATGGCTCTTCATCCTATTTCAGTTTAAATATCACCACTTCAGAGAGAGTGACCCCATCAGAAGTAGCACCCCTCCCTCATCACCTGCTCTGCACTCTGTATTTCCCTGATAGCACTTAATCACACCCTATTGATTTATCTACTTATTGTCTCTTTCCCCTGATGTAATGTGAGCTTCAAGGGATGTTGCACCTTCTCTGTCCTGTTTGCCAAACAATAAATATGGATTAACCATGAATGAATGGTCCAGGAAGGCTTCATGGAGGAATAGGTTTTTGAGGATGTAAAATAGTTGAAAATCGACTTAGTGAATTTTACTTATTAGACTTAATTTCATGTTTGTGTAAATAATGCAAAAGGTTTGGTGGAGATTAACATTGAATAATGGAAAGAGTGTTGGACCGGAAATGGCTTTGTTCCTAATTAGCTCCATGGGCTTAGGGCAAGCTCCTCCTTTGGATCTCACTTTTTTTCACGTAGGGAGGAGGGGTTTGGTTTGTTCATGGGAATTTGAAGGTCATCTGACTGACCTGTCAGCACTGAACTGTTTCCTTTCTCCCTTCTTTCCTTCCTTCCTTAAAAATAATTATTTTAAGTGCAAAAAAACCCTCATGCTATGTTATGCTATAATGGGAAATTTGTAAAAATGGTTTTTCTTCTCATGAACATATGAGGAGCTCGCTCTTTTTGCACCCTCACCTGGGCCAGATGATATCTTTATTAAGAACCAAGCAAAAACAACTCCAATTGTTTGTTCTTTTTATGGATTCTAGAGCTTTTTCATAAGATTGGGATAAAAACTTCCGCAAGGGGAGAGTTAGCCTAGCTGAAGTAGGTGTGTGATCTTTAACAAGTTATAAAATGAGCATCATAATTTAAGAGTACCTATCTCAGAGGTTGTAAGAATGAAATGATTCGCTACTGTATTAAGGTAGTGCTTGGGATGTGGTCCATGCTAAGTGTCAGTTGTTCTTATTATGTTTACATACTAATCTATACATATCTCCTTTTGGGGGACAAAGTTGCTCACTTTAAAAACATAAGGGTCACGTAAATTGATACCTTCACAGGTTTAATTTAAGGTAAAAGGTGTAAAACAGGAAGATGGGAGCCATTTGACAAAGGCTATAATCCATGATAAACTCTAATGAATATTCATGTACCAACTAACTCAGCACTGACATTCATGAAGCAAAAACTGCAAGAAATTCAGGAAGCCTACAGAAACAACTGCAGTGTCTACAATCCAATAAAACTAGAAAATAACAAAAACAGAAATAATAGAATTCCAGCCCTGGATAATTAGCACATTTTAATTGACATAATTTAAACCCCAATCTCCATTCTATTTTTCCAAATAGAAGTTCGGTAAAAGTTTTGGCAATATGGTTATACTTTATAATTGTCATATTTTGAAAGAGATTTGATAATTAATATATTATTGCTTTCTTAAAGGTCACAGTTTATTTCATTTCTATAAGAATTCAAATGAGTTCATATTTATGGCTCATTGCTGGTTTTAAAAAAACAGTACATCAGGCCCTGGCTGGTAGCACAGCGGATAAAGCGCTGGCCTGTGAACCCAAAGGTTGCTGGTTCAATTATGTGCCCAGCCAGGGCACATAACCAGGTTGTAAGCCAGGTCTCCAGCCAGATCTGTGGCTGTAGGCAGGAGGTGAAAGGCAACCAGACGGTAATGTTTCTCTCCCTCTCTGCCTCTCTTCCATCGTCTCTCCCTCTCTAGAAATAATAAATAAAATCTTAAAAAAAAGAAAAACCAGTACATCAAATTTCTTAGCTTTATGCTGCTATGCCTTTAAAAAATTTTTTTTAAAGATGTTACATATTTTTATTTTTTATTTTTTTTAAAGATTTTATTTCATTATTTTTTAGAAAGAGGGGAAGGAAGAGAGGCAGAGAGGGAGAGAGACATAGAGACATCAATGTATGGTTGCGTTTCACCTACCTCCAGCCACAGACCTGACTGGAGACCTGGCTTGCAACCTGGTTATGTGCCCTGGCTGGGGAATCGAACCTGAGACCTTTGGGTTCGCAGGCCGGCGCCCCATCCACTGTGCTACCAGCCAGGGCTTTAAAGATGTTATATATTTTTAAAAGATTTTATTATTTTTAGAGAGGGGCAGGGCAAGAGGCAGAGGAGGAGAGAGACATCAATGTATGGTTGCCTTTCACCTACCTCCAGCTACAGACCTGGCTGGAGACATGGCTTGCAACCTGGTTATGTGCCCTGGCTGGGAATTGAACCAGCAACCTTTGGGTTTGCAGGCCAGAGCCTTATCCACTTTGCCACCAGCCAGGGCTATTCATCATTTTTAGAGGGAGGAAGAAAGGAGGAGAAGGATCAATGTATGGTTGCCTTTCACCTGCCTCCAGCTGGGGACCTGGCTTGCAACCTGGGTACGTGCCATGGCTGGGAGTTGAACTTCAGCGACCTTCAAACCCAAAGGTCGGTGCTCAATCCACTGAGCCACACAAGCTAGGGCATTGCTATGCCTTCTTAAATGACACCTTTATAAGAAAAAATAGGAAGCAGTTAAATGAGGTAATATGTGAGGATTTTCACAAATCTGTGACTGAATTATAATACCTTTTGATCTTGGTCATTTAATAAAACAAAGTCTGCCTTAGCCTATGAGGGATTAGTGGGTTTAAGATTTTTCTACTCTCCAGTAATTATAGCTAAATATTTAGCATTTGTAATTGGTATTATTGGGTAGGTCATGACTTTTTAAGGGTTCAAAGTTTAAAGACCATTAGTGCTTTTCCTTTGTGTAACTGGGTGTTAAATTTTCATAAAGAAATACCTGAATAAGTTTAAACAGATACATTTCTAGCCCAGATACAGTGGAATAAATACACTTATATGCTTTTTTATTTTCTCCTGCTTCACAGACTCAGTATTCATTTAAACAAGTATTTGGCACTCTTACCACTCAGAAGGAGCTCTTTGATGTTGTGGCTAATCCCTTGGTAGATGACCTCATTCATGGCAAAAATGGTATGATTCTTGGAGTTTTGTTGTGTTTTCCTTTTTCTACCCCTCTGATAAAACTTTTTGGTACTTACATATATAATTTACATTTGGCCTTCAATTCACGTTTGTTAGGGTGGCATTAAACCTTTTTGAGCTGGTTAATTTTAAGTGTTCTTTAATACAATCAATAAATATTGCAAATAGAGGACTTTAAGATGTTACAGTGTGGCTTACCATGTTGTAGGTCTCCTTTTTACATACGGTGTGACAGGAAGTGGAAAAACTCACACAATGACTGGTTCTCCTGGGGAAGGAGGGCTGCTTCCTCGTTGTTTGGACATGATCTTCAACAGTATAGGCTCATTTCAAGCTAAAAGATATGTAAGTAATTCTTCTATGTTGTGACTATTTGACTTGACATAGGGATCAAGATACCTATAGATACAGTAGTATTAAAGGGAGAACTAATTGGATACATTTTATTTTATTTTACTTTATTTTTAAAGATTTTATTTAATTATTTTTAGAAAGAGGGGGAAGGGAGAGAGGGAGAGAGACATCAATGTATGGTTGCTTTTCACCTGTCTCCAGCCACAGACCTGACTGGAGACCTGGTTTGCAACCTGGTTATGTGCCCTGGCTGGGAAATCGAACCTGCGACCTTTGGGTTCACAGGCTGGCGCCTTAACCACTGTGTTACCAGCCAGAGCTTGGATACATTTTAAAACCTTAAGTATGGTTAAACAAATTTTTTTTTTTTTTTAAGATTTTATTTCATTATTTTTAGAAAGAGGGGAAGGGAGAGAGGCAGAGAGGGAGAGAGACATCAATGTATGGTTGCCTTTCACCTGCCTCCAGCCACAGACCTGACTGGAGACCTGGTTTGCAACCTGGTTATGTGCCCTGGTGGGGGAATCGAACCTGCGACCTTTTGGGTTCACAGGCCGGCGCCTTAACCACTGTGTTACCAGCCAGGGCAACAAATATTTCTTATTTCTGGAATATGTTTCTTACTATTTAAGTCAAGTTCTCAAAACCATGGTCTGACTTTCACCCCCCACTTCAGGTTTTTAAATCTAACGATAGGAATAGCATGGATATACAGTGTGAAGTTGATGCCTTATTGGAACGGCAGAAAAGAGAGGCCATGCCCAATCCAAAGACCCCTTCTGGCAAGTAAGTAATTGCATTGTATGCAGCACTGGCCTAAGAGGAACCCTGTCCAATGGTTTCCTCAGGCATAGAGAATGGTGAACGTGAAGTGGAGAAGCTGGTCTGACTGGTGACTTCAGTAAGCTCTAAGATGAGGAAAATGCCTTTGAATTACTACATAAGAGAAGGTGCTACTCTGGGTGGGGGAGGCTGTAAAAGCCTGTGTTGTATATCTGGGAGGTCATGGGAATATTGCTGGCTGACTGTCCATGAATAAAGTTGCTTTGTGCATTTCTGCTGATAAGGCAGGTCCCTTATGTTGTATCTTTTAATTTGCTCTTGGAATCATTTACTTTTGATATTAATTCACAATGTAGAAGATCAGACTTTCTTGCTTTTTCCCCCTCTTTTCAGACGACAAGTAGATCCAGAGTTTGCAGATATGATAAATGTACAAGAATTTTGCAAAGCAGAAGAGGTTGATGAAGATAGTGTCTATGGTGTATTTGTCTCTTATATTGAAATATATAATAATTACATATATGATCTACTGGAAGAAGTGCCATTTGATCCCATAAAACCTAAGTAAGTAGTAAAGAGAGCCCCCTCTTAGCTGCTTATTCTTGGGGAAGTCAGTTCACCTCAGTGAGCCTTAGTTTCCTCAGCTATAAATAGGGATAATGCTTATTTTTTGTTTTCAGAATTGAAATATAACTTGTGTATCGTGCAGCTGGTCCTCAATGAGTCATTTTATTATTTAACTGGATATGCAGGTGTATTAGGAACCCAGTGGAAAAAGACCTGACATTATGTTTTGAAAATTCCTGTGCCTGAGCTATATTTTAAGAAGGACCTTAATTGGATTAGAAAGTGTTCCTATACATGTGCCCTTGGGCCACCTTTCAAGAACCTAACCCTGAGTGCTAGGAGTTTATAGCCATTTTATTTTTACCTTGCACAGGGGCCATGCTAATCTCTGTATCGTTCCAGTTTTAGTATATGTGCTGCTGAAGCGAGCACTGCCATTTTTTTTAAAAGACTTATTTATTTATTTAGAGAGAGGGGAAGGGAGGAAGAAGGAGAAAGAGAGAAACATTAATGTGTGAGAGCTACATCAATCAGTTGCCTCTCACATATCACCATCTGGGGACCTGGCCTACAACCCTGGCATGTGCCCTGACTGGGGATCAAACTGGCAAACGTTTGTTTCCCAGGCCAGTGCTGAATCCACTGAACCACACCGGTCAGGGCTGGAGCTATTTTAACCATCTGCCTTAGTGCTTTCCACAGAATGGAGCCTAAAGCTATTGTCTGTACAACTAATAAAGATCTTCTCTCATTGATTAACATGAAGTGACATCTGTATTCCCATTCTGCCAAAGTTAGACTACTCCCTAGACTTCCTGTGTCCCTGCTAAGAATGAAGAGCAGTTACCACCTGGCATCGCAAACAATAAATCAATATTTATGCTAAAAACTGGAATCTCATGTCTAATATTTATATCTTGTTTCTGAATTGATAGTTTTGTACTTAAACTAAATGTGTCTTCGGTGTCCTCTTTATTATGGCCTCTCAGGACATACACAATTTAAAGGTCTGTGTCTTATGTATAACTTATGTGTGCACGTCTAATATGACATTTTTGGAGGAAGAGCTCGCTTTAGAATACCATTAGACTGAAAACAGGTATCAGTATATCCACTTTTTTTTACATTCAACAATGTATAAACTAATTACTTTCCCATTTGCTTCAAATTGTCCGTTCCGCATACCCATGTCCCTAAACTTTTGTGATATTCTTCATTGCTACCAGTCAGTTGCATGTCTGCACATGTGCGGAAGTTTTTGTTTGGTTTGTTCTAAATGACATTATTTTCAAAGGAGACTATTATCTTGGTTTTATTTAGTTACAAAAAAGGACTGACAGCCCTGGCTGGTACCACAGTGGTTAAGGTGCCGGCCTGCGAACCCAAAGGTCGCAGGTTCGATTCCCCAGCCAGGGCACATAACCAGGTTGCAAACCAGATCTTCAGTCAGGTCTGTGGCTGGAGGCAGGTGAAAGGCAACCATACATTGATGTCTCTCTCCCTCTCTGCCTCTCTCCCTTCCCCTCTTTCTAAAAATAATGGAATAAAATCTTAAAAAAAAAAAAAAAGAAAAATTAAAAAAAAAAAAAAGGACTGACAGATATAAGTTGCATGCCTTTGAACCTTACTGGTAACTCCTCGAATGAACTCCCAAGATACTTATTTGGCACTGAGTTCAAATTGAATTTGTCAGGGTGGTGTGTAACCTTGCTTTTCTGAGCTCATTATGCTCACTATTTTTTAAGTACAATTAAGAAATATTACATTGGGGGGTTTTTAAGATACAACTCACACTGTGCACTGAACATGTTGCTATGACATGGCTGTGGTAGACACAGTAACTTGTAACTTATACCTTATTCCTTTGGTAGGTGGAACAGTTGCAGCACACCCATGAGGAATGCAGACTTTGTGTATGTGACTGTGTTGACTCTTTTCTTAAGGAGAAGGGTGCAGTTATACAGTGCTTGGTATCTGTGGCATGTTTGCATGTAGGTAGTTGTGCACTGGCACTGGGCTGTCTGCTGCCTGTGAGCCCTTCTTTGCTTCCTGAGAAATCTTGCATTTACTGGATGGTGGTGGCTGGTAAAGATTTCTATCCCTACCATTCCTAACACTGAGGCCAAATAGGCAGCATCTTTCCCATCCTTATCTTACTACACAGACTGAACCTTGACCAGCAAAGCATTGTCACTCCTGCTATATACCAACTCTTCCCTGAATTTGTGTTTTGTTGACTCTGAGGTCAAAACCAGCTCTATCTGTATCCTTTAATTATAGGAAAATGCTAAATTTTGATGCTTAACTTGTGCATATGATGTTGCTATAATTGTACTTGTTATCTAATTGTTTAGTATTTCATGTGCTTTGTTAGAACAAATTAGAGCAAAAATTTTAAAACAAAATAGGTTCCTGTAACTAATCTTGACTATATATCCTTAAAGTTATGTATTTAATATTTGTCTGGATTCTTGCTTAGGCTTATTGTCATTATAACAATGAATGTCATGTTGCTTGGCATTTTAGTCCTAGTCTTAAATTGAGATAGTAATAACTCATAATTTGGGAAACTTACATTTTTCTTCTTTCCCATAGACCACCACAATCTAAAATGCTTCGTGAAGATAAGAATCATAACATGTATGTTGCAGGATGTACAGAAGTAGAAGTGAAATCTACTGAGGAGGCTTTTGAAGTTTTCTGGAGAGGTTAGAATTAAAATTAGAAAATATATTTGACCAGCAGTATTTTTTAGTTTAGTAGAAAGCATGTATAATGGGATGGCTGAGTTCAGGTTTGAGCAATGATTTTTTTCCTGTTGTTATAGGCCAGAAAAAGAGACGTATTGCTAACACACATTTGAATCGTGAGTCCAGTCGTTCCCATAGTGTGTTCAACATTAAATTAGTCCAAGCTCCGCTAGATGCAGATGGAGACAATGTCTTACAGGTAAGTTGTGGTGTATGGAGCTTTCATTTTTCTAACCAAATATTTAATTTTTTGGAATTAGTTAAATCAGGGAGGTTTCACCCTGGCTGGTATGGCTCAGTGGATTGAGTGCATCTTTTAAAAAATAATCAGGGAGGTTTCATTGCAATGAAGATTTCTCTAGAAGACCAATTTTCAACTGGTGTGCCACAAGAATTTTTAAAACATTCATTATCTGACTATCTAGTCAGGGGCACTGACCTCTTTTCCCTTAGATTGTCAAGTAAAAAATGACAACAGCCAACATACTAGCCATCCAGTGTGAATGAATCAAAATTATACCTATCTTTTTGTCAGGTTGGCAAAAATATTTTTTGATATGCCACAGGATTTTAATAATTATAGTTTGTGTGCCAGGAGGTGAAAACAGTTGAAAATCACTGCTCTGGAATTAATAATACATGTAGCTGATGACTTTAATTATCCCATTTGACAAGTAGTTCTGGGAAACTGGCTATTGAATCTTAGAACCTGGACTGCTGCTGTGAAACAAAAGGTTTGTTTATAAATCTTCATAAATCTCTTTAATAGAGGAGATAAAATAAGAAAAATGTGTAATTCATTGTTTTATCTCTGAAGGCTCATTTTGAATGTAAAAATTCAGTTAATGGTTTTAAAATGTCAGCAATTAACTTGCTAGGGTAAGTACAAGTTTAGGAGATGGTCAATTCTTAATTGTTCTCTTGGCTGATGAGCCCATAGTACCCCTCGATCAGTTGATCACTGTTTATTGTTGGGCCCATCACATTACAAGGCTGACATCAATTAGTAACCACATTTGAGCCCAGATGTAAATGATTTAATAACTTTAAGCTATTCAAGTATAACTCCATTCAAAATGTATTATGAACTGTGGTGTCATGCAGGTTTCCAGATGTCAGGAGGTGGTATAACATGGTACTGAAGACCACCATGATCCGAATTCTGATACCTATTCATTTTAGTAGCTATCTCACCTAAGTAATAAAACTCATAAAGCTGACAGGGTTAAAGGAGGTAGTACATGGAAAGTTCTTAGTCCCATGCTTGGCTTATAGTCAGCACTTGATAAATGTTAGCCAGAAAATGCATTTAAGTCCCTTTCTTGCTTTCCGGCCATCTTGGCAGCTGCTTAGTTGGGGGCCATCCTGCATCTAAGAGAGGAAGGTGGTGGCGGCAAAGAAGACACAAAAGTCACTGGAGTTGATCAACTAACTGTAGGCTCCAACTTGTTATGAAAAGTGTGGTATATATGCTGGGGTATAAGCACTTTGAAGATGATGCAATAAGGCAAAGCACAGTTGGTCATCCTCACCAATACCTGTCCAGCCCTGAGGAAACTAAAATAGCACACTAGGCCACGTTCACCTAGACTGATGTCATCACTACAATGGCATTAATACTGAATTGGGCACAGTGTGTGGAAAATACTAACGAGTATGCACACCGACTGTCATTGGTCTAGGTGATTCTGGTATCATTAGGAGCATGCCAGAACAGACTGGTGAAATTAAATCATGCAAAGAGGCCCTGGTTGGTGGCACAGTGGATAAGGCGCTGCCTGTGAACCCAAAGGTGGCTGGTTTGATTCCCAGCCAGGGCACATAACCAGGTTGCAAGCCATGTCTCCAGCCAAGTCTGTAGCTGGAAGCAGGTGAAAGGCAACCATACATTAATGTCTCTCTCCCTTTCTGCCTCTCTCCCTTCCCCTCTCTCTGAAAATAATAAATAAAATATATATTTTTTAAATCATGCAAAGAGCTTGATTTAAAAAAAGAAGGGAAGGGAAAATTCTTGTAAGTCAAGCTTCTATATATGCTCGATTTCCTTTGAATGACATCTAACATTATTATATACTTGACTTTCATATAAAATTATTAGCATATTATGAAATTATTAGATTATAAAATTATTAAATATTTGATTATAGAAAGTTTTAGGATAGCCTTGTTCTAGACTATTTAGCAGATACTAATGGAGCTCCTGCTGAGTACCAAGCACTGTGCAAGGTCCTGGAAATCATTAAAAGGCAGAGAGTCCCTGCACGCAATGGAATTTACAGCCTAATGCAGAAGACCAGACAATGGGCAAGTAATTATTAATGTCAGCATATTTATCATGCTTTTAGCAAACTTTTCCTCCAAAACTTGTATCCTTCGACCCTACGAGTACATTTTATATTGTGCAAATATTAGGTCCATAAAACAATAATTTTTAAGATTTTATTTATTATTTTCAGAGAGAGGGGAAGGGAGAGAGGCAGAGAGGGAGAGAAACATCAATGTATGGTTGCCTTTCACCTGCCTCCAGCTACAGAGTTGACTGGAGACGTGGCTTGCAACCTGGTTATGTTGCCCTGGCTGGGAATCGAACCAGCAACCTTTGGGTTCACAGGCCAGCGCCTTATCCCTTGTGCCACCAGCCAGGGCTAAAACAAAAATTTGTTAATTTGAATATATTTAAAGGACATTGTAAACTATTGTAACTCATGTCATAATACTGGCATTATGATCTTCCCTTCAGGAAAAGGAACAAATCGCTATCAGCCAGCTGTCCCTGGTAGATCTTGCTGGAAGTGAAAGAACTAATAGGACGAAGGCAGAGGGGAACAGGTTACGTGAAGCTGGTGAGTAAAGTGTAGTACTTACCTATTGATACAACTTTTAAAAGCTTGCAGTGCCAGTTTATCTTCCATTTACTGATAGAAGTTTTAAGCATAATTGTCTTCAATGTCTTAATTTGCAGGCTAAGATGAATGGTTAGTGCCGTTGCTTTAGTTATGCTGGTTTGATATCACAATGCAGTGATTTCTTTAAGAGCATGGAAAAGTAACTGACATAAATACAAATTATATTCATATTGAAAGAGTCTATTAGATCTATTGCTGGTATTGCCAGTGCTGGGTCCTTAAAATGAAATTATTTAAGTTATTCCAGCACTCATATTGGTAAAAATTGGCTCCTGGAAGTAGGGGGGAAAATCTTTGAACATAAAAGCTGATTAAAAGTAAATCTGTGTTTTGTTTTTTTAAATCTTTCATTTTGTGTAGTCATTCAAGTTATGTTTTATGTTAATAACATTTATGGCATACCTACTGTGTGCCAGGAATGAATACAGATAGAAAGGATGAAGCCCTACCCTGGAGAGCCCAGCCTAGTACAAGAGGTAGGCAGATAATGGGACTGTGTCAGTGGAAGATGATGGAAGTGAGCACAAGGTACTGGGAGCATAGAGTAGAACTGCCCCATCTAGCCTGAGGCAGGGCAGGGAAGGGGGACTGGGGGAGGAATTAATGGAACTGACACTTCAATTGAGGAGTAAACTCCATGAAGAAGAGTAGGATTAAAAACATTATCCCTGGCAGCCACGTGTAAACAGACCAGGCCTGAGAGAATATGGCAGGGTCAAGGCAGCTGAAGTGGAAGGTACGAGTGGTGAACTGTGACAAAGAGGCAAAAGAGCGGGCAAGGTCATGAATGTCCTAGTCTATCATTAACATACATGGATTTTATCTTGAGGGAATAACGGTGGCTACCACTTAAGGGACTGTTGTGTTTCATAGTACCTCTATACATGGGCTTGGTTTCTCTTGTCTTGTCTTGTTTTGTTTTGAGAGAGAGAGAGACATCAGTTTATTATTCCACTTACTTATGAATTCATTGGTTGATCTTGTGCCTGACCTGACCAGGGACTGAAACCACAACCTTGGTGAATCAGGATGACGCTCTAATCTATTAAGCTCTTTGGCCAGGGCATGTGGTTGATATCTTAATTTCGACTTTTCAGGATTGTATCATAACCTTTTTCAGATGAGGAAATAGGTTGGAAGAAGTAATTTTCCCAAGGTTGAACTCTTAAAAACTTGTGTCTTTTTACCATTATACAGCCTCCTGTAAAGCCAGTGAAGGATTAGTCTTTTAGAGAGATCATTTTCCCAGTATATAGAATTAATATACCAGGGTCAAGTCTAGAGATGAAGGGTAGTTAGGAGCCTTTTACTAGAATTCATGACCTGGCAGCAAAAATCAGACAAATCTGAGAGCTAATTAAGAAATAGGTCCACCTCGATGTGGAGAGTAATGAAGAGGAGAAAGGTCTTGATTGAGGAGAAGCAGTTTGAGGTGCAAGTATAAGCAGTTTCTGAATTTTGTATTGGGTTTGTTCAAATTTTTCAAGGGCAAGTGCCTAGTAATTGGATGCAGAGGTTCATGGATTGAAAGGCAAGACATTTGACTTGATTGGGGTTTATAGGTTTAAGTTTTGCCAATAGAGAAATGATCGAGGTAGTGGGGGAATATTATTCATGAAGAACACATAGGAACAAGCTGAGGGCAGATCCTTGAACAAGTCCTTGATGATTAATTTAGAGAGCCTGGGAAGGAGAGAAGGTGACATAGGATTATGAAAACGACTAAAAAGTACACACATACATGTTACGTATGTCTATATAGTAATTCCCCTCCCCCTTATCTCCCATTTTGCTTTCCATGGTTTCAGTTACCTGCAGTCAACTGCAGTCTGAAAATACTAAATGGAAAATTCTAGATTTATAATTTTGCACCATTCTGAGTAGCATTATGAAATCTTGCACTGTCCCGCCTATGACCTACCCATGTTTTATATGTTATCCACCTGTTAGTCACTTAGCAGCCATCTCAGTTATAAGATCAACTAACCGTCCTGGTATCACAGTGCTTGTGTTCAGGAAACCCTTACTTTACTTAACAGTGCCACATTCACATAACTTTTATTACAGTATATTTTTATTAGCTATTGGTATTAATCTCTTACTGTTTGTAATTTATAAACTAAACTTTATCCATAGGTATGTACGTGTAGGAAAAACCAGTATATATAGGGTTTGGTGCTATCATGGTATCTTGGAACATATCCCTTGTGGATAAGGGGGTTGACTATTGTGAAAGAAGATAAGGAATTTGGAATTCAGATCACAAGAGGAATGATTAACCTTGACGGGGGAAAAAGGTGTAGTTGAATTGGGAAGAAAGTAGAAATCTGAGGGTTCTGATTCTAAAGGGGGAAACCAGAAAGGACTGTCATTATTAATATGGATGAGGAGCAGTGAGAATTAGAAGAAAAGGTTGTAGTTGGGGCATAGGACAGCCTTGAGTTTCCAGATGTGGTGCAGTTCTGGGTGATAGGGTTGGGCCGTGGTTGTGCAGCTGCACTGGTAAGGAGACCCAGGTTTACTGGAGTTGCGGCTGGGCCCTCTGACAGCATACTAGAGTGATCCTTCTCATAAATACTAAAATGATCCAGGAGCTGGCATGTAGGAGGAATATAAATATTCTTACAACCTTTTATTAATGCCTTAACTAAAAACTCACCGGATCTAACAACTACTTAATTTCAAAGTAGCAATGAACATAATATGTTGAGATAAGCAATCAACTGTAAGTGCTATAAAAACCAAGATGTAATTTATTTCCCATCCAAGTATGCAGATCTCCCTGAAGAGTACCCATGGACACCTGGCCAGTAGGGAGAGAGTTTAATGGATCTTTCTGTAAGAGGTTTGAGGATTTAGGGAAATATGTTAACAAATAGGGGTTCCTGAGAGCAGTGGAAGAAAGGACATTGGGAATTGGGGCCAAGGAAGAGAAATCATCAATCGTGGACCATTATGGGGGTACAGATGAGTCATGTATTTTGAGAGGTGGCCAAGGATGAAAGCAAGATAGAGTTAGTCAACTTTAAAGTTCCAAACTGAGTAAATTCTTGTGTACTTTTAGATAAGTCTATTTGGGTGAGATCTCCTACGTTATTGGAAGCTTAATTAATCTGTTAGGCTTGCCTTGGTTCAGAATCCAAACAAGAGCGGTGAAAAGCATCAAGTATGTATGCCACCTGTGAAATACTCATTACTTAAGATGTAGAGGGGACAAGAGTTAGCTGGATCCTAGGACACTGACTCTTAGAAACAGGAGCCTCTGGGTGCAGGAGAGATTTCAGTGTTGATGGAGCCAGTGGTAGCCTGAAATGATCATGCTTTAAAGACAATCTCTTATGTGAAGATATTAAACATCTACATCTAATATACTTTTTCACAGAATTTCAGATTTGGAAAAATTTAATGGGTCATGAAGTATAATGTGCATTCAGTGGAGAGTCCTTTTGATAGAATCCCTGAAGGATGGTATTTAACCTTTCCTGACACTGTTATTAAAATACTTTGGAAATACTGCCAGACCATGCAGTCAGCTCTTTGAACTGAGCCACTAAAATCTGTTATTTCCATCTAATAGTTAGGTGCAGTAGGGATTTTACAGGCAAACAGACCACACTCTACTACTTTTATTTTCAAATGTCTTATGTGTATTTTTTTCTGTCAGGAAACATTAACCAGTCTCTGATGACACTAAGAACATGTATGGAAGTCCTGAGGGAGAACCAAATGTATGGAACTAACAAGGTAAGCAACAGCCTATCATTTGTAGTTTCATTCATGTGCCCTATTTTGCCTTAGGTATTTATTTGGATTTGAATATATTTCTAGATGGTTCCATATCGAGATTCAAAATTAACCCATCTATTCAAGAACTACTTTGACGGGGAAGGAAAAGTACGCATGATTGTGTGTGTGAATCCAAAGGCCGAAGATTATGAAGAAAGCTTGGTAATTTTAGTATATTTATTCTGTACAGTCTCAGAGTTTCTGCAGAGAAAACATGGGTATTAATAATGACATTTCGAATATTTTAAAAATTGTTGCAGCACCATCAGTTTTAGAAATGAGCTGATACTGATGGCCATTTAATATTGTTTCATTTAGTAATTTCTGAGGAAGGACTTGGATATATTTGTTTTATGTCTTAGCAAGTCATGAGATTTGCAGAAGTGACCCAAGAAGTTGAAGTAGCAAGACCAGTGGACAAGGCAATATGTGGTTTAACACCTGGACGGCGATATAAGAACCACGTTCGGGCAGGTCCAGTTGGAGATGGTATGATTTGAGATTAGATCATTTGCCCACTGATTTGTCTTTGTCTCTCTTTGTGCAATCTAGGTCACATAAGAGAACTGTTTACCTTCCTTCCCCTTAAAAACCAAATGCAGAAGGAAACCTGAACCAATATGGAAATGATGTTTCCTTTGTTACATACGATAACTCATTTTTTTAACCTTTTTTTCACAGCTAATTTTAAAAATAATTTATTTATTTTTAGAGAGGGGAAGGGAAGGAGAACGGGAGGGAGAAAAACATCAATTGGTTGCCTCTCATACCCCCAACCAGGGACCAAACCCGCAACCCTGGCATGTGCCCTGACCCGGAATTGAACCAGTGACCTTCACTTTGCAGAATGATGCCTAACCTACTGAGCCACACCAAGTCAGGGCACAGATAAATTTTTTTTAATGTTATTATGACAACTCAAGAAAGTACACACTTAATTGAATTGGAGCTCTTGTCACAGTGTTAAGTGTTTAAATAAGCTCTTTCTCTTATATGTAACTATAATTTTTATAATTCAATACAGAATTCCTGGTTAAAGAAGTGATTTTACAGAGTTTTCCACCATTGCCATCCTGCGAAATTTTGGACATCAATGATGAGCAGACTCTCCCTAGGCTTATTGAAGCATTAGAGAAACGCCATCAGCTAAGACAAATGATGATTGATGAGTTTAACAAACAATGTAAGGACAAAGGCCTATTTGCAATCATTTTTTAAAAATTTTATTTATTTACTTTTAGAAAGAGGGGAAGGGGTTGAGAGAGGTTGAGAAACATCAATGTGTGGTTATCTCTTGTGCACCCCAAGTGGGGACCTGGCCCGCAACCCAGGCATGTGCTGATTGGGAACTGAACCAGCAGCCTTTTGGTTTGCAGGCTGGCACTCAATCCACTGAGCTATACCAGCCAGTGCAAGTACTCATTCTAACTCTTCTATTTCTTAGTTTCCTTGTCTTCAAAATAGGGATTGTAATTGTTCTGACCTCAGAGGGAGCTGTGAGGTAGCATGTGAAAATCATGGAGAAGAGTGAATAGGCTGGTATATAATTAGTGCTCAGTGAATGTATCTATCTACTAGTACTTTTAGCACTGTCATCCATTCATTTTACTCTCCGCATAAAAAGGTGTGAGGGCAATGGTATTTAAATTCCTATTTTGAAACGATGAAATGTGCTTGTGAAAAATAATTGGCCCAAATCGTATATCTAGTAAGTGGTGCACTAGAGATTCAACTAGGATCTACCTGTTCCTAAGATGAATCGACTGTTGTTTCTGTTTTTGCATTTGTTATGAAGCAAATTATTTAGCCATAAGGGCTGGGAAGGGAAGGCAAAATGGAAGACCAGAGTATTGGCTAATAAAAGTTTATTGCATTGGTTATTTTGGAATTGGGGTAAATAAAACTTGCATGCTTTTGTTTCAGCTATTACTTTTAAAGCTATGTTGCAAGAATTTGACAGTGATGTTTTAAATAAAGAAAACTACTTTCAAGGGAAACTAAATGAAAAAGAAAAGGTGATTTCAGGACAGAAACTGGACATAGAACGACTGGAGAAAAAAAACAAAACTTTAGAGTATAAGGTTGGTTTGGCATAATATCATGGCTATTTACTACTTATTCTTTGACTTAACCTTGTTATAAGTTAGATGTTAACAGCTAAAGGGCATGTCTTCTGGTCCAAACAAGTGAGTTTTCTAGAGGTTAGCTTTGGTTATAGCTTGTTTTTTTTTACTTCCCAGTGGATAATACATGCTTATTACCTTTAGGGGGAATGCTCATTCTAGAGAGAAACTAGTTTCAGCTAATACAGTGTTCTCTATTTCCAAAATATTTCCAAAATAAAATTTTAGGCCTGAATTTTAAGGGAAAGTAATTTTTATATTAAGTCATTTGTAACTTAGTCTTTCAGTGAATAACTTGTTTAAATAAAAGTTCTCATTTCTAGGAATGAAGGTAGGAATCCAGATGAAATTTTAGAGGAAAACGTTTTCCCCATGATTTTTCTTTCCATAACTATACTTGCATAAACAAATTATAAAGGAGATTATTTTACAACTACATGAAATACTTAAATACCAAATATTGAACATAACGGTTTGCCTTCCAGATTGAAATTTTAGAGAAAACAACTACTATCTATGAAGAAGATAAGCGCAGTCTGCAACAGGAACTTGAAGCCCGGAATCAGAAACTTCAGCAACAGTTTTCTGACAAACGCAGACTAGAAGCCAGGTTGCAAGGCATGGTGACGGAAACAACAATGAAGTGGGAGAAAGAATGCGTGAGTGTCATTCCTGTAGTGCGTATCACAGAAACAGGTGATTTATTTCAAACTGTGGTTCTGGTGGTGGTGACAGTAGTTGCCAGTCCAGTTCATTCTTTTCTCTGCCCTTGAAATTCATTAACATTATGAAACATGGTTATCTCAGAAAGAATTAGAGAACTGTCATTTTTCAGGAAATAGTATTTCATTAATCTGGTGTATTTGGTGTAACTGAATTAGAATGTATAGAATTAGAATGTATATAACCATTGATAATCTGTAGGAGCGTCGAGTGGCAGCTAAACAACTGGAGATGCAAAATAAACTCTGGGTGAAAGATGAAAAACTGAAACAACTGAAAGCTATTGTTACTGAACCCAAAACTGAAAAGCCAGAGAGACCCTCTCGGGAGCGGGATCGAGAAAAAACTACTCAGAGATCTGTTTCTCCATCGCCAGTACCTGTAAGTTTTCTGGTTGTGTAGTAATTCAGAGCTTGATAAAATTTGTTCAGTTAGGTGACTATTTCTATGACAGTCAGTTTTTTTCTTTTATATTCCTCAAACTTCTTATTTAACTTTTTAACTTAATATAAATACAAATTTAGCATAAGAATAGTAATTTAGTACAAATAATTATGTTATCTTTATGTGTTAAATATAGAAAAGTAATGAACTGTTTCTCTCAGTTTCATTCTTGCTCATTAATTTCTTTTCAATTTTTTTAGCTTTCTGGTAACTATATTGCTCAGATTTCCAACGGCCAGCAACTCATGAGTCAGCCACGGCTACGTAGGCGCTCTAACTCTTGCAGCAGCATTTCTGTAGCCTCCTGCATTTCGGAGTGGGAGCAGAAAATTCCTCCGTACAACACACCTCTCAATGTCACATCCATTGCAAGGCGTAGGCAGCAGGAGCCAGGACAAAGTAAAACTTGTATCGTGTCAGACAGAAGGCAAGGGATGTACTGGACTGAAGGCAGGCAGGTGGTTCCTACATTCAGAAATGAGATAGACATAGAAGAGGATCGATGCTGCAGGGTTAGTGCCAGTATTATTTTAAGCATTATAGCAGTAGATTTTAATCTTGTGTTTTTATAACTTGGTTCAGAAAGTTTGACAAAAAGATGGTTAAGTGCCAATGTAAACAAAGTCTAATTTTTATGTTATTTTGAAAGATCAAGTCACCCTAAAATGAGGCCAAGCTCTTCAACTGAAAAAGCCCAAATGCATCTGGTATTAGAAATATGCCTTGTGTTCAGCGAACACAAGTCAGTAGGGTGCATGCCCGCGTTATCTGTGCCTTTTAGTTGCATAAGCTAATGAGCATGTGATGAGTGTCTTAGCATTTTCCAATTTCTTCTTGTCTTTTCTCCCAAATTAGATTTTTGCTGCTTTTGAACTTTAACTTTTAAAACTTTTCCCAACTTTAAAAAAAATTTCAAATCCAAAGAAAAGTTGAAACAACTGTAGTGTCTTTTCCCCTTTACCTAGATTTACCATTGTTATAGAGAATGTAAACATTTTCCCCTGAACTTTGAAAAAAAAATATTTATTTATTTATTTAGAGGGAAAGGGCGGGAGAAATACATGAATGTGTGGTTGCCTCTCACACACCCACAACTGGGGACCTGACCTCAACCAAGGCATCTGCCCTAACTGGGAATTGAACCAATGACCCTTTAATTTGCAGACAGGCACTCAATTCACTTAGCCACACCAGCCAGGCCTCCCTGAACTTTTGAAAGTAAGTCAGGCTTTATGACATGTCATCTCTAAGAATAAGAACATCATCCTTTTTTTTTAAGATTTTACTTCTTATTTTTAGAGATAGGGGAAGGGAGAGAGGCAGAGAGGGAGAGATAGATAAGAGACAGATCAATGTATAGTTGTTGCCTTTCACCTGCCTCCAGCTACAGAGCTGGGTGGGGACCTGGCTTGCAACCTGGTTATGTGCCCAGGCTGGGACTCAAACCAGTGACCTGGGTTCGCAGGCCAGCACCTTATCCACTGTGCCACTGGCCAGGGCAGGACATCATCCTTTATAACCACAATCTTTATCACACCTAAGAAAGTTGACATTACCTCTGAATAAATATCCTCTAATAAGCAGTTCATGTTTCTTTCCCCAATTGACCCAGTAACACACTTTTTTCACTCCATGGTCCTATCAGGGAGAATGAATACACTGCATGTTGTTGTTGTCTCTTTAATCTCTTTTAATATAAAATACTTGCCCCTTTTTGAATTTTCATGACACTGTTTTTTAAGAGTCCAGGGCAATTATTTTGTAACTACTGAAGGTTTGCATGCCTAATAAATTGCTTTTAATCTCAAGATCTTTATTTGCTTGTATAAGGGCTTTGCCTCATTTAAGGGTATTTAAACATTCACATTTATATTTTCTTAAGGATTAAGGTAAATTTTCCCTCTGAATTGGAATAAATGAACCAAGTTACTATTGTAAACTTAGTTACATTTAGTAAAATCTTAATACATAGAAAAATTTTTTCTTCTAAATAAATTAATTCTACAGTAACTGCTTTAAATTTTCTTATATGATTTAGGTATAGAAAATTTTCATTCAGGTAGATGAAAATTTTCCTCATTAATAAGGAATGGTGATGAATTCCAGGTATTTACCAAGGCAACAGAGATTTTTAAAAAGTCTCTTAAATTATGTACTTTGCAGATACTGCTTTAAACCTTTTTAGGGGGCAAATTATAGTGACTGGTCTTTCTGATCAACTCTTGTAAATCCCCTTTATTTCAAGAAGGCTTATAGATAAAACTATTCAAGGCTTGCTTATGCCTGGTCAACATTAATTTAATACCTAATTTGGCTAGGAGTTATTTAAGAGGATTTACTAAAGATCCTTAAACTCTTCACTTGAAATCAAAATCTGGAAGAAGTGCAGCAGAATAGTTTAGGCTAGTATCTGTGCATCTAGGTTTGTTGGTTAAAAATTATGTTCAGTGGACTGAAATTATACTTCAAAAATTCTAAGTATCATTTATTTCATAAATTGAAGTAGATCATAAGGTCTGTCATTTTCCAAAGCTTATTTCAGAAGGTACTGATTACTAATTGTGTTCAAGAAAATTATCGCTTTTGCTAAATGGTAGATTATGAGGGCTAGACTGTCCTGTTCAACATTAATTAAGCCATTTTAACAATGGAAAGTTCTCTGCCTGCTGAAAGGCTTGGGCATCCTTAGGGGCAAACTATGCTGTTCATGTTTGTTTTTAAGATTTTATTTACATTATTAGAGAGGAGGAAAGAGACTGACAGAAACATTGATTGATTGCTTCTCATATGCCTTTGACTGACCAAGGTGCAACCTGCATCCTAGGCATGTGCCCCGACTAGGAATTGAACTGGCAACCTTTCACTTTGTGGGATGATGCTTAACTAACTGAGCCACACCAGTCAAGGCAATATTGCCCATGTTTTATACTATCATGATCTGTCACTGGTGCTTCATTTGTTTTTTCTAATTATATAGAGAAAATGCTTTACTTCTCCAGTAATGCATTTTGAAATTTGGATCATCATACTTGACCAGCTTTTAAATATTTGGCCTGTCGCGCACTGTTTCATTTGCTTCCACTTTTACAAGCAAGCATGTTTGCAAAATACCAAAGATAACTCATTGCTTCAAACTACTATCTTATATGGGAAGTACTTTTTCTTAGGTTGAATATTGAATGACATTTGACTAGAAACAACTAGTTTTTTATTGTACGATGGAGACTGATTTGGTACTATATTCTTTATCTGATTCTTGGAACCATTTATGAAATGTTTCAGAAAAAAATTAGTTGGAATATTACAGCCATTGTCCTATTTGAATTTTTAATGAAGTTTAGAAATTCTAAAATTTCATAAAGTATTCAGAAATATTAATACTTTTAATTATTTAATAGATAGGGTTCTTAAGTATTTATCCCTTATGTTCCTTATCATTTTGTACTTTACAGCCCAATCAGGTTTGGGGGGGGGGGGTTGTTTTTTGTTTTTCTTTGTTTCGGGGTTTTTTTGTCTTTGTATAAGGAATATTTTCCCTCTTGTGTAAAGGCCTATGCGATGTTTGAGATGTTTAAGCTTTTATCGATACTATTGAAGCTTTTAACATAGACGTGGGCCTAACAGATTACCTCACAATAGCAGGCACAAATACTGGTTTTTGATTGAGAAATTCGAAATGAATTATTTGTCTTAAATATCACCTACATAGGAAGGACTAGCAGCGTTACCAGAAATTTTCCTTCCATTCTTTGTTGAAAGGGACACTCCTTAGTAGAGTGTAAGATAGAAGCTGGTATTAAAAGATGTTTGTTGGTTTTGGTTATGCTCCCCAGGAGAATATATAATACACAAGCTGGTGTTAAGATGTTTGTTGGTTTTACGCTTAAAATCAAAGAGGACATTTAAATCATTTGAAAAACATATTTAGCTTTTGAAAAGGTTCATGCATTTGTTTTGATATTGTCACCAACTAATGTAGCCAAACCTGCTGCACTTCTCATACCTTAAATTAATTCTGAGTTATGCTTGTTTCTTGATTCCTTTCAACTTGATCAGAACGCACCACCACTTCGTCTCCGACACAGACGATCACGCTCTGCAGGAGACAGATGGGTAGATCATAAGCCTGCCTCTAACGTACAAATTGAAACAGTCATGCAGCCACATGTCCCTCACGCCATCACAGTATCTGTTCCAAATGAAAAGGCACTAGCTAAGTGTGAGAAGTACATGCTGACCCACCAAGAACTAGCCTCCGATGGGGAGATTGAAACTAAACTAATTAAGGTAAAAACAAATTTACACAGGGAGAAAATCTCTATACAAAAGTCAACAAAAAACCATTACACACAGTGTCCATGGGAACACAACTGAGTATTTGATATAACCTCTTTGTTAGAAAACTGAAGTAACTGCTTAGGTGTGAATCTGTTCAACTAGGACTAAATTTGCTTTCTATTTAACGAAGCTTAGAATTCTCAGGTTTGTTAAAGAAATCTAGATTTATTATGTACTTTTAGTTAGTATATATTTACTTTTAATCCCTACTTAAAAAGTAAACCTAAACAAAGAACTACCTTTGCTGTCAGTTCAAGATAAAAAAAACCACATTAAAATTTAATCTATCAAATAAGTTGAATGAAAAGGAGTATAATTTTCTTCAGTTAATGTTACTGATTATATTGCATTGAACTTAATTTTATTTAGTGAGAGATATGTACTCAAATTTCTAAAGTATTTTAAGAGTATAGACCCAGCAGTCCCAAGCACTATCTAGTTTTATGGGTGGCAGTTTCCATAAAACAGTAATTATAAATTCAATTTGAAATATGTATGTACATTTATCATTTGAATATTATCAAAATGATATCATCAAAGTGTAATGGTGATCTTTTCTCTTGACTCTAGGGTGATGTTTATAAAACAAGGGGTGGTGGACAGTCTGTTCAGTTTACTGATATTGAGACTTTAAAACAAGAATCACCAACTGGGTGAGTGATTATCAACTATATCTCTTTAGAGGGCTGTCATTTTCTTAGCTGATTATTCACAAGGAACAAAATAGCTTGTAAAATGTATCAACTGTTCTCTGAAGTATAGTAGTATTTCCCTATTTCAAGTATGTTTTCTGTTGTTAGATGCAAAAATAATTGTTGCATGGTGTTTCCCCTTTTTCTATAGTCGAAAACGAAGATCTTCCACAACAGTACCTGCCCAACCTGACGGTGCAGAGTCTGAATGGACCGATGTAGAAACAAGGGTAGGGGTAAAAATTAAATACTTGTCTGATTAATAAAATTAAGGGTATCATATGTTAAGCCCCACAGCTGTTTGCTTTTCATCCTCTTTGAAGTAGCTGAGATCTGCTCTCACATTTCCAGTGCAGCCTACATGACTTTCCTAGCAAGCCTGTGAAGGTATTTGCATTTCTTCAAGTCTTTGAATCAAAGGCCCTTTTTTCAGTGTAGATAGTAGGGCTAAAGGCCCAAGAATCAAGTCAGAGAGCATCAGCCTAGAACGGCAGTTTTTAACTGGTGTGCTACAAGAAGTTTTAAGACCTGAGATACCTATTTAGTCGGGGGCATGGACCTCCCTTTTTTTTTTTTAAATATATGGTTGAAAAATAAATAAATAAATAAATATATGGTTGCCTCCCACCTGCCTCCAGCCACAGACCTGACTGGAGACCTGGCTTGCAACCTGGTTATGTGCCCTGACTAGGGAATCAAACCAGCAACCCTTGGGTTCGCAGGCAGGAGGTGACAATCCACTGAGCCACGCCAGCAAGGGCAGGACATGGACTTCTTTACCCTTAGATTGTCAAATAAAAAGTGACAACAGCCAACACAACAATAGCTATTGGTGTGAATGCCCTCCCTGTCTTGAACCATCAATATATAATATAGACCATAAAATAAGAGTTACATCTTATTGGCCACATCTCATAATAAGGTTGCATATGATTGGTTTTTTTGTTTTTATTTATTTATTTAAAGAGTCATTATTTTTAGAAAGAGGGGAAGGGAGAGAGGCAGAGAGGGAGAGAGACATCAATGTATGGTTGCGTTTCACCTGCCTCCAGCCACAGACCTGACTGGAGACTTGGCTTGCAACCTGGTTATGTGCCCTGGCTAGGGAATGGAAACTGCGACCTTTGGGTTCGCAGGCCGGCACCTTATCCACTGTGCTACCAGCCAGGGCCTATTTATTTTTGATGAGTTAATTCTTGGTACCAGAAATCCTTATATACAAGTATGGGACCTGATTTTTTAAAAAATCACTTTGGAGCAAAAAGGGTAATTACTCTGTGTGTGTTAAATAAAAATTATACCTTTTTTTGGTCAATTGGCAAAAAATGTGTTTTTTGGTGTGCTACAGAATTTTAGTCATTAGTTTATGTGTGCCATGAGATGAAAAGGGTTGAGGGTTGAAAGTCTCTGCTCTAGAGTAACAGGAATTCCCATCAAATTGATGGGGATCTGTCAGAGCAGAACTTTCCTGTTATTCCTATTGAGAGGTTCATATGGAAAGGTGGGGGCTAGGGGACCAACTCCAGTCACCAACTTTCTCAGGAACTCCTTCTCCTTGCCTAAAATGAGGTTTTTACCTGGATGATCTCTAAAGATCATTCCAGATCAAGTCTCTGGTCTGTGTCAAATAAACTACAACTACCTGACCGGCATTTTAACAGGTGCCTATGCTGAACTAAAAAGCAATGTTGAATTTCACCTTGGTGGAACCTATCTAAACAGAATTATATTTTATAGACTGCTGAGAAGAACTGACCTTTTCCTCTTGTTATTTTCCAATCAGTGCTCTGTGGCTGTAGAGATGAGAGCAGGGTCTCAGCTGGGACCTGGATTTCAGCATCATGCACAACCCAAGTGAGTACTGGGTAATGGGGGTCCTTTCTATGCACATTTTCCCTCCTCTAGTATTTCCACACTACCCTTCCTCCCTATTACCCACTTTCTTGTAAGAGGACACAGGTGGTTTTTGTTTATCCCCTGGAATACCTGGGCCCTAGTAGCAGATTACAATAGGCAACAGCAGTGCTGGGGACCTCAGAAGGGGAGCTGCAAGAACAGGAGATGATGGAATATTGGCTCAGTCTTGTTCATATTTTGCCAGTGCTCAAAGTTTTCAGAGACTGAATCACGCTTACCTATAAGGAGGGGGAAACTAAAGGCTTTAGTCAGGGATGGCAGCTCTTCCTAGAATTCATTCTTTCCTAACTTGCCTCCTGGTTTTAGTTAACAGCATCTGAGCATTCACTAAAGTAATACAACGGTGGGGATTTATGGTTTGGAAAGGAATCATACTTTTCCCTCTTACAACACACACCCAAGAATTTGGCCCATTCTTTTTCCATACTAGTTAAACTACTCCTTTTCAAATATTTATATAAGCCCTTATGGCCATTTTTAAGACATGTATTCCCTTAGGTAACTTATAAAATTGTTGCAACAGGATAAAGATGGGAACTCCTGTTTTTTGAATTTAATATTAGATAAGCATACTTTGTTATTTGCTTTCTCAGAAAGACTTGAACGTAACCCATGATAAAACCAGGAATTCTCTAAAAGCCCTCCTACAGACTAAATTGCTCTGAATGTGTTATTAATCACAAAATTCAATCCTATATGCTGGCTTTTGCATTTTAGGCGCAAGAAGCCATGAACGGACAGTCTCAGTAATGAAAGAACATTTTCACTGTGCTGGTGATCTCTCCAAAACCATGCCAGGTGGAATCTTCTGTGTCATCTTGTAGACATCCAGCATTGCTGACTACCACAGACCTCAGACACATCACACACTGGTCCACATTGAGGATTCCCCTATGCTTCCAAAGACATCTAGTATTCAACACACTTTATATTCTGTGCCTTGCCGTATTTAATATTAATAGCAGAGAAATACCCCCTTTTCTCATTGCCATGTAAACTTTTTAATAATACTATTTTTTTTTTTTTTGTATATTTCTTGTACACTTAAACTAATTCATGCAAGTGTTTGTCTTGGGTGATTAAGGCAGAATATATCTAGATCGCATTTTATTTTTTATTGTGACTTTTTCAGATATTGGGTGAATATTTCTTAAGGTTTTATGAACAAAACAAATGCTGCTACTGGTTAGCTGCGAAAATGCACTTTACATATTTGACAATTCAAACTCAAAATAAAGATGTCAGTGTCTGGCCAATACTAAAACCATTTTAGGAAGTTGTTTTGAATTTTATATATATATGCATTCACTTTCTGATACTTAGATATACCGAAAGAAATGAAATAAAAAGCAATAAGAAATACACAGTTGTGTGATAGTCATAACATATCCCCAGCACCTAACACTGTGCCCTGCATTTAGCTGGCACTCACTTTGGAATAAATTAACAAGTGGAATGAATTAAAAGAAAGCACTAGAGGTTTCTCACTTAGGGGCTACTTGTTTTAGTGCACAAAGAAATTGCTTTGAAAGGAGGTGTTTCCCCTGCCAAGACTCAGGAATCTTACCCCAAATCACATGTGTAACCAACCTGCTGGTATGCCGTGGCCTATGAACAATCTTCAATAAACAGTGTTATGACCTGGAATCTTCCCCATTTTTTTTTTAATTCAGTTGATTTGCCAGGGTTCCAAAAGCAGTGTTCGTAAGTTCCCAGGTATCAAAATTTTTAACTCTTGATACTATATGTAACTTAAATCCATACAGAAAAAGTAGAGAGTGATGTCAATATCATGGCAACATGAGTCCTTCTGTTTTTCTCTCCCCTTTTACTTAAAATTAATTGGTTATTTATAACTGAAAAAGTCTGCACATTACACCAGAATATCCAGGAGATTTCTACCCACACGTGTTCAGGAAGTAAGTGATGGGACCTGAGGGGCTTTGGATCCAAAGGAGTCAGTAAGGCTGTCCCACTCCCAACTTGCAATATTTGAGGGGGTGGAGTGAAAATGGACAGTGCAAAACAGGTGTGGAGGTCCAGCCAATGTGATGGGAGAATCAGGCATGTGTTCAGACGGGACAGAGGACAGTTTGGAGGCAGGGGAGGACTCGCTCCAGAAGTCAGTACTCCCCAGGACACATTGCACCAAGCTGGGCTTTCACCAGCAATGACAATAGCTACCTCTCATAAAGGAGGTGGAGGCACCCATTTCTCTTCAATCGCAGGAGTTTTCCAGAAGGGACCTCATTGTTGGTTGGGAGGAGAGGAAAGGGAAGGTGGGAGACAAGGATCAAAAAGTACACTGAAAGAACCAGTGGGCTTCAGCAGGATGTCTACATGAGCCTCAGAGTACCAGCACTGGCAAATCCCCCTACCGAAATGTGGGCAACACAAGGTCCCAGGTGCTAAGTAAGCCCACACTTTAGCTCTGTCCCAGGTTTTTTTTACTCCTTCAGAGTGCAGCCAGGCCCAGAGCCAACACAGGAAAAGAGAAACCAAAAATGAGCCATTGCATCACCTTCTGGAAATAAAAAGGTTCCTAATTACCAGTCTTGAAACTTTTTTCCTTTTTTTTTAATTGACACTGATACAGATGTCCCATACTAAGTGAAATAAGCAACATGCTAGTTGATTGAATTTTAACAAAGGGAAAAAGTAAAAAATGTGCTATTCCAAATGCAACAGCAGAGGCACATTTTGTCAAACATCGAAAAAATCATGGTAAGATGGTACCACAAAAATAAAAATGGTAATTAATTCTCTGGCACCTGAACCCAAAGTACCATATTATGATCTAACTGCTAAATCCAAAATAGCTAAAGTGATTCAATGAGGTACTAGAAAACTCAGAAAGACATCTCAGTGAACTTTGGAATAAACTGATTGAACAAAAGGCATTCTGTACCTAAGATTGAAGTTTTTAAAAGAACCAAACAAATTCTGGAGCTGAAGAAGTCAGTGAATGAGATAAAGAATGCATTAGAGAGCTTGGGGAAAAGGGCAGATCAAAGAAAATTCAGACCTGGAGAGTAGAAATTTAGAAATGAGTCAGGAAAGAGCAAACTTAAGATTTTTAGAAAACCTTTTAGGAACACAAAACCAGCAAGGCACAAGGGGAGAAATCGAGAAGAAAAAAAGGAACAGAAAAGAACTATTGAAACATTTTAAAAATGGCAATAAACCCTAGCTAGGCCTTCAAACCCAAAGAGTTGTGGGTTTGACTGACAGGCACATACCTACGGGTGGGATGGATATGGGAAGCAACCAATCAATATCGTTCTCTCCCCTTCCCTCTCTTTCTAAAAATCAATAAAAACCTATCCTCAAGTGGGGATGTTTTTAATAGCAATAAGTACGTATCAATAATTACTTAAAGCCCTGGCTGGTAGCACAGTGGTTAAGGCGCCGGCCTGCGAACCCAAAGGTTGCAGGTTCGATTCCCCAGCCAGGGCACATAACCAGGTTGCAAACCAGGTCTCCAGCCAGGTCTATGGCTGGAGGCAGGTGAAACGCAACCATACATTGATGTCTCTCTCCCTCTCTGCCTCTCTCCCTTCCCCTCTTTCTAAAAATAATGAAATAAAATCTTTAAAAATAATAATAATAATAATTACTTAAAATGCAAATAGATTAAAAGCTGCAATACTGCCCTGACCTGTTTAGTTAGTTGGGCATCATCCTGCAAAGCAAAAGGTTGCTGGTTCGATCCCCAGTCAGAGCACATGCCTGAAATGCATATTCCTTCCCGGTCAGGGTACCTATGTAAGGCAGCTAATTGATGTTATTTACATCAATGTTTTACTCCCTCTTTTTTCTCTCTCCCTTCCTCTCTTAAAAAAAAAGAAAATCTGCAGGTTTGATTCCCCAGCCAGGGCACATAACCAGGTTGCAAACCAGGTCTCCAGTCAGGTCTGTGACTGGAGGCAGGTGAACAGCAATCATACAGTTATTTATTTATTTTTTAAATCTTAAATAAATAAACCAAAGTGTTTTTTTAAGCTGCAACAGAAAATATAGGGTGGCTGAATGGATTAAAAAACATAAGCCTAGCCCTGGCTGGTGGCACAGTGGATAAGGCAGCAGCCTGCGAACCCAAAGGTTGCTGGTTCGATTCCCAGCCAGGGCACATAACCAGGGTTGCAAGCCAGGTCTCCAGCCAGGTCTGTAGCTGGAGGCAGGTGAAAGGCAACCATACGCTGATATCTGTCTCCCTCTCTGCCTCTTTCCCTTCCCCTCTAAAAATAATAAATAAAATCTTTAAATTAAAAAAAAATTTTAAACCCAAAAACAAAAAAACATGACCCATTATCCTAGCTGGGTAGCTTAGTTTGTTAGAGTGTCATCCTGATAAGCAAAGTTAAGAGTTCAATCCCCAGGTCAGGGCTCATACAAGAATCAACCAAGTAATGCATAAATAAATGGAACAACAAATTGATGTCTGTCTCTCCCTTCCTATCTCCTTAAAATCATTTAAAAAAAGACCTATCTATACCCTGTTTATAAGAGATTCACTTCAAATCAAAGGACACATAGAGACTGAAAGTGAAGGGGTAAAAAAGGCTGGGTATCAATACTCATATCAGACAAAAATAGACTTTAAAGCAAAAAAATGTTAAAAAAAATAAAGACAAGAAAGGCTATTACATAATTATAAAGGGGTCAATCCACTCAACATAGGACTACCTAAATATATAGTCATTATTAATGGACATGGGGGAGAAATCCACATTAATACACTAACAGTAGGGGGGTTTTTTGTTTTATTTTTTTAATTTTTAAAAAAATTTTATTGTATTAAAAAAATTTTTTTTTAATTTTATTGTTGTATAACAGTAGGGTTTTTTAATATCCCACTCATATCAATGGATAGATCGTTCAGATAGGAAGTTAATAAAGAAATATTGGCCTTAAATGTCATATTAAGCCAGACCAATTTAATAGACATTTATAAAACATTTCACCTCCAAATTGCAGAAAACACATTTTTTCAAGTGCACATGGAACATTCTCCAGAACAGATCACATATTAGACAACAAAACAAGCCACAGTAAAATTTGAAAGACTGAAATAATCTTTTCCAACCACAATGGTATGAAACTAGAAGTCAGCTATAGGGAGAAAACTGGAAAAAACACAAATACATGGATACTAAACAACATGCAATGAGAGGGACCCCCAACCTGCAGAGATCCTTCAGTGCCACAGATGAAGTGAATTCTTCCTAGGCAGCTTGTGCTAGGGAAGAGAAGGCCAGCTATTATCTAATAGACAAAAGCCCTGTTTGCCCACTTTCAATGGTTTTTATTTATTACACAAGGTTAGGGTACAATTCATTTCCACAGAAAAATATCCAAAAGGAAGGGAGTTGTTAAGTTTAGATAAGGTGACGTTATCTAAATGGGGTCCACCAATTTTAAGGAGGGTGACATTACATGTGGGTAAAGGTTTTAAAATCTGCCGTGGGTGTGCTAATTAAGTCTAAGAAGTATAGGTCACAGGCACAGGCTTCAAAAGACTTATGGAATGTTCTCAAGGCCAGATTCTTACCCAGGGCCCCCTTAGCTACAGCATCGAGGCCTGTATGCACCCAGCTTTCCTGGCTTTCCAGTCAGGTCTTACAGGCTTGGTCTGGCCTGTAAGGGACTCCATGCCCCTTCTTAGGGGACCCCAACAATGCAAGTAGACAATCAATGGGTCAAAAAGGAAATAAAAACTATCCTGAAACAAATGAAAGTGAAAACACAACTTTTCAAAATTTATGGGATTCAGCAAAAGCAGTTCTAAAGGAAAAGTTCATCACTATAAAGGCCTACCTCAAGAAAGAAGAAAAATCCCAAATAAACAATCTAACTCTAAACCTGAAGAAACTAGAAAAACAAAATCCAAATCAAATAGAGTGAAGTTCAGATCACAAATACACAGAATTTTTTTTTTAACAGAAAAGAGCAGTAAAACCAAGAACTGGTTCTTTGAAATGATAAACAATATTGGGAGGAAAAAAGATGGCAACAGAGTAGAGAGCAGTGCTGGTGTTCTCGAGTGCCAGAGCAGCTGGAGGATAGGGTAGGGAGCACGAGACATCTGCAGGTCCCTAAGAATAGGAGCGGTAAGCATCTGGACTTTACCGCTCCAGCCCAGCCCAGCCCAGAGGCTGCAGAGCCCAGAGGCTGCAGAGACCTGCAGGAGATTGGGTGAGACAGTTCTGATGTAGCCAACCAGCCGGGAGGCTAAGGTCCACTCTGGGTAGTGGTGGCTCTGCCCAGAGGGGTGCCTCTAACTGAAGACAGCTTCAGGCTCCCTGGCGACTAGAAATCTGAGCAGTGAAGTGTGGGCAGTGAGGGCAAACGCTGGAGGGAACGAGGAATTGAACTCCTGCAGGGGAGGGATGGTGTGAGAGCCTCGCTTGGGTGACTGAGAAAGGAAGCTCCTCACTGGGGCAGAGGTGGAGGAGGAGAGACCCATGGGAGCAGGAGCGGGAGAGCAGGGAAGTGCACCTGCTGTAGCGGCAAGAGGACTGAAGACTATGCCGCTGCGCTACTGGGGAGAGGGTGGCTTGGAGCCCCAGCAAAGGGGGAGGCCTAGCCCTGCACACCCACACTGGCGCCGGCTCCCACGGAAACTCGAAACTGCGCACCAGGAAGTTGCTGCAGGTGCAACTGGAGACAAAGGCCTCCTTGAGCAGCTGGAGGGGGAGGAGGAGTGTTAGCCGGCAGGCTGCATTGCCGACCCTCTGGGGAGCCAGGCACGCATCACAGAGGCAGTGGTGAAAAACTCCTCAAAGAGCTGGACTGCTTGGAGGGTGAGCCTTCGCCCAGGGAAGCCAGGTGCTGTTAGCAGACAGGGGCTACTTCCTCCGGGAGCTGCAGGGGCAAGGCCCACCATCTCAGGAGCCAGCAAGGTTGCAGGCCACCCAGCGTTTGAGCCAGGTGCCCATTGCAGGCAGGAACCTCCTAAAGGAGCTGGAAGGGGAGGAGCAGCCACAGACACCACAGAAGCACCTGCAGGTCTTCACACAGAACCAGTGAGAGAAAGGAGGGCTCTGAAACACCAGCAGCACAGAAACCTAACTAAGCTACTAAAGGCTCAGCCTACCTGGGGGCTGACACTCAGAATCAGCCTTGACTATGACAGCCATAGGTCCTGCCATGCCAAGACCACATAGCTTGACTGTAGACTGCAGAGACTTGACCAAGAAAAAGGGGCAGAACCAGGAAACGGATCGCTGCTAATCTCAAGCACCTCGGTTACATCGAAAGCTACATGGACTATAATCCCTAACAAGCAGCTAAAAAACAGTGTATAAGATGGGATAGAAGGAACGTCTCTCAACCAGCCAACTGGAAGGAAAGGAGCAACATACACAACCAATCCAAAATACAACCAGACAGCCCAAGTTAACGACATAAAGGCCACCCCAAGAGCAACAAGTTGAGGAAATCTAGGAGACTGCAACACTGAACTTCACAAATCTTACACAGTAGGGTGCTCCACAAAGGCAGGGAAGCAAAGCAGATTAATCCAAGAAAAAGGACATGCAACAACAGACACCCAAAATGGGGATAAAAAGAATCAGTCCATCACCAAAAGGAATGGAAGAATCCCCAGAAAGATCACTAAATGAAACAGGCAAACAAACTATCAGATATGGAATTCAAAAGAATGATGATAGAGAATCTCAACCAGCTCGGCCAGCTCAAAGAAAACTAGAAACAACTCCAGGGGAACTACAAAGAACTCCAGGGAAGCTACAAGGAACTTACTGGAAGCTACACCAGCATCAAAAAGGACTTAAAAACTATCAGTAAGAGCCAGGAGGAAATGAAGAATACAATTTCTGAATTGAAGAATTCGGTAGAAGGAATCAACAGGAGGCTAGAGGAAGCAGAGGACTGGATCAACTAGTTGGAGGACAATGTAGAAATATATTCCAAGACAGTGCAACAGAATGAAAAAAGGCTGAACAAGAACAAAGAGGTTTTAAGAGAGCTGCAGGACAACATGAAATGCAATAACATCCGTATGATAGGGATACCAGAAGGAGAAGAGAAACAAGGAATGGAAAACCTGTTCAAAAAAGTAATGATAGCACATTTCCCTAACATGATAAGTGAAAACGTTACTCAAGTTCAGGAAGCACAAAGGGTCCCAATGAAGATCCAAACAGACCTACTTCAAGACACATTATAATTAAAATGGAAAATTTCAAAGACAAAGAGAGAATCCTAAGAGCATCAAGAGAGAAACAGCAAATAACATATAAGGGGGTTCTGATAAGGCTATGAAGTGATTATTTAACATAAACAATACAAGCCAGAAAGGAATGGCAAAAAATATTCCAAGTAATGGGAAACAAAGGCCTGGAACCAAGAATACTCTACCTAGCAAGGCTCTCATTCAAAACGGAAGGAGAAATAAGGAGTTTCCCAGACAAAAGAAGACTAAAAGAATACATCTCTACCAAACCAGCATTGCAAGAAATGCTAAAGGGTCTGTTGAGGAGGAGGAGGAGGAGGAGGAGGAGGAGGAAGAGGAGAAAAAGGAGGAGGAGAAGAAGAAGGAGGAGGAGGAGAAGGAGGAGGAGAAGAAGAAGCAGGAGGAGGAGGAGAAGGAGGAGGAGGAGGAGGAGGAGAAGGAGGAGGAGGAAACAGAGAGGTACAAAGTGGGAAAATGGCAATAAGTAAGTATCAATCAATAATAACCTTAAATGTAAATGGATTAAATGTGCCAATTAAAAGGCATAGGGTAGCTGAATGGATAAGAAAACATGACCCACATATATGCTGTCTTCAAGAGACCCACCTCAGAACAAAAAATTGACATAGACTGAAAGTGAAGGGATGGAAAAATATATATCAAGCAATGGGCATGAAAAAAAGGCTGGAGTAGCAATACTTATTTCAGACAAAATAGATTTTATAATGAAGGCCATAAAAAGAGATAAAGAAGGACATTTCATAATACTTAAGGGAACAATCCATTAAGAAGAAATAACTCTGGTAAACATATATGCACCCAACATAGGAGCTCCGAAATATATAAGGAAAATCTTGGAGGACTTCAAGAAGGATATAGACAGCAACACACTAATAGTAGGGGATTTTAATACCTCACTATCAACAATGGACAGATCTTCCAAACAAAAAATCACTAAGGATGTTGTGGCATTGAACAACACTCTAGAGGAAATGGACCTAACTGATATAATACAGAACCTTTTACCCCAAAGAAGCAAAATACACATTCTTTTCAAACGCACATGGATCATTCTCTAAGACAGACCACATGGTAGCTCACAAGACAAGCCTCCACAAATACAGGAAAATTGAAATGATACCAAGCATCTTCTCAGCTCACAATGGCTTGAAACTAGAAACCAATCTCAAGGGAAAAACAAACAAACAAACAAAAAAAACCACTCTAACTCATGGAGACTGAATAACATGCTTTTAAATAATGAATGGGTTAACAATGAGATCAAAGATGAAGTCAAAAAGTTTCTGGAAACAAAGACAATGAATACACAACAATCCAAAACCTAGGGGACACAGCAAAGGCAGTCCTTAGAGGGAGATTCACAGCAATACAGACCAACCTAAAAAGGTCAGAAGAAGCTTCTACAAACAACCTAACCATAAAGCTGCAACAACTAGAGGAGCAACAACAAACAAAGCCCAGAGCAAGTAGAAGGAAAGAAACCATCAAGATCAGAGCAGAATTAAATAACTTAGAGACTCAAACTACAATTCGGAGAATCAACAAGTCCAGGAGCTGGTTCTTTGAAAAAATAAACAAAATTGACAGGCCCTTATCCAGACTCATCAAGAAAAAGAGACAGGACTCAAATAAACAGAACCAGAAATGACAGAGGAGAAATCACAATGGATACTTCAGAAATACAAAGGATTGTAAGAAATTACTACAAACAACTATATGACAAGAAATATGACAACCTGGATGAAATGGACACATTTCTGGAAATGTGTAATCTACCAAAACTGAATCCAGAAGAAGCGGAAAGCCTGAAGAGGCCAATAACAACTAATAAAATTGAAGAAGTAATCCAAAATCTCCCAAAGCACAAGAGCCCCAGACCAGATGGATTCACAGGTGAATGTTACCGAACATTTAAAGAAGAACTAACTCCTATCCTTCTCAACTTATACCAAAAAATACAGGAAGAGGGAAGACTCTCAAACTCTTTCTATGAGGCCAATATTATTCTAATCCCAAAACCAGGGCAAGACACAACTAAGAAAGAAAACTGTAGGCCAATATCTCTGATGAACATAGATGCTAAGATTCTCAACAAAATATTGGCCAACTGGATTCAGCAATACATTACAAAAATCATACACCATGATCAAGTGGGTTTCATTCCAGGGATGCAAAGATGGTACAGCATTCATAAATCAATAAATGTATTACACCACATCAACAAAATGTTACAGAGCTGCGTTATGATCCAGCAATTCCACTTTTGGGTACTTATGAAGAAAACAAAAACATATTGGAAAAGCTATAGGCACCCCTATGTTCATTGAAGCATTACTAGTGAACAGCCAAAATATAGAAGTAGCCTAGATGTCCATCAAAAGATGAATGGGTAAAGATGTGGTATGTATATTCAACAGGATATTATCCAGTAATCTAAGTTAATTAATTAAGTAAATTAAAAAAAAAATCTTGCCATTTGCAACAACATGGATGAACCCAGGATGTATATAATGTAATATAGTTTAGCAATTAAAATAAGAATGGAGCCCTGGCTAGTGGCACAGTGGATAAGGCACCAGCCTGCGAACCCAAAGGTTACTGGTTCAATTCCCAGCCAGGGCATGCATAACTAGGTTGCAAGCCAGGTCTCCAGCCAGGTCTGTGACTGGAGGCAGGTGAAAGACAACCATACATTGATGTCTCTCTCCCTCTCTGCCTCTCTCCCTTCCCCTCTCTCTGAAAAATAATAAATAAAATCTTAAAAAAAAAAAAAAAAAAAGAATGGAATATTTCCATGGAATCATGACATTTGGGCCAACATGGATGTACCTAACGGTATTATGCTACATGAAGTAAGTCAGACAGATAAAGACAAATACCATATGGTCTTGTTTATATATGGACTCTAAAGAACCTAAAGAAATGAATAAATTCAAAAAAATAGATACAGAGAACAAGCTGATTGTTATAAAAGGGGAAGAGAATAGGGGACTGGAAAATTTTTTTTAAGTCCATACTTCCCAAAGCCACCTATAAAGTCAATGCAATTGCAATAGAAATACCAGTAACATTCTTCAAAGATATAGCATTTTTATGAGACCACAAAAGACCCCAAATAGACAAAGCAATCCTGAAGCCAAAAAAATAAAACTGGATTTCAAACTGCCCTGGCTGGTAGCACAGTGGATAAGGTGCTGGCCTGCGAACCCAAAGGTCGCTGGTTCGATTCCCCAGCCAGGGCACATAATCGGGTTGCAAGCCAGGTCTCCAGCCAGGTCTGTGCCTGGAGGCAGGTGAAAGGCAACCATACGTTGATTCTTCTCTCCCTTTCTGCCTCTTTCCCTTCCCCTCTCTCTGGAAATAATAAATAAAATCTTAAAAAAAAAAAAAAAAATACACTATACTACCAGGCTACAGTAATAAAACAGCATGGCACTGGCACAAAATACCTGTCTATAAATATCTGACAATTAAGCCTATTGTCTTTTTGCATCTACAATAACATACTTTTGGAATGTCAAAAATGTCAAAGTAATTTCCTTTTTCTGGGCCTCTCAAAGCACCAAAGTGGAGATCACAAATCCCCATTTGTTAATTGTTGATTGTTAACTATCCTGTACCCACCCATGTAAAAGAGTATACGTTTCTTTCATTTTACTTTTTATCTAATCCCACCCCAGAAGTTTCCTCACTTTTCCTTCTCCTGCTTCCCTAATCTATCACCAATGGATTTCATGCAACCCACTATTGTCCTCTTTTGATTGTAATGCATAAAGCAAGGAGCAGAACTGTCCTTCTCTGGAACATTTTCCCAATTCATTGAGGTTTTGCTTCCCAGCAATTGTTGTCCATCTAGGTCAAATAAACTAATCTTAAAAATTCAGCCCTGGCTGGTGTGGTTCAGTGGCTGTGAACCAGAAGGTCACTGGTTTAAGGCCCAGTCAGGGCACATGCCTGGATTGCCTGCTGAGGCCCTGGTTGGGGGTGTGCAAGACACGGCCAACTGATCTTTCTCTCCCTCTCTTTCTCTCTCTCTAAAAATAAGTAACACCTTTTAAAAAATTCATACAGGTTTGGACACTTTTTATGTTTACAACCTCAATTATACCTCAATTTAAAAAACATTTTTTAAAATACTCTTGCCCTGGCTGGTGGCACAGTGGATATGGCGCTGGCCTGCAGGGTGGGATGGGGGTGGGGGTGGCGCTGGTTCAATTGCCCAGCTGGGGCGCATGGCCAGGTTGCAGGCCAGGTCTCTGGCTGGGTCATAGCGTTGGGCAGGTGAAGGGCAACCACGCATTGATGTCTCTCTCCCTCTCTGCCTCTCTCCCTTCCCCTCTCTCTGAAAATAATAAATAAAATCTTTAAAAATTTAAAAATACTCTTAATATGATCCAACATAGGTTTTATTAGCTTCAAATGACTTTTTAAAAAATGCAATACAGCACCTAAACCAGGTAGCAGGTGCAGCAAGAGGTCTTACAACATCTCTAGTGCACTTTCAAGGCTTTTCCACCCAATCAACAGGTGCCTTAGTTATAAAATTTTAAGTTGAAATGGGAAGTTCCCTACCTTCTTTTTTTTTAATTTTTTTAAAAGATTTTTTTTATTCATTATTTTTAGAGAGAAGGGCAGGGAGGGAGGAAGAAAGGGAGAGAAATATCAATGTATGGTTGCCTTTCACCTGCCTCCAGCTACAGACCTGACTGGAGACCTGGCTTGCAACCTGGTTCTGTGCCCTGGCTGGGAATTGAACCAGCCACCTTTGGGTTTAGAGGCCAGGGCCAATACACTGAGCCATCAGTAAGGGCTCATACATTCTTAATATACATTTTATTCTTTCTTACGAAAAAGAAGACAAAATTTACTCATAATCCCCTAGTCCATCCCTCTACACACACACACACACACACACACACACACACACGGAGGTAAATTAGGTGTCCAAATCCAGGCTTCATTTCACGTTGTCATCTTGGGTTTAGACGTTAGTTTTTCCATCTATATAATGGAGACTATAGTACTTACCCCTTATGCTGTGTTTAGAGTAAATGAAACCTTGTAGCACGTGGCTCAGTGTTTGCGACATAGGCACTCTCAAATGCTACTGCTATCGTAGGACTGCAAATTTCTCATTTCCTCCTATATTCATTTATTTTACCTGAA